>JAJOZX010002873.1:122500-624959 GCA_023014485.1 Bathynomus jamesi | reverse complement strand
ATTATAGAACTAAACAAAACAGAAATTCAGCAGCTACAAAGATATGAGAATGAAGTATACTGTACAGAACGATACTATCAGCAGGAAGAAGAGCGGCTGTGAGTGGTTTGAGGGGAGAAATAGGGGCATCAATGATGAGAACAAAATAATGAAAGGAAAGCGCAACTATGTAAAAAGTATTTTGAAAAATGACACAGGCAGGTTGGTAGGTGAAATATTCAGAAAAGTAAAAGAAGAAACAAGAGGGAAGTGAATGGAGGAGGTTAGGGGATATACGAGTGACTTGTGAGTAAATATAAAATACTTAAAAGACTGCAAAAAAGAGGAACTGGCCAACAAACTACGTAGCTAGGATGTGGACGACTGGAGGAAAGATATAGATGGAAAGGAAAGTTTAAAAATATATAGGAAATGGAAAGAAATCATTGGAGATACGGAGGATATATATATGATAACAACCCAGCCTCAACCATATTGTACAGATGTAGGACAAATAATTTAGAACTTAATGACAGAAATAGATTCATAGGAGGGGACATCAAATGCCCCATGTGGGCATACGAAAAAGAAGATCTGGAGCATTTCTCGTTGGACTGTAGTGCCTACAGGGAGCTGAGGGAGGAGAGAGTAAAGGCCATCGAATTACAGCAGCCTTTTATGGCAGACAAAGAGGAGATTATTGGGGGGATTATCTTTAGGCAGGAAAATATAGACTACAAAAAAGAGACAATATATAAATTCTGGAAAATACAATATCAAATGGGTAAAGCACAGCACAGAGGGTGAAGACATCGGGAGGTGCTGTTGAAAAGGCTAGACCTTCGACATTTTATTACATCACATCACATAGGCCTGGCTGTGTACCATGCTTGCACACGTAGGCAGGGGATTATTGAGTTTTATGGGCTATAATTTTCATTTTTTTCATAAGCTAGGTATCTTCGACTGAAATTTATTATATGGTGAAAAATGTCTAGATCTTATCAAAGACCGGAAAACGCTCTGAAAAGAGCTAATGGTAAGTGAAATCGAGTAAGACGTCTTTAGACTAGCTTAAGTAATTTGAATTGGATTTCATTTGTTAAAACTATTCAGGCGGTGTTCAGAGACGAAGTCCAAAAGGCCCTAATTACTGGCCTAACTTAACCAGACCTAATCATCCTAACCTAGACTAATCTAATCTAATTTAAAGTCGTCAAGCTGTTATGGACGAATACAGGTGACCTCGGCCCAATCCAATGCCTTTCTTTGTAGAACTGAAGGGTTTATGATGAATGAAAAGGCGTGAAAGATTAAAAAAAATAAACATTTTGAAATGTAAAGAAACTGGTGATATCATATTTTGGCATCCCAAATTATTCAACCAACCAGTTAGCTGTTAGGTCAACTGTACGCCCTTGATGATTGGTTAAGTCTTTACATTTTTATTTAATGAAAATATCATGACAACCTAACCAAGCATCAAGGGCATACAGTTGACCTAACTGGGCAATTAATTAACCTAATTACAGTAACATAAATAAGGTTTAATATTTTGTTTAACATCCCTTTCATTTTTGATAGAAAGTTAATTTTCTGCTATTTTCACTTTTGATATGCATTCAACTATTTTTCTACATTCTTGGAAAGTAATTTTTTTGGAGGAAGTGACAAAAATAAAATTTGATGGAAAATTTAAAAAAAAGGGTGGTAAAACTTTACAAGACACCCGCATTGCCATGAAACATGCAACAGTAACGAAACATATATCAGTCATCAATTTGTAGTTTCGACCAACCACAGAATTTTAGGAATTTTGTCTTTACAATAGGTAGTTTTGACAATTCTAAGACACTTTTCGGTATTTCTTTACTATTATACCAGTCTCTAATAGAAAGTTTTAAAAGCTGATTTTCAATGGTTTTCATTGGTTATAAACTTATAATTTTGAATAATGTTAGGGGGTCATTATGCAGAAAATGACATGGCCTGAAGTTGAATTCAAAAATATATTTTTCTAGTGTATTTTGGTGCTCTGTTCAAAATATAACCTTCATTTCCTGTGCAAATGAAATTTTTTTTCTATAATCTTGCATTTGCATAGGAAATGGATAACATATTAAGAAAGAGCGACTAAAAATATATTATATAAACTTAGTCTCTACCTCAAGAATAATCCGAGGTAAAAATAGTGTATTATTTTGATTTCTTAGGTTAGGTTTAAAGTTTAGTTAGGTTAGATAGTCAAAAATATATTTTTCTAGTATATTTTGGTATGTTCTGTTGAAATATAACCTTTATTTCCTGTGCAAATAAAAAATATATATGATTTTTGGTGCATTATTTTAATGTACTAAAAATCATATTTCTTTTCATTTGCACAGGAAATGAAGGTTATATTTGAACAGAGCACACCAAAATACACTAAAAAATATATTTTTGAATTCAACTTCAGGCTATATCATTTTCTGCATAATGATCATGAGTATCATTTTTTAATTTAGCACATTGAAAAACATTGAAAACCAGCTTTTAAAACTTTCTACCAGAGACCAGTGTAATAGTAAATATTTATCCACTTTTCTTCTATGGCAAATTTGTCGCAAATAAATATTAAAAAAGTTATAGCTATTCAAAGTTTACCCGATATTTTCATTAAAACTAAGGAAAATATTATGACTTAACCTAACCAGTTGTCAAGGGCGTATAGTTGACCTAACCTGGTATTCAATTGACCTAACTGGGCATTCAGTTGCCCTAACCTGACATTCAATTAACTGGGGGCAACTCATAAGTAGATAGATCCACCGCACAGACTTGCCATTTTCAAACTGATTTCAATTTTTCAAATGAAAGTGCTGTGCGTGTGGCCTGATCTAGGACAAAGCTGATTGGCTAAAATGGTTCTGTTAATTTATTCATTGATCTAGGATGAAGCTGATTGGTTAAAATGGTTCTGTTAATTTATTCAATTGTCATTCATTTGCGAGTAAAATGGTAAATAAAAAAAGTTATTCAGAATTTGAAGAGTTCCCTAATGACGAATTTTTCATAAAAAAATTCTGTGGTTGGTTGAAACTACAAATTCACCCATATATCAATCGATAGAGCAGAAAAAATGGTGCAAGTAGCTATTTACCCTGATTTAAAAAATGTCTTTTTGGAGAAATGAGTGGTTCAAAAGTTATGTTTGTTATTGTAATTTTGTATGAGATGATAATGTCTGGTTAGGTCAACTGTATGCCCTTGACAATTAGTTAGGTTAAGTTGTGATATTTTCATTAAAATTAATGAAAATATCACAACTTAATCTAACCAATCATCAAGCACGTACAGTTGACTTAACTAGGCATTCAGTTAACCTACATTAAATATCTTATTTTCAACAAAATTGGAAACAGTATATGAAGTGGAAAAGATCCAAATGGTGTAAGCTATGGTAGGCCTAGTTACATCTTCATAGTGTCATAACTTTATTTTCTAATATTTTCAAAATGATACATAGCTGCTTGCACCATTTTTTCTGCTCTATTGATTGATATATGTTTCGTTACTGTACTGTAGCATGTTTCATGGCAATGTGGGTGTCTTGTAAAGTTTTACCAAAAGGGTTAAGATTAGGTAGAATACGGTACATCCACCAAACTCCATTATTCACTCATCAAACCATCTCATCCCATGTGTATGTCAGGGTTGGTACTAAAAAACCCAAGACCAAAAACCCAACCTAAAAACCCACATCAATTTACTTCTCAAACTTATTTTCAACTTGGCATTTTTTATAATATGGTTATGCAGTCTTATACAGGGTGTCCCAGAATTAACTATCTATTTCAATGAAATCGGACAAATTTTTAAAAAACACACTTTTATTTATGTTTATCATGTTTAATATGTGTTAAAAATGTATAAATTTCTAAATTTTTTTCATAATTTTATTTTTATAATCTGGTCCAATGAAAGACCGTTTGAAGTCATAGAATGGCAAAGAGACTCTCCAAAAGTTAACGTGTGGCTTGGAATGACCAAATCCAAAATTTATGGCCCATTCTTCTTTGCGGAAGCAACTGTAACATTTACCGTCTACCTTGATATGCTTCAGCAGTTTCTCGAACCACAGCTCCTTGATGATGGCATTCTTGATAATGTTGTGTTTCAACAAGAAGCATTGATCTTTTGGCGATAAACCTTTGTTTTTATGAAACCCCATGCAAAGAAATCCAGGGGGTGTCAAATCCGGAGAATGCGGACGCCAAGGTCGAGGTCCTCCACGTCCAATCCACCAATTCGGAAGGCGTCTGTTGAGGTATTCTCGAACAATTAGAGCATAATGACATGGTGCTCCATCTTGTTGAAACACAACATTATCAAGAATGCCATCATCAAGAAGCTGTGGTTCGAGAAACTGCTGAAGCATATCAAGGTAGACAGTACCTGTTACAGTTGCTTCCGCAAAGAAGAATGGGCCATAAATTTTGGATTTGGTCATTCCAAGCCACACGTTAACTTTTGGAGAGTCTCTCTGCCATTCTATGACTTCAAACGGTCTTTCATTGGACCAGATAATGAAAAAATTATGAAAATAAAATTATGAAAAAAATTTAGAAATGTATACATTTTTAACACATTAAACATGATAAACATAAATAAAAGTGTGTTTTTAAAAAATTTGTCCAATTTCATTGAAATAGATAGTTAATTCTGGGACACCCTGTATATTAACAACTATAAACTATAATTAATGTGACAAGGCCAATATAAACTAGAATTTCCAGAAACTACTTATTTGACATGTTTCATTATGAACCTTATATCTAATACTGTATCTAATTTATCTATCTTCTAATTGGCTACCTATATCTAAAAATAAATCGGGCTTCTTTTCAGCTTTATAATTTAAATAATTTAAGTGGTACCTAATATTGATTATTGATCAGTATGTTCAGCATCTTTTGACCTTAGGTGGTGGTAGATTCAAACCAACATTTCTGCCTTTTCTTTCCCTAACCTATTTCGCATTTTACTCCATACCAAGCCAAACGTTGAAAAAAATCTTTCCAATGATCCGGAACTGGCTGGACAACTATGAATAGATCTCATAAATTTAGCAAAACCTAATGGTTACCTGGTCTCTTTTTTTTTTCTTTCATTTCAACAATTTTCCACCAATTACTAGCTGATGTAGAGCTCACTATACTATCTTTGAATAAATAAAGAGGAAAAATTAGTGCGTCTTTTAAGCAGAATGCATAATATCCTGCCATGTATTCTGAATTTATTTCAATCAGCCATTCTTCAGCCTCTTCCTCTTAAACTCTATTCAGTTTTTGTCCTGAAAAATAATAGAACTGTGTGGAAACAAAAATAAAGCTAATAATATAGATTGTGTTTGTGGTTGTCGAATTTTTTCCAACCGCGGTTGCGGTTATCATATACTAGGAAAAATGCGTAATTATTAACTGGATTTAGCCACTATAGTGCGATTTAGCCACACTTGGTACATAATATATACTAAATAGTATTTATTTAGTAAATACCTTATGTTGAGCAGGAATAAGCTTTTTGACTATTGTACTAAAGGCGATTTTAGTTTGAAGAAAATTAAATAAAAATAAATGTTACTTCATGGAGCTCACAGAGTAATAACTTAGAGCGCAGTTTTAAACCAATTTTACTATGGCAGCCGTATGACGTCACGTTTAAGCACGCATAAGGAGACCCATCATTTTCTTTTTAAAAAAAGAAATTTTCTAATTAACCTAAAATTAAAATTAACTAAGCTTTTACAACCGCAACCGCACTTATGGAATGGCGGTTGCGGTTACGGTTGCGGTTGTGAATTTTTGTGCGGTTGCAGTTGCGGTTATTCGATCCATCACTAATAGATTATATAATTTATGTTATGGTATCTAATTTATGCTAATTGTTATATAATATGGCAATGCCAGATGATTTGATTCAGATTAAAGAAAACTCTTCTGCCCATACAGTTGAGTTACCTATGTTTTATATATTGATAGTAGTTAAGCATTTAGGTCCTACTTACCTTCATATTTTGGGTCCAGGTCCGTGTCTTATCTCACTTTCAGGTTAAACCTGGGTCCGGGTCAGACCTGCCAGCCCTGCTACAAAATAGTTATACTTACATCAATGCCATATATTTCTTTAATTTTTGTTATTGCTTCTCTAGCTAACTGTGCACAATATTCTGCTGTCTTTTTTTGTACTTCCAGCATCTACTGCTGAAATCAGATATGGCTTTTTTTCCATTATGAATACTGTGCGCAATAATAGGATCATTACGATACTTACTGAACTCCAGCCATCTTGTATAAGGGTAATGGTACAATCATCAAGATTAAGGTCATTCTTCATTTCATGGATTACTTCATCATTAACTTTTATTAACAGATCAAATGCCAACCTTTTCCCGTTTGGTAGTTCATATCCTAATCTTAGACCTTTGATTAATTTTATAAATTCTTTATTTTCTAAAATGTTGAAGGGTATGTTAGCTGAAAAAAAGAACCTTGCAACTTGTAAATCTCATTCTTCCTTTTGGTCCACAGTCATTCTTACCACAAATGGTGTAATTGATCTTTGCCTTTTATGCTTTATTGGTGTTGAATGACAGAATGTGGATCTACAGATCTACAGAAGCTAAGGCTAACAAGACCCTAAGATCCACTCTAAGGTTAGCCCGAGAGAAAGGAAAGAGTAGCGGGTTAAGAGAAGAGAAGAGAATAAGGGGTTAAGTAAGAGCAACACCTATCACTCATGGGTTAACATTCATTCAGAAAAGAGGAAAAGTGTCTCACCATCATCATCCGCCGGCCACTGCCGACAAGTCAGAAAAATAGTCGGAGAGAATAGGAGAGGGGTGAAAGATGAAAAGAAGTAAAATAACGCTTACAAACCATGCAAATACAGTCTTAACTCACTGTCATACCATGCAAACTACAAACATGCAAGAAAAGAGTGTAAAGTTAAACAAAAAGTGGGTTAGTTTACGCTATGAGCTACATCTACATTCGTGTTAGTCTTTTTTTTTTTTTTTTTTTTTTTTCAATAATTTTATTGCTGGCATTCATCGTCAACAGACTCATCCTCGAGCACCACCACCAGAGCCCCTGTCATTAACTTTCCTTTTTTTATTTTAAACAACGTTAATACTTTTAAAATGTCTGTCAAGATGGTTCTTAAACATATTAACGCTGGTAGAATGAACGACTGACGCGGGAAGATTATTCCATTTATCAATTACTTTAAACGTAAAGAAGTTTTTAGCGATATTAGTAATGAAATGTCTGCCACGCAACTTAAATCCGTTATTGCGAGTATTACTATTATCGAAAGTGAACAATTTGTCAAAATTTACGTTATTGATTTTATTAACGATTTTGAAAACTTCAATAAGCTCCCCCCTTAATCTCCTAGTTTCGAGTGAATACAAGTCTAACTCTTTAATCCTATCTTCATAAGGCTTATTGCGCAAAGACGGAATAAGTTTCGTGGCACGATGCTGAACCCTTTCCAACCTATCAATATCCTCACGCAAGTACGGGCACCAAAACTGAACGGCATATTCTAAATGAGGCCTGACTAGGGACTTGTAGAGGGGCAATATAATATCCTTCGATTTAAATTCGAAGAAGAACCTGCACCTGATGAAGAACCTGCACTGGTGTCACTCATTTCAGGCACATTTTCACTTATAATCTTTGGATCATCTTTGCCAGAAGCCAAAGTTGGAGGAAGTGAATCAGTTTCAACTGATGCTCCAAATTCGAGTCTCGGCATACCTCTTGCCTCATTTTCAAAACATTCCACTTTTCTTTTACTGCATTTCTCTAGATGATGATTCACTCTCAATTTTTCGAATGATACTTTCTTTGCAATAATTGCATAGTACTCTAGTACGTAGGCTGGGCTGAAACTCAAGATAGAATTAATCAGTCATTAACAGTTGGCTTTTGATATAAAAATAAGATTCCTGAAAAAAATAATTGGCATGACTCCAGATTCCTGGATCTTGGGAGCATTGCTCCAGTAAATTTGACCATGAGAAAAAGTAAATTTGGGTTTGGGTTTTGTTCATCCGCTAGACGTTATGCAATTTTTTTGCGTATACGTTCTTGTACAAACCAATTTTTTTAAATTACAAATTTAGTTATTTTAAGTTTAGTTGGTAATTCCATATTTAACAATTATTTTTATTTTTTGTTAAGCTTCAATGTTTTGATGATTAAAATTTTTTTAATATAAAATTATCAGGATTGGACTGTTCCATTGATCTCGGCCAGGTTTGATAAATTGGCCAGATAATTACTTGTACGGTTTTAAGTAATCCACCATGACTCTAGAATTGAAAAGTTTAGTTAAGTTTAAACTACTTTTACTTACTTTAACTTACCTACTTTTACTTACTCTTCCTTACTTTTACTAAGTTTAAAGCACTTACTTTTACTTACTTTCATTGTACTATATTTACTTACTTTTACTCACTTTTACCATACTATATTTACTAACTTTTACTTATTTTGTATTTTTTCAGGTAGTCAATAATCAATAATGGATCCTAATATTGATGAAGTTGGAGAGAAAAGTGAGGGTGTTAAAAGGGGTTACTTTTGTGGTCAATGCAAGAACAAATATTCAAAGAAGCAAAACTGGGAGGAACATTTTAATTCCAAAAAAATATTTGTTACAATACAAGAGGTCCCAGAGTTTGGGCCCACAGCTTAGATATTGCAGTAAAGAAATACCAGGATGAAGTGCAGCAAAGAGATACGGCAAAGCAGTCATTTAGTTTGTTCACAAAATGTGCTAGTGCTAGACCTCAGAAAAATGAACCAACTTCATCAACTGCTAATCTAGAAAATGAAACTTTTTCACTAGATGTTTCACAGACTGAAGAAAGTGCTTCTCCTCCACCTAAGAAACAAAGGTAAGTGAGGAATCTGCGCATCAGACTAACAAAACTGCTTTAGAAGAATTTGAAAATTCCCAAATCCAGAAGACATTGAATGCAATTTTGCGCCTAACAAAAGAAACTCACCAAGCTGTTGTGGTTAATAAAGAGAAGAGTCAAAATATGCCTTCAAGTTCAAGTGTTGCATCCAAATCTAATAAAGCAAAAAGCAACAAATTTGACATTTCCATAGCCCATTTAAGCAAGTGTAAATCAATACAAGAAATCCTGAACAATGATTTGATCAAATCTACATTCAAATTGGTGGAAAAGAAGGATCTAGGGCATGCTGATGATTCATTTTCAGTACCAAGTGATATAATGGAAAACATTGCAAATAGTGACACTAATATGCCTGATGTAGATATAGCTGTTGAGGATGATGATGATGATAATCAAGAAGATATTGATGATGCTTCTGATGATAAAATGTTTACATTATATTGCATAGCTTGCACAGACCCCAAAGCATGTGCTTCAGACAAACATTCTAACATGAAAGGTTACTTCAATGTTAAAGATTTAACCTATGTATGCAAACAAGGAGAAAATCAAGAGAGATGGTTTAGAAATCTGAAAACCCACCTGAAGAGACATTTAATTAAACTTCAGCATCATCAAAGAGCTGCTGTTTATGAAGTGATGAAAACATCTTCTCGGAACACTACTAAACGCATAGAAGACTTATGTGGCAACATCTTATACTACATAATGAAAACAAACACTGCATGGGCTCTATATCCAGTACTTCTAGCTGTATTACATAGGTCAGGTTGTGAGGTTTGAAATTTGAATCATAGCACACACGCGTGCAAGACAATTTGTGAGCTATTAGATAATCAACTTAAAGAACAAATTGTAAAGTGGTTCTTAGAACAAACTTCAGTAACAATAACAGCTGACATTGGAACAATTTTGGGATTAAGCATGCTAGTTGTATTAGTTATGAGTGAAGAAGATAAGACTGTAAAACTTGCTGGGATAAATTTAGTACGCAGCAAATCAGGAGTTTATTTGGCCAATGAAATTTTTGATGTGTTGAAGTCTCCTAATCACTTGAAACTATCTGAAGAAGCAATTAAATCCAAGGTATCTGGAATGGTTGGAGATGGGGCTTTTTGTAAGGACAACGAGCCATTTAAAAACGAAATGAAAAAGTTGTTTAGAGAAAATTTCAAATTTCGATGGGACTTATGCATCTTGTGAACGAGCCCACGTTGATGCATTGAAGAAAATTTGTAAACTAAGTGAGCTTTTAGACTTTATTCAGAATCACTCTTCAAATTTGAGATCAGGCCTTGACTATACCAATATGGTTCTTGACAATATCATTGGTTTTAAGAGACCAAAACTCAAATCTGATACTCGCATGGTTAATTACGAATTTGATCAATTTGACAGATTTGTGGAAAATTGTGTGTTTTTTGATCATCCACAAGAGAAAGAAATTAGTGCCAAGTTCTATGTATTGATTTCCTATGTAACAAAGATTATGTTGCAAGTAGCTCAAAAAACCACAGTTAGTGCAGAATTTGTAGAAAATATATTTTATAAAGGAGGGAAAACTGTTATGTTAAGAGTGATGGAAACAATTTCCAAATTAGCTAATGGAGGAAATGCAAATGATGTAGTTTCTGAATTTAAGCACGATACCACAGGGCAGCAAAAGGAACTAACAGCTGAGGATTACATCCTAAATGAAGTTTACAAATACATCAAGAAACGTTCTGATTACTACCAGGTTGCTGAAGTTGCTAGACCATCCAGAACCAGATCTGAAAGTAGTTTTACAAAAGACTCAGTGATAAATTGGCTGACAGAATATATAGAACAGCTGTGGAAAGGAATCACAGAGAGATTAAAGCATTTTGATAAAGATGGATCAACTGCCTGGAGTGAAGCACCAGCTGAAGGGACATTCTCCATTCTTGGTTACATTGTTGAACACAAAGGATCCATTAAGCCATCTCATTTGACTAAGCTGTGCAGAATTGTGAAGGAGGGTCCAGCTCCAGGCACTAGATCTGCTGTAATGATCACACACAAAGCCATTGATCAGTGGCCAAGCATACATGGTGGTAAATTCACAACAAATGCCTACATGCAAGGTCTAACATCGTCCACTGTTGCTGCTGCAATGAATAAATAAACTTAAGGTGAGTTATAAACTGTACATTATTATATTATTATGTTTAGCTAAAACAATTTGTAATTGGTATGTCGTCAATTCAAGAGTTTACTATCATTAACCTATCTAGTGGTGTAAGGGAAAAAAAAGTAAATTCAGAGCTGTGCTCCAGTAAATTTTTTCAAATCTGGAGTCATGTGCATTACTGCATTAGCATTATACAAATATACAAAATACAAATGTCAGTGTCCTGTTTGAAACTAATTAATATAAATACAAAATAAAAATTTTGACGCTAATTAAAAATAATAGTAAATCTGGTGATTTAGAACTTATAGCAGAAGCTAAGAAATGTAATATCTAGAGTGATTAAAAACATACTTATCAATAACATTTTGTATGTTATCTGGGGTGATTACTCCAAAGTCCACCAATGTAGCAGAACCAATAGCCGCTCCTGCTCTATCACTTACTTGATATCTGTTAGGATATTTAAAGTAGATTTACATATCTATTGTCAATGAATAATTTATTGGTAATCTTAATCTCTTAGTCAGAATGATTTCACTTTAAGCTGTATTAAAAGATTTATCTTTCAGTACTATACCTGTCACATGCTTCAGCTAATGAGCGTAATCTAGTTCTGTTCTGTAATGTTGAGACTTCTGGAACATAGTCTGCATCAAATGAATCATTACAACTGTCGCTATCTGTCAACTCAGGAATGTCCATAGGTTCATGAGGATGAGGAGGAGGAACTGATTCTTTTGCTTTTTGAGATTGAATAACCCGTGATTTTAATTTTAAGTCAGTGGCTGTTTCTGGGACTTCTTTCAGGGTACAGTAACCATGCCTAGTTGTTTTCTGGTCCTACAAAGTGATTATATTTCATTACACTACCTATAATGTATCTTTTATCTATGGATCTCTATATGTAAATTGAAATTCTTACAAAAATGAGAAAATACTAAAATATTACTTACCATTAACATCATTAATAGTGTATTATTGATATTACTAACTTATTAAATGCACTTTAAAAATTGTAGCAAATTATTAATAATTGATAATATTAATAATTGATAATTAATTAATATTAATTAATAATTTACAACTTTAAATTCAATCAACAGACCTTCCTCATAAAACTGGTAATCAGATTCAGTCATTTTTAGTAAGTACTTTTTCTCTGTATCTGCCAACAGTTTGTGATCATGTTGATATATATCAAATAAAACTTTTATAGTTTTCAGAAAATTATCCAGATCTTGATGATATTTAGGTCCCCTTTTCTTTTGTCATACTTCAGAAGGCGGTTGAATTCCTTTATTTGGGTTTTCAGTCAGCTCTGTATGGCATTTACTGATATTGGATAAACATTATGTGACCCACAATTTATGCAATTCCTCAGAAGTAGCTCTCAGTACAGCATCTGTTTTATAGTCTCCGAAACACAAACACCTTTCAATAACTTGCTTCAACATAGGCAATTTCCCTAAAGGAAACTGTTCTGCTGGCAGAAAATGTACATCACCAAGTACTTTAGCAACTGTTTTCCTTGTAGAAGTCATACTTTATATTGCAAATGTTGAATTCAATGACAAATTGCAATTGGAAACTTATAACAAAGGCACCTGAAAAAAAAACAAGTTTTCAATTTATTACGTTTAAAAAAAGTTCATGAAGCAGCCCCACCCTCTATTCTTTAATCAAGCATAATGGATGCAAGATAACAAGGAAAAGTCATATCATGTGATCACTATGTCCATGTCAACATCCTTTTAGGGCAATGTTAGTAATCAAAAAGCCAAATCATGCTTATTTTACAATTTCTTTTGTCACTAAAGTCCGTCAAAAGGGGGTCTATGGACCCCAAAAATTAGTTTTTCTAAAATAACTCAAAAACTAAAGGTTTTATGAAAAAATACCACTCTTAATAATTTGTTCTAAATCAAATTCTGCATCTTTTGGTATGCAAACCATCTCTCTAGCATGTTCAGAAGAAGAGATATTACCATTTTCCTGATTTTGCTAGTGCGGCATTAGATGTTTTTACAAAAATGGGGGTGGCTGGACACACATTGGTGGGCACCAATTATTTTTTTCAGGAATCTTATTTTTATATCAAAAGCCAAATGTTAATGACTGATTAATTCTATCTTGAGTTTCAGCCTGGCCTACAAGTTCAATAAGCTCCCCCTTAATCTCATAGTTTTGAGTGAATGCAAGTCTAACTCTTTAATCCTATCTGCGTAGTGATGGAATTAGTTTCGTGGCATGTTGCTCAACCCTTTCCAACCTATCAATATCCTCACACAAATACGGGCACCAAAACTGAATGGCATATTCTAAATGAGGCCTGACTAGGGACTTGTAAAGGGGCAATATAATATTCTTTGATTTAAATTTTAAATTACATGCTATGAAGCCTAACATCCTAATTACCTTTTGCGCAAGACTCTAGGCACTGGTTCCTAACTTTTAAATCCTTAGATACACCTAAATCTACTTCCTTGTCAACACTCGCTAACTGTCTATTGTTCATTGTGTACATGTAATTATTGTTACGAGAACCTATATGCAAAACTTTACATTTCTCTGTTAAATTGCATCTGCCACTTATCCATCCACTCCATAATCCTATTTACATCGTCTTGGAGCCTATTTCTATCATCCACATTAAGAACTTTACTGCCTCTTTTAGTATCATCTGTGAATTTTGACATGTTGCTGGTCAAGCCAACATATATGTTATTAATGTAGATTACAAATAGCAATGGGTCTAACACTGAACCCTGAGGGACACCACTACCTACATCCAACCACCCTGATTCCCTACCATTAACAATGAACCTCTCCTCTGTTTCCTGGTATGAAGCCATTCCTCTAACCAGTTAGTTACCTGACTGCATATCCTGTGTGCTTTAACCTTTGCAATTAATCTTCTATGCGGAACTGTATTGAATGCTTTTTTAAAGTCTAAATAAATAATGGCAGCTGCTCTATTCCTATCATATTTGCGCATAATTTTGTTATAAAACTCTAACAAATTAGTTAAACAAGATCTATGGTGTCGAAACCCATGCTGACTACTATTAATCAGAGGCATGGGCCTACGAGGAATAACCTCCCTTTCGATATTCATAAAACTTTCTTTAAATGCCTCCCAATAAAAATTAGCATCATTACCCATAAATAAATTATTCCAGTCCACTACTCTCATCCTGTCCACAAAACTATCAAAATTAGCCCTATGAAAATCGGGGACTTCTATTATGCTACTATCCTTACTGTTTTCTATCAATAGCTTAAACCAAATAATTTAGTGATCACTACATCCCAAACTCTCACCTACTTCAAAACCTTCAACTATATTTTTGTCATTCGTCATCACTACCAGTGGTGTGTTAAGAGGCGGGTGCCGGGTGGGCCAGGTCCCAGGGCCCAGCTGTTTTAGGGGCTGATGTTTATAATGATATCAATGATAAATTTGGAATGCTCAAAAATATCTCAACTAACTTCAGAGGAAGCATCAAAAGCAACAAAAAAAATCTTGCTAGTCCATTACCCAAATGATTTTGAGGACAGCTTCCCATTTGAATTTCAGCATTTTGTACTGTTTGTCAAACAAAACATTTAGAGCTGACACTTGCCCATTAGGAGTACTACAGGAAATTCACAAATTGAGGGCTGTTTTCCCAAATGCTTTCATTGCTTATTGCATTTATTTGTGTTTGATGATGTCAAATGCAAATGCGAATGCGGAGTGTTCTTTTTCTCATTTGACATGATTAAAAATGTTAAATGTCAAATGCTAACCTAAAAGAAATTGCAAAGAGTCTGTCATTGTTGTGCATAGAAAAGAATATTTTGCAGATTTTAAATACTGAGCTTGCAATTGGAAAATTTAGTGATATGAAGCAGCTCAATAAAACTTTTATATACTGGTGGTGGATGATTTTGTTACCAACTTTGGTACCTAGATTAGTAGTGGACTTGTAATTGATTTGGTGTAATTGTAGCAGCTTGGTATTTGTGTAAAACTTGCATTATTTAATTTAGAAATAAATGGTTTTATTAATTTACATGACTCAAAGATTTGTCTTGTTGAGGGACGCCAAGAATATTTTGGCCCCAGTGCCCAAAAATCCTTAATATGGCACTGATCACCACGTCTAAAATATTGTCACCATATGTTGGTTCCTAGGGAAAAGTTTAAAACCTGCTGTATCAAGTTCCCCCAACAAGTCCTGAGTCACAATATTTAACCATGTTTCAGTTATAGCAACTATATTGTAGTTCCTGGAATAAATTATTGCCTTAAATTCGTTCAATTTATTTCTGATACTACGCGTGTTACAATAAAAGACATTCAAATTATTTTTTACCACAGATTGGCATTTTAAACTATTTTTCACATCAGGCTGGCATTTCCTAGACCCACAATATTTAAAGAAGGCTTCGACCTATACAGCTTTTGAACGTTCTCATCGATTAACCTACCTAGCCTAGCATTCCCTATTTCATTGAAATGCACCCCCATCTTTTATAAAAAGGCTAGGATCACTAAATTCTGACCACAGCTTTATGAAGGGTAGTCATTGATGTCGTCATTAATACATCAAATTAGAAGATAATTTATCTGACAAGGCAATGCCAACTGGTGGACTCTGACAAAGATCTATTCTTTGGGCCATTATTATTTCTAATTCACAACAGTTTTCCTCTTTCAACCACATTAAATTACATACAATATGCCAATGATACCATACATACATCTTCCCATCATAATTTAGACATTCTGATGAATGAAATGAACAGGGAATTAGAGCAGTTTTTTTAAGTGGATGTGTTCTCATAAACTTTTAGTTTATAAAATTATCTTGTATAATAATAATAATTATGGTCCCACAAAACATGAAGACAAACTATCAAATAAAAATATTACCATGGCAAAGGTGAATGAAGTTAAAGCACTTGGCATTAATTTGGATAAAAAAATAAATCTCAAGAGCTCACATACAGCATATTAAATCTAAAATGCCACGATTTCAATTCATATTTAAATTAAAAAAGAAAACATCCCTCCCCCTGTATTATTTCATCATCCACCCACATTTATTATATTGCATTACAAATGCAAAACTTCACTTTTTTATGTGGAAGTCGAAATGTGACTAAAACCCACACTAATAGACAGTTTATTTCCACAACAGTTTCAATGCCCACTGGCATCCTCTTTGGGTGGATACAGAAAAACGAATGAACAAAAGTGAGTAAGAAAACAATCCAAGAAAAGTAAGGAACATTCTAGAAGGGCAGAGACCATTAAGAAATTCACACCTAGGTTAGATCCTATTCACCCGACACCAGAAGGGATTTTTTGACCAAGAATCTCATTAAAGGGTCCAGCTTATAAGTACCTTCACACAAATTAAAATTATCTTCTTGTTCTATACATACAGATTCTGTTATTTTTCTTTTGACATAATTATTACATTTATAAAGTAACTTACTTGATTCCCAGTCTGGCATAATTATTTTGGGTGGCTTGATAAAGCATTATTAGTGTTACAACATCTGAAGGCATATTTATGTTCTTTAATACAAGTTTCAATATTTCTTCCAGTTCTCCTACATATACTAAATCACAATTTTTACAGGGAATGCTGTAGACACCCACTTTCTCCTGTTTTGCAAAGTTTGTATCATCATTATTTTTAATATCATGATGGTGTTAAAAGTTCAATTATTTCTTCCATGTTTCTGAGAGCACTCAGGATTTGTAGCCTACATTTGCTGGACTCAGAAAATTCAAAGATTTGGAACATTTTTAAAGATTTTTAAATATCCTGAATGGTTTATCAGAAAGGTGTATTTTAAAGCCAGGAAATCTTTTTGTGCCCCTCAGGAACCTTTAGTTAACCAAAAACAATATTTGAGTTTGCCTTACATTTCCAGCTTAGAAAGTGTAAAACCTTTGACGAAAGATTTTACGTTTGATTTGGCATTCAAATATTCGTCTACTGTAAAAAGTAAATTGGTTATGAATAACTTTGCAAAACAGGAGAAAGCGGGTGTCTACAGCATTCCCTGTAAAAATTGTGATTTAGTATATGTAGGAGAAACTGGAAGATATATTAAAACTCGTATTAAAGAACATAAATATGCCTTCAGATGTTGTAACACTAATAATGCAATTTTTTAGCATGCCAGCCAAAATAATTATGCCATAGATTGGGAATCAAGTAAGTTACTTTATAAATGTAATAATTATGTCAAAAGAAAAATAATAGAATCTGTATGTATAGAACAAGAAGGTAATTTTAATTTGTGCCAAGGTACTTATAAGCAGGGATGGGGAGTCGGCCAAAAACAACTGACTCCTGACTCCCGAGTCGGTATTTTTAAAAACCGACTCCGACTCCCGACTCTCTCCTTATCATCTTATCATGCTGATCTACAACCTTACAAATATTGGGATGTTTGTTTCATAGATGGCGTTTCAAGTTTGAGGCTGTAGTTGGAGCATTAACATGTTTCCCAGTGTAAGCACTAATTTTTGCATTACACTCTTTACCATCCTTTTCTACTTGACAAATAAAAATACTTTCATCCTCATTTAGCTTAAAATATTGAAAGACTGCTGATTTTCTACTAGGCCCACGACTCATTACTAATAGGGGCTAATTAAATTAATAATTAATATATTGCCAATTTTTATATGGTATCTAGTATCCTAAAATAGAAATATGAAATTCATTTGCTAAGATTTACCAGAACAATAAATCAAATGTGGAAATGTGAATCTAGAATTAGTTCAGGAAGATATTTATTTAGGGCAGAGTAGTATTCTGGTAAATTGTTGGCATATAGAAATTGAATCAAAGAGTCGGGAGTCGGTCGTTTTTATCGGGAGTCGGTCGTTTTTATCGGGAGTCGGTCGTTTTTATCGGGAGTCGGTCGTTTTTATCGGGAGTCGGTCGTTTTTATCGGGAGTCGGTCGTTTTTATCGGGAGTCGGTCGTTTTTATCGGGAGTCGGTCGTTTTTATCGGGAGTCGGTCGTTTTTATCGGGAGTCGGTCGTTTTTATCGACTCCCGACTCCCCACCTCTGCTTATAAGCTGGACCCTTTAATGAGATTCTTGGTCAAAAAATCCCTTCTGGTGTCGGGTGAATGGGATCTAACCTAGGTGTGAATTTCTTAATGGTCTTCTGCCCTTCTAGAATGTTCCTTAACCTTTCCTGGATTGTTTTGTTACTCACTTTTGTTCATTCATTTTTCTGTATCCACCCAAAGAGGATGCCAGTGGGCATTGAAACTGTTGTGGAAATAAACTCCGTCTATTAGTGTGGGTTTTAGTGTCATATATTGCATTACAATATGGGGTAGCTCAAAGAAATATGTAAAATATTTTTGGAAGTCATTCATAAAAAATGTCTGTGAACCATATCAAATAATAATGAAGTCATACCACCTCAATATTTAAAAAGCTAAATGCTTTCAAACAAAATGACATACAAATCGAGTGTTGCTGTAAATACTGTATATTCAAAGTTATCAGTAAAAATCAACATGCATCATGCATTCAAAGAGCAATCACCCCATATCAAATACATCATCATTATAACACAAATTGTACGATGGAAACTGCAGGAAATGCATGCTCTCAAAGGAGCAAATGTATGAAATGCAGTTCCCTTAAATATCAGACAGACTTCAGCATTAAATGTATTTTGTAAATCCTTAAAGAAGTACTTCATTTGTTCCTACTGATTTAAAAGTTCACTCCTGCAATTTTTACCGTAGTAATAAGTCCCTATTTTAGAATTAATTATCTGAAATATGGCTTTCACACAATAATATCCAGTTTCAACTCCCCTTAATTTTTCCTTTCTCTCACTAATTTCATGAAATGTTTTTAATTTCATAATTTATTTTAATTTTTTTCATTAAGCATCATTTATTTCCTAAATATACAATTGATCATTTTATTTTTAACCCTCTAACGCCGACGACTGAGTCGAATACTTAGCGTTTCAAATACACGCATTTAGACTTAACCCTACAAAAACGTTCGGCGTTAAAGGGTTAAATTGTGTAAAATAATCCAACCTTATGCCAGTTTCATAAATTTTTACCATTTGTGTACTATTTTTATTGTTATGAATATTAAATACACTTATTTGTTACTATTATTACTTGCCATTTCACTTCTCTTATGTAATAAACTGAATGCTACCATTAATTTTGCTGAAAAAACTTCCGTCTTTTCAATGGCATATTGAGATTAAAATGCTGTAAATATATTGTCGTATCAGATATCTAAATTTTACAGATAAATATTGAAAATATTGTAGAACTTTATTGAATTTTATTCTTTTTCTAAATAAAATTTTTGAATTTTTAATTCATTCATATTCTTTCACCTTCTTAAGAAATTATTTAATGCTATTGGTAATGCAAGTTATAATAAGTAAACAAACAGATTTTCACTCCAAATATTGAATAAAATGTCCAAAGTCAAATTCAAGATTCCTTCACAATATTTAGTGAAATAAATTCAACCTTTGTTCTACTTATTAGCTATGTATGTTAAGATTGTATCAGAACACCACAGAACAAAGTCTCTCTGAGACTTTCATAAGATTGTCATGGATTGTCAAGTAGGTTTTTTCGAGGGTTTAAACAGTGGGAGGCAAATATCCTCCATGGTGCTGTGAAAGAAGAACAGATGCCATTGGGGTGCCTTCAGCCAGAAAAGGTTGACAACCTCTGGTCAAGTTTCATGTCATTTATCTGAACTGCCATTCTTCATTCTTGGGATACTTTGTTCAGTATAAGGGCTAAGGATAATGTTTCATCTTGCTTTACAGAATTTATCGATGTGGGGAAGCCAAGCCGTGCCTTGGAAGTCCTCTATGAGGTCATCAAGAGAGGCAAAATGCGGACCAACTACTCGGAAAAGTTGTTGGAGCCCATCATGTTCAAGTACTTGGAGTTGTGCGTGGATTTAAAGAAGTCTCATCTAGCTAAGGAAGGGTTGTATCAGTACAGAAACATCTTTCAAAGCGTAAGTGGCTCTTTTTAATATCAGGCTATTTGATGAAAGGCTCTTCTCTTTAGATTGTAAATTAACCAAAATTAATATTGCAGGTGAATGTCTCCTCTTTGGAGACAGTGGTGAAGTTCTACCTGCAATTGGCTGATGAGAGAACGGAGTCTGCGAGGAAGGAAAGTCATCAAGCGGTAGTTGACATTGATGACTTGGATAACCTCGCAACTCCGGAGGAAATTCTTCTTTCCGCGGTATCAGGGGAAGATGCTCAGGTACTCTCACTGAATAAGTGGTGATTCATTAATCAAAATGTTTTATTAAATAGGCAGTGTGTGGTATTTAGCAAGAAGCTGACAGCTTTAATTGGGAAGTTAGATCAAGTTAAAGGATTTAAATACTATATACAGTATTGAGCAAACATAGAGTAGGCCAATGTTAATTTTAGGAATAGAGGTGTGTGTGTGATTAATCTTCAATTTGAGTTAAAAATTTCAGAAGCTCAGTCGTCATTATTGTTTCCACTACACATTTTATTAGGCCAATACTAAGTTTAGTTATTTAACTATTTATTATGCGTTAGTCTAGGTTTAAAAAGGTCATACATGTATGAGACATTGTGAGATATTGTTTGTAATTGTAGG
Organism: Bathynomus jamesi; assembly: GCA_023014485.1. NCBI lineage: Eukaryota > Metazoa > Arthropoda > Malacostraca > Isopoda > Cirolanidae > Bathynomus > Bathynomus jamesi. The sequence continues at coordinate 604,181 of JAJOZX010002873.1, read as the reverse complement.
AATAAATTAGTGCTTGAAATGCAATGTTTAAATATAGGGGCTGGTAATGTTGTTGATTAAAAAAGGTGCTCTGATTGTTAACAGATTAAAAAAAAAAAAAAATTTCAGCAGTTTTTCTTCCAAACAAAAATTTTGGCCTAAATTTCAAGACCTGACAAACAGTTTGAAATAATGATAATTTAAAGAAATAACTAAAACATCAGTTGTTTTAACTAGGACAACAGAGTGATGAGTTAGTTTCAATGTAGCCTAATACATGTGGAGAAAATATATTTTAAAATGGGGATAGGTTTATTTTTAATTTTAGTGTAGAGACCAACATTATCCTTACCCTTAACTTTTCCGTTATTTTATTGTTAATAGCGTGAAAATAACATTTGACTGGAAGGTTTTATTCATCTACTAAAAGAACATTATTAATGTCAGCCTTTTAATCCAGGACCGAAGTGACAGAACAATCTTAACACCATGGGTGAAGTTTCTTTGGGAAAGTTACAGGCAGTGTCTAGAATTACTTAGGACAAATTCGAGGGTAGAGAAACTTTACCACAACATCGCTCAACACGTAAGTATTTAAATGTCGCTTATTTTATTTTTCTTCTTTCACTTTCAAATATTGTTTTGTAGTGGAAAAGTTATTCAATGTTTATTACTTATTAATGACCTTATATTGAATTTGTGGTTTTCTTTATTAAATTATTAAAAGAAAATGAAATATTATGCTTAGGGAATGTTTTATTAAGTCAATTTAGAATTCCCTTAAAACTAGGTGTTATTCTTGACACAAAACCTCCTTTTATGACTTACAAAGGCATTCAAGTTCTGTGAAAAGTACAATAGGAAGACGGAATTTCGCAAGTTGTGTGATAATCTTCGCACTCATTTGACGCATATACAAAAGCAGCAAGGTTCAGCCACGGCTGTAAATCTCAACAATCCAGAAACGCAACAGGTTAGAATCTCATTAATGTCTGTTGGATTATTATACAATGAATAAACTATTTGAAGTTAAGTACCATTTGCTTTAAAACACTTTACTTTCACTGTAGTTTAGATCATTAAACAGATATACCCTATCTGTGCAAATCTTTAATCCCTTGTGAATTTAATCTTCTCCTTTTTCCTCAATGCTGTGACTCGCCTTCTCTTTTTAAAACAATCGGCGAATACAGGGTAAATTGTTCTTCTGAATACAGGGTAAACTGTTCTTGCTTAAAGAAAAGAGTAAAGCAAAGTTTTAAAAGGCGATGACGAGTGCTTTGATGATGATAAATGTTTTCAGTTGAATTTGGAGACTCGCCTTGAACAATTGAATTATGCCATCAAAATGGAATTATGGCAAGAGGCTTACAAGGCGATAGAAGACATTTCTGACCTAATGAAGAAGTCTAAGAAGATGCCAAAACCTCACGTGATGGCGTCCTATTATGAAAAGTTGGCTCTTGTATTCTGGAAGGCAGGCAACCATCTTTTCCATGCAGCTGCCCTCTTCAAGCTCTTCCAGCTGCTAAGAGATCAGAAAAAGAACATCACGTGTGAGTATGCTTTTCTTTGAAATAGCAAAATGATGGCGTTCGTGCTTATTGAAGGAGAATCTGATCCTTGAATTCCTTCGCGAGATACTGTAGTTAATTCTGATTGTTTTGTCAATGCTGGCATTAACTGAAGGTGGTTTCCAACAGCTGATGAGTTGTCAAGAAGGGCGTCAATCGTGCTGGTAGCGACGTTGGCAATTCCTCTTCCTTCCGCTCACCCCGAGTTCGATAGATTCATCGAGACTGAAAAATCTGCGCTTGAGAAGATCGATCGATTGGCTAACCTTCTCTCCCTTTCGAAACCCCCCACGCGGGATACCCTTATCAAGCGAGTATCATTTTGTCTTGGGAGACTTTCGGGTAACAAAGATAGCTGAACTCTTAAGTAGTGTTGGTATCTTCGAACATCTCATTAGTAAATGGGATAGTTCCAATTTCATAATAAAAGTGAAGAAAGTAAAATTTCATTATTTCCTTGTTGGATGCGAAATAATTTTAAATCCACTGTTACTGAACTTATAAATCCTCATTCAAGCAAGAGTTTTATTTGCTTTTAGCATTCTTGGGTTTAATCTTGCGTTCATGTCCTGTTATGTCCAAGAGTATTTGGATTTCTCATGGAGATAAAGTTCTTTACCATGTTCACATCATCTGAAGTATGAGGATTTACCAAGTTAAACGAACCATTTTTAAAAATTTGTTATGTAACGATAGCGATGGATTCACTCTTGAATTAAAAATGGTCTTTGTTACGTTGGCTTATTTGAATTTAAAATTTTGGTGGAAGACTGAATAATATGCGTTTGTACTTTATGGTTTAGTGGTGCTATTGTTGCCTTGAATGTGTGCACCTGTTCATATCCATGAAGATTTGGTTTATTTTATAATATTCCCTTCACTTATTTGTATACATTGTTATGAAACATTTTGGGAGCTGAATTTACTTCATTAAAATGTTCACCTCTTTATGATGTTCTGAAGATAATTCATCACTCGTGTCCATTTTATCCCTTTCTTTCCCAAATTATTGTTTTGAGCTAATTATTGCTACTGAAGCCTAAGCTGTGAACGTTCAGACACTGCCTTCCATCCTGTAACTAACCCACAAACCTTTTGACACACTATCCCCCCTCCCCTCGGGGCAGTCGCCTTGTCGTAGTGTGTGTGTGTGTGGGGGGGGGGGGGGACGCGTACCTCTTTGAAATGTTTTTTTTCCCCATTGCTTGGGGCTGGACTAAACGGTTCCCATATTGTTTCATGAAGGACTTGTATCCATGATTCTTTCTCCCTGGCTCTCGAAAGCCAGGGACCGGCAGCTCCATCCCTGGAGGGAGGTGGATTCGGTCGTTATCCTGCGATTCCTCCCCATGAGTCTTGTTTTTGATCCGGCGCGTTCATTGACCACGAATACGGACCCTTCCCAAAGACCTCCAGTCCCTCGTGTTGTTACGTTATCTTCTCGGCGGTCTTGTTCTTCGGTGACCTATCTTCCATTTCTTCCGTCATCGTGGATCTCTCTAATATTATACTGATGGTTCTGAAAATCCTCTACTGGTGTCGGTAGCGGCATAATTACGCCTAATGAAACCATCACGATCTACCTTCCTCCTGCGGCTACGTCGTGGCCAATGTCGTAACACCGCTTCCCGGAGATCAGCGAAGTTAAGCGACATTGGGTCTGGGTAGTAGTTGGATGGGGGACTGTCCTCCCCGCCCAGATTATGTAGCGACCCGTGGTTCGAATCCCACGTAAAGCTGTATGTCCCTTCCGTCTTATGACCTTAGATGTCGCGAAGGAGGTTAAAGAACCCCATTAAAATTAAATTAACCTTCCTCCTGCAGCCTCCATTTTTTTGGCCGAGTTGATGGCCATTCTGAAGGCTCTTCAGAAGATTTGTATCAGTCCGGAACGCCACTCTGTTATTTACTCGGACTCGTTGAGTGGGATCGCTTCCCTCAAACATTCAGTTCCAGTCCACCCTCTTGTTTTGAAGTTCCGGTGGTGGTTTTACTCCATTCCAAACATAAGGACGTTCAATTCTGCTGGCTGCCCTCCCATATTGGTATAGATGGGAATGAACGGGCAGACGTAGCCGCGAAATCTGCAGCGGGTGGTAGGTTGATAATGGCCTGCCCTCTATCTGTCAGCGATTTTTGAAGTTGATCCGGTCACGCTTTTGGGATGAGAGTAGCAGCGTCGATGGCATCTTGTGTGGAACAATAAGCTTCGTTCTCTCAAGTCTACAGTTTCCCCATGGCCTTCTTTTTCCAGCACCTGTAGGAAGTGGGAGGTTATCTTGTGCCGGCTTTGAATTGGACATACCCGCCTCACACACAAATGTCCTTTGCAATCGGAACAGCCTCCTGTATGCGATGAATGTTTTGTCCCGGTGACGGTGCGGCACCACCTCACTGAGTGTTTTGAGTTTTCTGCGGCTCGTGGTCATTATTTTACTGTTGGTGATTTCGGTTGGTGCTCTTTGTATGTTCTCGCTGCGATATAACATCATGTTGAAGCGGCAGTTAATCCTTCAGTCAATCAATCAATCAACATGCTCGTTTCGACCAACTGTACAAGAAACAGGTAGTGTATCGATACAGTGACGTCATTCCAAGTTCTGTTTTAAAAATCTTGAACAGTTGTTCAAACTTAATTGAAATAAGTAAAGTTAAGACATTGAGACCGAACGATATTCCAATTTTGTTATGATCATTGTTTTCAGCAAGGGAAACATTACATTATTGTCCCTTCTTTTAAAGGTTCTCAGTAGGTTGAGAATGACGTCACTATCGACACGTTTACTTTTTCTCGGACAGTTAGTAGAAGCTGGCGTGTGGGAAAGATTTGTGGGTCTGTGACTGCACGTGTCGGAAAAAGGGCCCGCCGAACAGCTGTTTATATAAGGCAGCGTCCAGTCTTATCCATATATATCTGTGGTTTATACATTCCTTATTATTTTTGCTCTTTTTCTTGATGTTTTCGATGTACTGTGTAGCTAATGATAGCATCTTTTTGGCACACTGCAATATATGTTGGTTTTGATTTTTTAATTCATTTAATAGTTTATTTTTGTACCTCGAGTATATATTGAATTCGTTTTTTGAAAAACAATTATCTATCCCTTTAAGATAGCTGTTAAATATAAATTATAAAAAAGTTACCACCCGTCTCAAGAAGTAGCAATGTTTTCCACTGACCAAGGGAATTTAAGGACTGGATTTCCTTACTGATTCATGAAAATTAACCTTTTTAGGTCTATTTCAGGGGTACAGTTTAAAGAAGTATGGTAATTTTTCGAGACTATTTACATAAGGAGTTGAGCAGTTGAAGGGGCTTGATACTTCCCATCACAGTCTTGAATGCGTTCTTTCTTTCTCTTTAGGGACTTGGTTCGACTGAATGTGGTGAACACGGTTTCTGTGGAATTACAGAACATGTACCAACTGATGGAGGTGGAATTCGACCCTTTGCACCTGTGTAATCGAATGCAGACTCATCTCAGCTGGATCAACGAAAAACCCGAGTCTGGCCTGCCTCAGTATATTTCATCCCTTCAGGAGATGACCATCACTCGTCTGGTGAAGCAAGTAGCTCAGGTCTTCCAAACAATCACCTTCAAACGGCTCCTTGTCCTTTCTGTCTTCATGTCGCCCTTCCAGTTGGAAAGGATTCTGGTGGATTTGGTCAGGCACAATGACCTCCAGGTAGGAGCATTGTTTGAGCCAGGAAATTTCTGCAAAGATTCGACTTTCATTTGAATTTCATTCCTCGTTTCACTTCCAACTAAAGTCATGAAGCAGAAATATAATGTTTGTATTTTAAACTGAGAATTCACCTCCAGTACCTTGCTCTTAAAAGATTGTAAATCTTGATGGTATTGATAGATGGTTCATAGCAATTTGAATTCTCTCTCGTACCAGATTCGGATCGACCACCGTACTACCTGCACTCACTTTGGGGTGGATTTGAGTGAGTCCCAGAGAGAAGATCTTCCTGAAGGCCCCACACTGCAGACACTCCCTTCAGAAACCATCAGATGTCAGTTGGCACACATGAGTTCAGCTCTCCAGAAGTGCCTGGCTCTGATTGCTCCAGAGAAAAGGAAGGTACCTCGAGCATTGTGGTTCTTCGAAAAATTAGTCTTGAAGATGGTAAAGATTTTGGGTGGAATGGTGCTGTGTTAATATTAATAGGCTGAACATTCCTTCCCCTAGAAAGAGATGGAGCCGCTGCGGGCGCAAACGATCCAGTTGTATCAACAGACTCGGCAAAGAGATCATCATAGAATCCTTCAAAGACAGCACATCATCGAGGAGAGGAAGGAGATGTTGGAGAACCAAAATTTGGAGAGAGAAGAACAGTTGAGGAAGGCACAGGCGAGTGTGCTTCGTGAATCACACACTAGTAGATCGTGTTCGGTATATGGAAGACTAATTGATTTCGTTGTGTTTATAGGAGCAGCAGCTAAAGAGGCAGAAGGAAGAGGAGCAGGAGAGGCTGAGGAGAGAAGCGAGTAAAAGGGAAAAAGAGAGGCAGGAGGAACAACTGAAACAGATTCACACGAAACAGATCAAGGATAAGTTGATGCAAATCAGTAAAACGTCGTATGGCCAAAAAATGATCGAGAAGATTGACAAAGAGGTAAGGTGGATCATTTCATTGCTGCTGCGAACGTTGAATTAAGACTAGTTTTATCCTAAGTATTCATTTGACATTGAGGCATTTCAGAAATTATAATATATCTCAAAGCCTTTTTTTATGGCTTTTCAACTCGCAGCCCCTTCAGAAGGTCTCTTTTGACCCATAATTTTGTCTTAAATACCGTACCCTTGCCGTTCAGAAACCCGAGTTGTCATTTAGCAACTATACATATTGTGAGGCTTAATTAAATCGAGTATGAGCTGGTTGTTCACTTCTCGTTCGAGCTATTGTTCTCTCCTAATTTAACGTACTCTCTACTCTCATTTGCCTTAGTTTGCCACTCAACAATTCTCGCTTGAACCGTTGTTCGCCATAAATTTTCATTTGATTGATAACCAATATTATGCATTGGCATTCTGACTTACCCATTACCGTTTAGGAACTGCTAAACCTCGGGGCAGAGGAGATCCTGCAAAGGCAGGTTGAGGAACTGGAAAAGGAGCGAAAGGAACTTCAGAAGAAGCTCAAGTCGCAGGAGAAGAGTGTCGATTATTTCGAAAGGGCGAGACGCCTTCTCGAGATTCCCAGACTCAAAAAGGCTCTTGAAACTCAAAAGGTAAATGTTCAACTGATTTTTTTTTTTTTTTTTTTTTAATGATGATAGCCTTATTGAAGTGGAAGTAGTGAAATGTATTTAGTAGTAGTGAAGAAATGGGAGGAAGTGTTGTGATGCATTCGTTGTTCTGCAGAAGGAGGACAAAGAATTTTGGGAGACGCAGGAGCAAGAGAGAGTGTACAGATTGGTTGAAGAGCATCGCGTGGCGTTAGAACATTCTACACGCCTCCGTCGGATGCTGCCTGACAGGGACATCTTCATAGAGAAACTGAAGTCAGCTAGACGCTCTGAAATCCAAAAGAAGCTGAATGACTTCAATGCCAGACTGGAAGTGGAGAGGAAGAACCGGTTGGTGGAGAGAAAGGAGCAGAGGTAGGATCCCAAATAAGAAATAGAAACCTTAAGGATTGTTACCTCTTTTGTCCATTCTTTACACGTTTCATTCTTTTGATTTCCTTTACAATCCCTTCAACACTGTTACTTCCTTCAACTATCCAAAGTGTTTGAATCATATGAATCTTGAGAAGTTTTCTGTGAGAAGTCCTTTGAAACGTTCATTTCAATTGATAGGTTTCAAGTCTTATTAAAGTAGAAGATTTTAACAGAGGAACAAATAATTTTGTGGTATGTTATGTACTGTCACTGGCATTAAAAGGAAAAATTTAGTGCCTCTCTTACACGGAGGTTAAGGAATTGATGTATGTTGATTGTGTTAGGGAGCTACGTTGTGGCCACTTCCTAACAGCTTCTCGTTAGATCTTCGAAGTTAAGCAACGTAACGTCTGTTCATCAGTTGGATGAGTGACCGTGCTCCGAGTTCATATGTAGTGACCCGTAGATGGTTCTAATCCCGCGTGAAGCTGTAGATCCTTCCCATCGTACGATCTTGTTATGAAGATTCTTAAATAAGTCCAAGATTGTCATCATACTGTTGGAAGTGTCGTTTATATGACAAAGGAGTGAGTAAGGCTTCGGTTAAAGCGAAACCCTCGTACCAAATTCCAATTGTCCAATTTTGATCCAGAACCACAATAAACCACTCCCGAAGCGTAGCAAGAAATAGAGCATCTTTTTTGGAGTTTCCACATTCTAAATGCATTTCCAAATATAAATAAAAATATTGAAATAGAAATAGAAAATTAGTTTTGTGTTCTCAACAAAAGCACAAAGTTCATAACTTAATTTTTAATGGTGAAGTTTTTCAAGTTATTCTATTTGTATCCATATCGTAAAGTATCGTAGTTTTGAATAATTTTTTTCGGTAATTGTATTAAAGGAGTATTTTCTAAACAAGTTTCATGACAGTTATTTACGTTTGGGGAAGAAGTGTTTTATAGATTTGGTAAAAGACAGGCCTCATTGAGACAGGAGGGAAATGCGTGCTGTGTTTCTTTTGTCTTAATGCACTTTACTTCTCTATTAGAGTGAAGATATTCCTCGTTAATCTTTTAAATATTTTTGGTTTTCCGTTTTGGATTTGATTTTTGATTGAATTTAGAAAATGTTTTATTGAATGTCTGTCGAAAGAATTGATGAATCTTTGTTAAAAAGTGATGATAGTAAAAGTCATTCATTTTTTTATTAAAATTCGCACCAAAATCCTTCCTTTGAGGAAAGAAACCCGTAATTGAGGGTAAATCTTTTTGATATCATCTTGACCCTGAAAGTCCCTTTGGTGATTTACGAAACACTTTCATTCACCTCGCTCTTCAGGCGAAGAGAACGTCGTGAAGCGTATTACCGCCAGAAGGAGGAAGAAGAGCAGACGCGGCGCGACGAAGAGATGAAGAAACAGAGAGAGGACGAAGAACGAAAAGAGTTGGAACGATCGAAGCAGGAAGAGGAAGAGAGAACCTCCAGACGAAAAGTAGACATTGACAGAGACGAGGAACCCTCCATTAACCACATTGACAGAAGTAAGATATTTACACACCAATATAGGTACAAACCTTTACTTTAAATGGAGTATAAATACTTAATCCGAAAAATATATATATCTTGGGTGGCGCGGGAAAAAACGCGTCCTGTTTGAAGAGCCGCTGTTTCGTTACTATTTAATTAGTAGACGCCTGAAAAATTTGCAGTTAAATAAGAACATATCCACATAGATTCCATAAAACTTTTATTCAAATAATATAATTATTAACAGCTTTACAACTGTTTAAATGACAAGGAATTTTGCGAATGCGTAGTTTTCAATTTGAAATGTGACGTTCGTCAATATTCAGGTGCCAGTTTTGAAATGTAACCTCATCAGTACGCACCGCCAATTTGAATGTGATATTTGTCAGTATGCGCCAGCCTTTCAGTTTAAATGTAACGTTCGTTATTACGCACGCGCAGAGCTGGGCAGTATTTAAATACGTATTTAAATACATTTGTGTATTTAGAACTGTATTTATAAATACATTGTTTTTCATGTATTTAAATATAGTATTTAAATACTTTAATGAGTATTTAAATACAATGTATTTAAATACTCAAAATATAAAAATGTAAATACTTTTACTGGTTTAATACACGTTCTGTACTAGCACAGTACGACGCGTCGACAGTGTAGTACAGCATGGTTCATGTTTCAACGTGTCAGTTCAATCAGTTGTGTGCCACTCTTAGTCGAAAGCGGTTGATTTCTTTATCGTGTGCGTGTCATGGCTTCAACAAGCAAATCCGGTGAATCAAACAGTGATATATCTGCAGATAACAATTTAGTGCACCCTCTGTTTGATGGAAAATACTTTGAAATTAAATCTAAAGACGGTAATAAGGTAAAGTGCACCTGCTTGCTGTGTAAACACGAAGTCTCTGCTGCAAGCAATGCTACAACGAATCTGTACACTCATCTGAAGGTAAGTGTTTTTTTTAGACATCAAAAAATATCTTGAAATTGACCGAATAATCGTACAAAACGGCTCTGCCTTAAGTGGGCCTGTGTAACTAACTCGTTGCAATCAATCCAATTTGCGATGGAAAATTCATTGATGAAAAAGCTTTTAAAATCGTCTGATCTATCGAGTGGTGTATTTATTTCGAAATTCACCGTGTCCCCTAAAGTAGAAATTTATCAAAACATGAATTAGTGAATGCATATGTTAAAATTTGTATGTATTTAAAATGTATTTACAAATGTATTTAAATACAATTGATGTATTTTGTATTTAGTATCTAAATACATTCGTAAAATGTATTTAGTATTTAAATACATTCAATGTATTTATTGCCCAGCTCTGCGCACGCGCCTTTGTTTTAAATGAAACTTTTTCGCTAGTATGCACGATTAGTCATTATGCTCGTAGCTACAACAATGCCTCGGTTGACAAGGAGTGATCTTTCAGTTATCGAAACATGTTTTCAAGAAAAAGGGTGGAGAGTAAAGAGGCTGGTAGTGGATACAGAATTTCTGGAAAAACATTGGATCACTAGCTCCTTTAATCGTGCAATTAAACGTCTCGAAACAACGGGTTATATTGAACGAAGGGCCGGTAGTGGTCGAAAGCGAACAGTCAGAACTGGATGTTGAAGACCAAGTTGAAGAATTGGTTCTATCCCAAGAAAGTCGGCCATGTACTTACTGGTCGCAGACAAAAACTGCATGGCAGTTAGCAATATCGAGACGTACGGTGCAACGGATTTTCAAGTCTAAAGGAATAAAATCTTATCGACGTTTAAAAGCACCGTGCATTCCTACAGTTTCGAAAAACAAACGACTGAGTAGATGTTGTTTTCTCTATCGTAAATACTCTCATGGTGATGTGAAACTAATATTTCCAGGACGAGAAAGATTTCACGTTACAAATTCCAACCAATTAGCAAAATAAAGGAGTGAATTCCAAACAGAAGGAAAGGGCTATCGAACCCGCATTATTTTATGCAATTTATTTGGATATGTTCTTATTTAACTGCAGAGTTTTCAGGCGTCTACCAATCATACTAACGGAACAGCGGTTCTTCAAACAGAATGCGTTTTTCCGCGCCACCCGATATATAGTCATAAAAGCCCAAGTTGATCGAACAGTTGCGTAAATTTTCAGTAGGTCGAACAGGCTATATATCTTCAAATTTTTAATCACTTTCGATTGCGTTAAAGTAGACGGGGGGGGGGTCTATAAAGTTAAGAGAGAGCTTTTTTTTTTTTGTATAAAATTATTATTTTTTCGAATTTTACCCAAGTTACGATTTTATTTCATAAAAACTAAGTCAAATAAGTCGTCTTTTAAGCTTCCTCAGACTTTAAATGCCCTCTCAGTTGGTTAATTCGAGTTTCCTAACCTCAAAAAAGTAGGTCGTACAAGAAAACCGGACTTATTTACTAAGTTCAACCAAAGTGGTAAAAAAAGGTGGCTTACTATTTGAGCTGCTTGGGGATTTAGGCGTTATATATAGAGGGTGTACATAAAGTCAGGATCAATTTTTGTGAAGCACTTGGAAATTATATGGAATTCAATCATAAAAATAGTGGTAACATTTATTAAATAATTAAGAGTAGGATTCGACGTGACGCCCATCAGTATCCCTGCACAGCTCAAATCGTTCCGCAGCATTTCTAAACACATTCTGGAGCATTTGCGGGGTTATGTTATCTGCAGCAGTTCGTATACGTGTACGTAAGTTTTCAAGACTCGTAATCTTCGTCTGATAGACGTGCGATTTGATAAAGCCCCATGCAAAGAAATCTAAAGGGGTTAAATCTGGTGATCTCGCTGGCCAAGGTCTGTGCTTCCGCGTCCGATCCAGCGATTTGGAAAACGTCCATTTAGATAATCCTGAACAATTTTGGCATAGTGACAAGGAGCACCATCATGTTGATAGACGACGGTATGTACAAACAATCCTATCCCCAATCAGCTGAGGTTCAAGGAATTGCTGCAACATGTCCAGATAAATAAGCCCCGTAACTGTAGCTTCAGCAAAGAAAAAAGGACCATAAACCTTAGATTTTGTTAAACCCATCCAGACATTAACTTTAGGCGAGTCCTCTCCCAATTTTGGACGAAATCATTCGGTCTTTCATCTGCCCAAATTCGACAGTTATGGCGATTTACTTTTCCACACGTATGGAAAGTGGTTTCATCACTAAAGAGAATGTTGTCCATTAAATTATCACTCCAGATTTGTTCTACGAGATCAGCACTTCGTCGAGGGAAATCTTCTTCATGTAAAACCTGCAAATGATAGCTTTTCTTCTGCAAATTAACTTTCAGAATTTTGTGCACAGATGACGTCGGGAGACCGAGTCTGTGTGATGCAGCACGAACGGACGTACGTGGCTCCTCAGTGATAATTCCGCGTACTGCATTCACGGTAAGATCTGACATACACGGTCGTCCTGATCTTGCTTCATCATTTACAGATCCCGTTCGTTTAAATTTGTTCACCAATTTTCGTATTGTCTTGTCTATTGGCCCCGGCTTATGAAATCTTCTAAACTTCTCTCTGATGTCATTGTATTTCTTTCCCTCGATTCCCCAAATTACTATTGCCACACGCTCTTCTGTATTCATTCTAAGGGCTTCTGAAAAGAAAAATAGAAAAAAATAATTATTTCACAAAAATAGATCCTGACTTTATGTACACCCTGTGTGTGTGTGTATATATATATATATATATATATATATATATATATATATATATATAGGGGTTAGACAAAATAATATGAACACCTTGATAAATGGCGGTTTTTATTCTTAATATGGAGTTGGTCCTCCTTTAGCCATTCTTCGAGCAAACCCTGCTCCAGTTCCTCCAAAGACGCCGGCGGTGGGAATCGGCTTCTTACCTGCTGCTCCAACTGACACCACAGATGCTCGATAATGTTAAGATCCGGGGATTGTGGAGGCCAATCCAAGCGTTCTACTTCACTAACATGCTCTTCAAACCAGTTTTTAACGACCCCAGCGGTGTGGATTGGTGCATTATCATCCTGGAAGACGGCGCCGCCATTGGGAAACAGCGTTTGGACCATGGGATGGACCTGGTCAGCCAATATTGACAGATAGACCTGGGCGTTAACCCTACCATGCAGTACTACAGCTGGGACAAGAGTATTCCACGATATTGCTGCCCAAACCATCACAGATCCGCCTCCATGCTTAACGGTTGGGGTCAGGCAGTCGGGGTCATAAGCATCTTTAGGCTGTCTCCAGATGTAAACTCGACCGGAACATGGAAATAGCGTAAAGGAGGATTCGTCAGAGTAGACTACATTCTTCCACCGGTCCATTGACCAATTCTTATGGTCATTACACCATTTTCTGCGCCGCTCAATGTTGATGTGCGAAAGGAAGGGTTTGGCAATTGCAGCCCTCCCATGGTATCCAGCTCCATGGAGCTCGCGACGTACAGTTCTGGTCGATACCGGGCTTGCAAGATGCTGGTTAAGCTCTGCAGTCACTTTTGGAGCTGTGGTCTTATGGTTCTTTGTCACATAGGGCGGGTCATACTATGCATTTTTTTAAATCAATGGAGAGGGGTGTTCAAATGACATATTTTGGTGTATAGAACACAATTCTGAAGAAAATATTTAATTCTGATAACCCTAACCTACATCATTTTGCGGTTGATTATTATTAAATTGTTGATTATTTTACTATTGTAGTTACCCCAGAATATGTCTTCTCACGTTTTCTATTATGGCTGCTCACGTTATCTCTCATAGAGCATTGTTCTAACTAATTCATATAAACACATATAATGTAATTCATATAATAATAATAATATTTAAATACTCAAATAAAAAGGTGTGCCATTCCACTTAATTGTAATTATCATACAGTTTGGTATATGAAATATTTTGACGGTTTTCTGGCGCGCATAAGTAGCAGAGAAGGCAGCCAGGAAGGATGTTAAGAGATTTTTGGCAGATGGTGATGAGGATCTGGAATTGGAGAGAAGTGGTGATGAAGATGAGTTTGTTCCTGAAGTTGAGCTCTTCCCTCAAACTGACCCTGAGCCAGCAGCTTCGGCAAAGGTACAGAAAAACTATGATGAGATTCAAAACATTGCCCTTGCTAGTGTAAGGTATGGCATAGGGCTGAGGCCAACTGCAGCGATAGCAACAGCAGCTCTGATTGACGCAGGAATCATCACAGAAGACAATACAAGTAAAGTGATTGATAAGAGCAAGGTCAAGAGAGCACAGGAGAAGTTGATGAGAGAGCTGGGGGAACAGTTCGAGAAGAAGTGCAGGGAGGAGGGGGGATCTCTTGCATCCTCTTTGATGGGCGGATTGACCTGACCAATGTGATGATGGAAGCTGAGGGCAGTGACCAATCTTTTCCCGCAAAGATCAAGGAAGAACACTATAGTGTTGTTAGTGAGCCTGGCAGCTACTATCTGTTCCACTTTACCCCAGAGAAAGCAACTAAAGAGGAGTCACATGCGGAGAAGATTGCTAAGGTCCTGTTTGCCTGGCTGAAAGAGGGGTTATGATAAGACCTTGTTGGCCATTGGAGGAGACTCAACAAATGTCAACACTGGTGTGAAAGCTGGAGTAATGCGGAAGCTGGAGCTGCACCTGGGGAGAAAGCTGGTCTGGTTGGTGTGCAACCTGCACACTGTTGAACTTCCCCTGCGCCATCTCATTGTTGACCTTGATGGCCCTACTCTGTCGGACAAAAAATTATCCGGGCCAATAGGAAAGCTCCTTGATTCTGCTACAGACTTTGATGTCAATCCAAACTTCACCCGAATCTCTGTTGGCCCTCCACTGATCAAGCTTCCTGACAAGGTCATTCAAGATCTCTCAACTGATCAATACTATGGCTATAAAATTGTCTGTTTTTTATTGGCCATTTGTTCAATGCTGCTACTACATGAGAAAACAATGTACTGTAAATATTAGGTCATTCAGATAATATTTACCTAGTAAAAATAAATTAATATTTTTTTTAATTAATGTAAATAAACGTTAGTTTTAGTTCATAAAGTTTAAGTGCAGGCGTACTCCAATCGTAATAAGTAATTAAAAAAAATATTAATGAATAAGGAGAATTATTTACCTCACTTGAGACACCCTTAAATATTATCTGAATGACCTAATATTTACAGTACATTGTTTTCTCATGTAGTAGCAGCATTGAACAAATGGCCAATAAAAAACTCCAACTTTCGATTTTTATTGTCACCCTAAATATATATATATAATATATATATATATATATATATATATATATATATATATATAATATGTATGTATATATATGGTCATCCCATAAGTAATGTTTTTTAGATCGGAATTTGAAGGACTAAAAAAAACTCGACTGAAACTTTTTAATCTAGTATATATTTTCCATCGGAATCAATGACACACTGCCAACGTCCTACAAGCTTTTCAATGCCATGTTTATAAAATTCAGGCGGTTTTGAGGCAAAAAAACGTACAAAGACTGGTGTGCAGGTCATCTAAAGAAGTATACTGTTTCTCGTCAAGATAGTTTTGCAGACTCCTGAAGAGATGATAATCTGAAGACGCAAGGTCTGGAGGATGTGGAAGTTTTTCCCACCCAAGCTCCTCAATTTTTGCAGAAGTGATCCGAGCGGTATGAGGACGTGCGTCGTCGTGGTGGAACACGATTCCTTTCCGATTAACCAAAGAAGGTCTCTTCTTTTAGTGCAGTGTTCAATCGATCCAGTTGTTGACAGTAGACTTGAGCGGTGATTGTTTGGCTGTGTGGTAAGGTTTCAAAGTGTATTACACCACCTTTATCCCACCAAATACTAAGCAACACCTTCCGAGGGTGAAGATTTGGTTTTGGCTGTGGTGTCGCTGGTTCTGCGGCACAAACCCACTGTCGACGGCGCTTAACATTCTGGTACAGTATCCACTTTTCATCACCAGTCACTAAACGGTGCAAAAACGGATCTTGGAGTTCACGGGAATGAAGAGCTGTGCTAATGTTTACCAGCACCCTTAGATTGTCGACCGACAATTCATGTGGCACCCATTTTCCTAACTTAGGCACTTTCCCGAGTTTTTGCAAATGTCGATGGATGGTGGACGGGGATGAATTGAGTTTCTGGGCCAATTCTTCGACAGTTGTTGAACAGTAGGGTGGATCGATTTTACATTTTTTTCGATTTCCATATTCTAATAGAGACAAAAACTTGCGCATGCATGAGAAAATAGCCTCTGCAAAACCTTAGCTTAATAGGTAATCATCTTCTGCCCCCGGCAGAGCGATGAAAATCATATTTTAGTAGTCAAAAACGTATTTTTCTTATAATTTTTAAAATATTTCGATATGCATCAAAATTATTCCTAATAACTATAAAGTCGATGAAAAACACCTCATATGATCGTTTTTCCAAGCGCGTTGTCCTACGTTAATATCTTTTGCCACCGGCAACAACGTCAAATGTTGAAAAAATAGGTAATTTATATACATATTTTCAGATCGGCTCTTTGTCTTAAATAATGCATTTATATATTCCCATAGCATTTATATCGTTGCTTAGGCATGAAATAACACACACGCAAAATTTTATGACTAGAGTAATATCTTCTGTCCTCGAGGAAAGTAAATGTGGATTATAATTACGTTAATGCGATGTTATAAGTTCGATAAGTACTAAGTACAGCTCGCTTGCTAATTTTATAAAATTAGCAACCCAGAACTCACCACGAGGAGGTGGCTGTACGTCGAGTTCCACCCTATCCAGCCCCAACCACCCTTCCTTTGGCTGCATGTCGATTTACATACGGTAATCTTTCTTAGAATCAAATCGTGGAATTTTTGTTCGGGAGTGAAGACGGGAGCGGATGAATCCGTCCCTCTCTTCTATTCCACTTACACTGGCAGAGGCTTCGGTTACTAATTTGATGAGTCTCTCGACCGCTTGAGTATGACAAGGGAATAGTGGGATCAGTCCATCAGGCTGGTCTCCCGTCTCAACAAACTCTTTTATTCGGGTATCAGGTATTGTTTTTGTAACGGGGGTGTTCGGTCACCTCAGCCGTTTGCCAGTTGATCATTTCGTAATAATTTTGACTATCGTAGAGCAGCTCAGGCATGGCGAAGGCTCGAATTTCCCCCGCTGGTGATTGTTTTGATCGTGCTTTTAATATTCTTCTCCATCCCAATTCTCTTGTGTTGCTCATCGGCATGTAGCATGGAGATCAAAATATTTTCTGGGTGAGCAAAGAAAGAATTTCTACGGAGGACTTTGTTGGCGATTGTCTTAGATCTTTGAGGCATGGTCTGAGAGAGACGCATCATTTCGAAAAAATGTTTTGCGCCCTCAGTGAAACTGGAGTTTTTCTTTATCTTAACCCAAATTGGTGCGTAAACTGTCATAATGAATCGCACAATTTCGTTGAAGCTGCTGGAGGGTTCACTGGTTGAAACATAGAGGCGCAGAAATCTATTTGCTGTTGTCAGCCACCTGGAATGCGCCATCTTACCTGGATTTCGGACCGCGAGAGCTGAAGAGCAGCTACCGCTCGACACTGCTCTGTAGATGCCTAACAAATATTTTTGGTCAGTGCTCAACTCGGCATCATCTATGTCAATGTCGGGAGATGGAATGGCATCGAATTCTGTAATTGGAAGTTTTTCGCAGTCGTTCAGTTGTTTTCCAACTGGTCCAGTAAAGCCCATTGGCCCAGTTGTTTTGCCGTCCAAGTCTTGAATGAGGTGTCGCAGTGATAATTCATTACCGTGTAATAGGCATATGATCCACTGAACTGGCCTTTGTAGTTTCATTTCAATCATACGAATGGCTCCACCCTTTCGACCCGTGTTCACTGCAGTACCATCACAGCCGATAGCCACAATGTCGTCCGTGCTAATATTGTTAGTCTCTAGAAAGTTGATGATACCTGATGTTATTGCAGTGGCAGAACCTGATGCAAGAGTGAAATGCCCCATGTACTGGGATTCTGGTTCTTGAACTAAAACTATATGCTCTTCTACCACAGTCCTTCTATGCTTCACATTGTCTATTTCTTCTTGTGTCATTGTTTTATCTTTACGTCCGTCAAAGAAAATGCCCTGTAATGGTAGCGTGATCTTGTCATCTTGCTGATGCTCAGAACGAACTCTCTTTCTGGCTCTTCTTATCTTATTTCGATCAATCACTGAACTGACATCATCTTCTCGTATCCAGCCAACATCCTCTAACAACGAAGAAGCAATAAATGAAGCAGCTCTGTCTGAGACGCCCGTACGATCACAAGCTTCAAGTACCTGGAGTTTCATTCGTGTTTTTTCCTTCATGTCATGTTTATCTCGGTGTTAGTTCATACGATGACGATGATTCTATAGATGTATCCTCGGTTTCACTAGAGGCTGACGAAGAAGGTTGTTCTTGAGAAGTTTCTTGTCGTTTACTAGTCGACGGCTCTTTATGTTCTGCTATTCCTTCTTGTTTCAATATCGCCAATCTTCTTGCAAGAGTCATCTCGTTTTTATTTGTTGTTTCAACATCCAAAGTTCCTATTGCCATTTTGCGATCACTTCTTTGGTCGAGTAAAAACTGTTGCTCTTTCAGTGGTACTCGTCGTTCACGAGGGCAGCTGCATTTTGTCAAATCAGGGCATTTACAAGCCGATATGTCAAATAAGGTGGTCTTAGTTGATTTCTTGAAGGCCTCAAGATTTTTCTGTAACGATTCGTTCTTCTTTTTCGCGTTCAGTGATTTGATGATGTTAGCCATTTTATCACGATAACTTTTCAACATTTGATTTATCCGGGCTGTCGAAACTGTTGGAATGGAAGCTAATTTCCACAAGAATTCCAGTCTCTCCGTGACCACAGCGGCGATGTCTTTGAATGGAGGTTCCTTCTTTGATGATCTCAACTCAGTTCTCACATGATGGTAGTATTGCATCACATCTTCACATGTGGGAAAACATCGCAAATTCAAATCTTTCCCAGCACCAAATATTGGACACGTAACCGATCTTCTAGTTGTAGCGGTAGCCATCCTGTAAAGATTAAAGAATAATGTATTGTTCTGTTACGCAATAAAATCGAAAAAAAAACAGAGTTATGAGAAAAAAAACAAGGATATGAGCAGAGAGATTGAGCACACTGAGGACTCTGAGTGAGGAGACACACACACACACACACACACACACACACACACACACACACACACACACACTGAGGACTCGAGGAGCCAGCTGCAAAATACACACCTGCCTTCGACGCTGTCAAAAGGCAACTGAGGGAACTGCGCAGTGCGTACTGGCGCGTCAGTGGCAGCTGCTGCTGGCAGCACTCACCAGAGATGACCTTTAAACCCTAGCCTAGAGTCATAAAATTTTGCGTGTGTGTTATTTCATGCCTAAGCAACGATATAAATGCTATGGGAAATATATAAATGCATTATTTAAGACAAAGAGCCGATCTGAAAATATGTATATAAATTACCTATTTTTTCAACATTTGACGTTGTTACCGGGGGCAAAAGATATTAACGTAGGACAACGCGCTTGGAAAAACGATCATATGAGGTCTTTTTCATCGACTTTATAGTTATTAGGAATAATTTTGATGCATATTGAAATATTTTAAAAATTATAAGAAAAATACGTTTTTGACTACTAAAATATGATTTTCATCGCTCTGCCGGGGGCAGAAGATGATTACCTATTAAGCTAAGATTTTGCAGAGGCTATTTTCTCATGCATGCGCAAGTTTTTGTCTATTAGAATATGGAAATCGAAAAAAATGTAAAATCGATCCACCCTATTGAAGTCTTCTTCAAGTGCGGCTAACAGCGGGTCATTATCAAACTCAGCAGGGCGTCCAGAGCGTGCTGCATCTGTCAAACAGCAGTCACCATTCCTAAACGTTTGAAACCATCTTTGACATTTCCTAACACGCAAAATATCGTTGCCATAAACGTCCTGAATGTTTCGCGTTGCTTCAGTAGCACTATTCCCTTTTTTGAACTCGTAAAGCATTATATGCCTGATATGCTCTTCTGATACCGCCATGTTTATGAGGGGTTCACATAAAGCAAAACACGTCTTCACTGGTCAAGGTCTGTAAAGTATGTAGCGAAACACGATAGATCTCCTCTTAGATATAACCTTCGGGAAATTTATGCTTAAACCGAGTAGGACAAGTTTGAACTTAATCTATCGTATAAAACGACATTACTTATGGGATGACCTGATATATATATGTTACAGTCAATGTCTAAAATCAGGCAATTTGTAAATTGACTGAAATTTTAGGCAATGTGTCAAATAGATAATATACACACAACCTAACCTAACCGTAGGCAGTTTTGCATAAGTGAGGTCGAGTGTGTGATGATCGTAAATGAAGTGGGGTAAATTTTGAAAGTTAACGTCTTCGGTACGTCGGAATATATATATATATATATATATATATATATATATATATATATATATATATATATATATATACGGTGAACCAAAAGTAGGTGGACAGTAGGTTGAATACGGTTTGTATTATATTATAACTATGGTGTTTGTGTTATATTATATTAAATATTATAACTAAATTTATTTAAATTTTATTTTGTATTATAGTATACAAAAAAATTAAATATGTATTCTCAAAATAAACGTTATCATTTACTGTCCACCTACATTTGGTTCACCCTATATATATATATATATATATATATGAAAATTATTTCACGAAAGTAACACGTAAAAAATATTTATGATGAATAAAACCACGAAGGAAAGGAAACACTGAATGGTGCTGAAGCGCTTTCCTGAGAATGTCATTAGACGAAAGCGCTTGAGCACCATTCTGTGTTTCCTTTGCTTCGTGGTTTTATTAATATATATATATATATATATATATATTATATATATATATATAATTCAGTAACGTTTTTATTGTCAGTCTGACCTTTCCCCCAAAAAATGAGGAATGAGGAATCCTCGCACGGAACACTTGAAAAATTGAAAGTTTGTGGGTTCTGATTGGGTTAGGTTCGTTAAAGGTTGGTTTGGTTAGGCATTATGTTAGGCTAGATTAGCCAGTACTTCACTATTTGATGACTTAACAGAATACCACATTCGAGCCCTCATTTGCGTTTGGAATACTTATTATGCCCTCGGTCCAATGGTACTAATGTTAGGTTTGGTTAATTAGATAATATACTGTAGATTTAAAAAAAAAAAAGTCGGTACCCTGTTTATGCGGAGATGAGCATATTGTTACACACACACACACACACACACACACACACACACACACACACGAGCGTTCGCCCTTGGCCCCTCCTTCCTGCATAAAGAAACCCGCATCGACTGTGTTGTGCTAATTCGATTTAAAAAAGTTAACGTCCCTTATGATTAAGAACCATTTATGAAGCAGTTATAAAGACCTCATTAAAATATCTCTTCCAGATGGTGAAATAGAAGAAGAAAAGTCTGGGCCTTGGAAGCCGAAGAGAGGTAAGTTCGCGGGTTCTTGCGAGTTCTTTCTTCGCGGTTCTTTCTTCGCGAGTTCTTTCTTCGCGAGTTCTTTCTTCGCGAGTTCTTTCTTCGCGAGTTCTTTCTTCGCGAGTTCTTTCTTCGCGAGTTCTTTCTTCGCGAGTTCTTTCTTCGCGAGTTCTTTCTTCGCGAGTTCTTTCTTCGCGAGTTCTTTCTTCGCGAGTTCTTTCTTCGCGAGTTCTTTCTTCGCGAGTTCTTTCTTCGCGAGTTCTTTCTTCGCGAGTTCTTTCTTCGCGAGTTCTTTCTTCGCGAGTTCTGATAAGCGTAGGTTCAGACGTAGCCAAACCATAAAATCTTGAAATAAGAATGTAAGGAAGATGCGTCTACTTTCAAACAATTCCTTATGCGGGTTGCCTAAGGCTGGCCGCACGCAGGATCGTCTCGCGATTCATGACTAACGACTCGAGTCTCGCGTGATTTTACATTGACAGAATGGGAGCCCCCACATTGCGGTAATCGCGACGCGATCCTGGGAAAACGCGTCGCTGTCGCTGCAGTGTGCGGGGCTTCCATTCTGTCAATATAAAATCACTCGAGTCGTTAGTCATGAATCGCGAGACGATCCTCCGTGCGGCCGGCTGAACTCCGCTAATAAAAAGACTGAAGCACTCGCGAAGCAAATAATTGGTGATTGTATTATGGTAACGGCCGCAATTTTTCCATGATCGGATAACAGTATGAAAAATATAGCACCTAATGACTAAATATTTATAAGGGAGTAAAAACAGCGTAACATTCCAGCTTCCCTCCACCCTTAAAGAAATAGCGAGTTTAATTTGTGTTTGCACTATCCTTCGCAAAGCGTTTCATGAGAAATCATTTAGATAGCTAGATCAAGGGACGTATTTACCAACCAAAGTAGAGCGTAAAAAACAATTTTAGTTGGTTTTGGTCCGACACAAATAAGCGGCGCATTTACGTTTTTCAGAGGCGGCTTGGCGCCAGATTGAGCAAAGTAAATTGGATTCTTGGCGCATTAAGGATGAAGAGCGCGAGTCGGTGTCTGAGAGATTGTCGAGTCGGGACATCAGGCGAAATGAACCGCCTCGGGAGAAGATCAGAAAGGACGAGAATTCCTGGAGGGAAGAACCTACGAAAGATGAACCTCGCAAGGAAGAAAGGTAAGAGTCTCTGTTCGTTTAAGAATCGTTCATGAAGACAAATCAGTGACCCGGTTTCTCTTCTTAAAAGTTTGTTTTTTACTCGTATAATCAACATGGAATGCGAAACAGCACCACTTTTAGTTTGAATTACGAGCACAACTACATAATGAAGTGGGCTTAAGGGTGGCGTATTGCCTTCTTATGGAGTGCTCTATGCTGCAGTATCGCCGCACTGAAAATTTTCAAGGAATTGTCATTACAGTACTTGTACATACATTCATGTAACCATATTTTTTAAAGTTTTGTGGTCCTGTTCTTCATCGAGGTTAATGAAGGCATTGACCAGTTGTTTGACTGTTTACCACGGTAGAACTTTGCAACTTTGCAACTTTACAGTATGTGACGAAATGCTGTTTGATAGGAGTATAAGTATCCCTCAGAGTAGGAAATTGTCTCCCATGTGTGTGTATATATATATATATATATAATATATATATATATATAAATAAATATATATATATATACAGGGCGTCCCAAAAAAATGTATACACACTTTAACAGCTGATAGCTCAATTGATGTTTCTTTCTTTCCAAGTTAAACCCATTAGAATTAATAATGGCAGTCAGACTAAGCTTTGAACAAAGGAAATTCATTCTAAAATGCTACTGGAAGTGTGAAAACGCAGTTGAAGTGCAAAGACAGTTTAGGAGGGAGTTTCAAACAGATCCACCAACGCGACTTACCATCACTCGAATTAGAGATAAGTTTGAAGCCGATGGAACTGTTCAGAATGTCCACAAGAAGCGTTCCGGAAGATCACGGACATCGACAAGCCCCACAAAGCAAGAAAGAGTACTGGAAACGTATCACCAAAGTCCAAGAAAATCTGTGCGGCAAGCGAGTCGTGAGGTAGGAATTTCAGAATCGTCTGTCCAACGCATTTTGAAGCGCTGTCAATTGAAAAGTTACATTCCAAGATTAGTCCATGCTATTAATGAAGATGATCCGGACCGAAGAGTGGAGTATTGCGAGTGGTACTTGGCACGATGTGGATGTGGATTGGACGAAGGGGTTTCGTAGAATACCCTCCGCGTTCACCAGACCTCACACCACTAGACTTTTTTTTATGGGGATACTTAAAAGACAAAGTCTACGCTATAAAACCTGCAACAGTCGCTGAATTGAGAGCAGCCATTGAACGAGAATGCACACAAATACCAAACGAAATGTTTCGTGATGTTTGCGATTCCATTGCTTCGCGTTATCAGCAGTGCCTGGACCAGAACGGACGTCAGTTTGAAAACAGGCGTTGACAAAACAATTAAATAATATCTGTAGATTCTATTACATTTTGAAAATGAAATGTATTTTAATAACACTGCCTTTATAATTATTTAAAGTGTGTATACATTTTTTTGGGACGCCCTGTATATATACCGGGTGTCCGAGAATTATCTGTACAATTTTTGGCTGTTATTAAAAGTCAACCATGAAGTGTAGAAATTCTACTGTTGTCCCATTTTACAGAGAATCTCATTAAGTTTTTTCTGATACCACGTTTTGACAAGTTTTTTAGAAATGTACTCGGGTGACAGACATTGATGATTTAAAAGCAAGAATCACAGCTGCTATTGAGCGAATTGATGTGGATATGCTGCAGCGTACATGGCAACATTTGGAGTATCGATTGGATGTTTTGCGAATCACTAATGGTGCACATATCGAATGTTTGTAACAACGTTACTTTAATAAAAAAACTTTTGAAAATACATATTCTAAATAATCTTGTTTAAGAATTTTACGTGTGTTATCAAGAATTTTATTAAAAGATGAAATTGTACAGATAATGTTCGGACACACTGGAATTTCTAAAAAACTTGTCAAAACTTGGCATCAGAAGAAACTTAATGAGATTCTCTGTAAAATGGGACAACACTAATTTCTACACTTCATGGTTGACTTTTAATAACAGCCAAAAATTGTACAGATAATTCTCGGACACCCTGTATATATATATATATATATATATATATATTGCAAACTCACAAGGAAAAAGAAAACGATTCCAAGGCCTTTCGTGTATTCAGAGCTACACCTCGTCAGTGAATGAAGATAAAAGGCGAGATGCCCATAAATATATACAACGTACAGGAAAAACAAAACAATTAGCACATACTTAACAAGGGTTAATGAGAGGCAAAAGAAATTTTAACAGGATATTGTCAATTTTATACATTCCCGCATTGTTATTGAAATTGTTTTTAAAATGAATAAATGCACATTCTAGAATATTTCTTTCTATTATATCTCTGTTTTTAACAAGCGCTTTAGAACTATCCCACTTGATGCTATGGTTACATCTGTACATATGGTTAAATAAAGCATTGGAATTATTAGCTGTTCTACAAGCATATTTATGCTGTTTTACCCTAATATCTAACGTTTTACCAGTTTGGCCTATATATACTGAGTTACATTGTGTACATCCGATCGAATACACACAACCAACATTATTATTTCAATAACAGTGCGGGAATGTATAAAATTGACAATATCCTGTTAAAATTTCTTTTGCCTCTCATTAACCGTTGTTAAGTATGTGCTAATTGTTTTGTTTTTCCTGTACGTTGTATATATTTATGGGCATCTCGCCTTTTATCTTCATTCACTGACGAGGTGTAGCTCTGAATACACGAAAGGCCTTGGAATCGTTTTTCTTTTTCCTTGTGGGTTTGCAGCACATTCATTCATTTCACGTGTTTAATTGTGAAATTCATCCCATATATATATCTATTATATATATATATTTATTTATTTATTGGGGTTGTTTAACCTCCTTCGTAACATCTAAGGGCATATGACAGAGGGGACCTACAGCTTTATGTGGAATCCGAACCACGGGTCGCTACATAAACTGGGCGCGGAGGACGGTCTCCCATCCAACTACTACCCAGACCCAATGTCGCTTAACTTCGCTGATCTCTGGGAAGCGGTGTTACGACATTGGCCACGACCCACGAGGAAAAGGAAAAATGATTCCAAGGCCTTTCGTGTACTCATTCACTTCACGTCTTTAATTGTGAAATTCATCATATATATATATATATATATATATATATATATATATATATATATATATACTATATATTAGGTCAGTGTGTAACCAGCCACATCATATATATATATATACAGGGTGTCCCGTAAGTCTGGACCCATAGGGAAAAAATAATAAAATTACAAAATAGTCCAAAAATTTATTACATAATCTGTTCAAAGTGTCCGCCGTTGTGTCGCACACATAGTTGAAGACGCAATCTCCACTGCGACAGCACTTTCTGAATCACAGTCGCAGAAATTTCTTGACACGCCTCCACAATGCGTGCTTTAAGGTGGAAAATGTTCTGAAGTTTGACCTCGTACACTTTGGCTTTCAAGTGGCCCCACAAATAAAAATCATAATAAAAAATAATAAAAAAATAATAACAATAAAAAAATATATTATAAATCCCTATGGTCCAGACTTACGGGACACCCTGTGTATATATATATATATATATATATATATATATATATATATATATATATAATATGAGATGAATTTCGCATTTAAAGACGTGAAATGAATGAATGATGCAAACCCACAAGGAAAAATAAAAATGATTCCAAGGCCTTTCGTGTATTCAGAAGTACAGCTCGTTAGTGAAAGAAGGGAGAAGGCGAGATGACAAAAATATATACCTATGTACAGCGGGACAGAAAAATAAAAAGATTAGCACATAATTAACAAGAGTTAGAGGCAAAAGGTATTTTAACAGGATATTTTCAATTTTATACATTCCCGCACTGTTATTGAAATTATTTTTAAAATGGATAAATACACATTCTAGAATATTCCTTTCAGTTATATCTGTGTTTTTAACGAGCGCTTTAGAGCTATTCCATTTGATACTATGATTACATCTATACATGTATGGTTAAACAATGCATTAGAATTATTTGCTGTTTTACTCTAATGTCTAACGTTGTTTTACCCGTTTGGCCTAAATATACTGAGTTACATTGTGTACATCCGATCGAATACAAACAACCAACCGCATTATCCGGCTATTCCTTATAAGGCATGATTTAACAGTATTATTATACTTAAAGACTACTGTCCATTGATACCAATTGCTTGAAGTAAAGTCAGAAGATATTGAAAATTAACATGGTGAGGTAGGCTAAGGATATTTTTACGCTCAAATTCCTTTACAGTTACATTATTATACCTATTCTTGGCTTTCCTAAGGCAGTTATCTAGAAATGAAATAGGATAACATAATAAATGCAAAAAACTTCACTTTTTTTACGTGAAGGTCAAAATATGAGAATAAAAACCCACTCTAATAGACAGAGTTTATTTCCACGACAGTTTCGACGCCCACTGGCATCCTCCTCGGGTGGATACAGAAACACAAATGAAACAAAACAAGAGGGAAAAACAGTTCAGGGATCGACCGTTAAGAAATTCGCACCTAGGTTGGATTCCATTCTCTCGAGACAGGAGGGGCATTTTCATTAAGTACATTCGCACAAATTTTAAAACTATCTTCCTGTTCTAAACATACAGATTCTATTATTTTTACATAATTATTACATTTATAATTAAATTTATTACATTTAATATTGCATAATTATTAATTACAGAAATTATAAATTTATTATTACATTGGTTATTACATTGTTGTTTATTATACAGAAATTATAAACCGAAAAACGAATGAAAAAAGGCGATTAGGAAATAATCCAGAGACCATTGAGAAATTCGCACCTAGGTTAGATATCGTTCTCCCGAAACCAGAAGGGCATTTATTACAGGGTCAGCTTATAACTACATTTCCACAAATTAAAAATATCTTCTTGTTCTATACATACAGATCCTAATGTTTTGACATAATTACTGCATATATTTATTTCCACATTAATTACTTCCATTATTACATTACTAAAAGCGAGTAAGGAAACATTCCAATCCAGAGACATTTAAGAAATTCACACTTAGGTTCGAACACGTTCCCACGACTCCGTAAGGGATTTATTGACCAAGAATCTCATTAAAGGGTCTAACTTATAAGTACCTTCGCACAAATTAAAATTATCTACTTTTTCTATACACACAGATTCTATTATTTTTCTTTTGACATAATTATTACATTTATAAAGTACCTTACTTGATTCCCAATCTATAGCATGATTATTTTGGCTAGCGTGATAAAAAATGGCATTATTAGTATTACAACTTCTGAAGGCATATTTGTGTTCTTTGATACGGGTTTCAATATTTCTTCCAGTTTCTCCCACGTATACTAAATCACAACTTTTACAGGGAATGCTGTAGACACAGGCTTGTTCCTCTTTTGCAACGTTATTCCTAACCAATTTACTTTTCACGGTAGACGAATATTTGAACGCCAAAGCAAACTTAAATTCTTTCGTCAACGGTTTTACTCTTTCTAAGCCGGCAGTTAACCAAAAACAATATGTGAGTTTGCCTTACATTGCCGGCTTAGAAAGAGTAAAACCGTTGACGAAAGAATTTAAGTTTGCTTTGGCGTTCAAATATTCGTCTACCGTGAAAAGTAAATTGGTTAGGAATAACGTTGCAAAAGAGGAACAAGCCTGTGTCTACAGCATTCCCTGTAAAAGTTGTGATTTAGTATACGTGGGAGAAACTGGAAGAAATATTGAAACCCGTATCAAAGAACACAAATATGCCTTCAGAAGTTGTAATACTAATAATGCCATTTTTATCACGCTAGCCAAAATAATCATGCTATAGATTGGGAATCAAGTAAGGTACTTTATAAATGTAATAATTATGTCAAAAGAAAAATAATAGAATCTGTGTGTATAGAAAAAGTAGATAATTTTAATTTGTGCGAAGGTACTTATAAGTTAGACCCTTTAATGAGATTCTTGGTCAATAAATCCCTTACGGAGTCGTGGGAACGTGTTCGAACCTAAGTGTGAATTTCTTAAATGTCTCTGGATTGGAATGTTTCCTTACTCGCTTTTAGTAAATGTAATAATGGAAGTAATTAATGTGGAAATAAATATATGCAGTAATTATGTCAAAACATTAGGATCTGTATGTATAGAACAAGAAGATATTTTTAATTTGTGGAAATGTAGTTATAAGCTGACCCTGTAATAAAATGCCCTTCTGGTTTCGGGAGAACGATATCTAACCTAGGTGCGAATTTCTCAATGGTCTCTGGATTATTTCCTAATCGCCTTTTTTCATTCGTTTTTCGGTTTATAATTTCTGTATAATAAACAACAATGTAATAACCAATGTAATAATAAATTTATAATTTCTGTAATTAATAATTATGCAATATTAAATGTAATAAATTTAATTATAAATGTAATAATTATGTAAAAATAATAGAATCTGTATGTTTAGAACAGGAAGATAGTTTTAAAATTTGTGCGAATGTACTTAATGAAAATGCCCCTCCTGTCTCGAGAGAATGGAATCCAACCTAGGTGCGAATTTCTTAACGGTCGATCCCTGAACTGTTTTTCCCTCTTGTTTTGTTTCATTTGTGTTTCTGTATCCACCCGAGGAGGATGCCAGTGGGCGTCGAAACTGTCGTGGAAATAAACTCTGTCTATTAGAGTGGGTTTTTATTCTCATAGGATAACATAATTTAGTACCAATATTTATGATATTGCATAACTCGGAATCTAAAAATTCAGGACTGACAACTCGCAATGCTCTAAGAAACATAGCAGAGAAAATAGAAGATTTAATTGAGGGATGATGGTCAGAATAAAAATGCACATAAGTTATTATTAGTAGGCTTAAGGAAAACTTCAAATTTGAACTGATTCAAGAATCTCCGAATTTTTAGATCCAGAAAAGATAGGCTTCCATCATTTTCTTTTTCAACTGTGAACTTAATAGATGGGACTAAATTGTTGAGCCTACCAAGAAATAAGTCAGCATCCAAATTGTTAGGCCAAAGGCATAAAATATCTATATACCTGTACCAAACAAGGTTAAAATTAACAATAGGCAAAATTCTACTTTCAAAAAATTCCATATTTAAGTTAGCTAATACCGTTGAGAGGTATTTCCCATCACCAATCCAAACGACATAGCATAAAACATATTTTCAAACTGAAATTTACAATCTTTGATGCAAAACTTAATTAACTCAATAAGAGTGTTGTGTTGAACAGGGAAAGGATTTCAATAACAGTGTGGGAATGTGTAAAATTGACGATATACTGTTAAAACACCTTTTGCTTCCAATTAACTCTTGTTAATCATGTGCTAATCTTTTTATTTTTCTGTCCCACTGTACATATGTATATATATTTTTGTCATCTCACCTTCTCGTGTGTATATATATATATATATATTATATAAAATTATTTCACGAAAGTGACACGTGAAAAGTATTTATGATGAATAAAACCACGAAGGAAAAAAGAAACACAAAGGGGTGCTCAAGCGCTTTCGTCTAATGACATCCTCAGGAACACTGATGTCATTAGACGAAAGCGCTTGAGCACCCCTTTGTGTTTCTTTTTCCTTCGTGGTTTTATTCATCATATATATATATATATATATATTTTAAGTTCGGGAAGAACCGATTCGCCTCTATTTAAAAGGGCATATCTCTGCGGAAAAACAAAGAAAAAGTGAGAGGAAGACAGAGGAAAAAGAAAGGGTGGAGGGGACAGTCGAAGTGGAAAGAGACCAAGGATGAGAAGGACTGCAGGGTCGAGCCCATCATCCTTGGGTGCTAGGGCCGGGAGGGCGCACGTGAAACCTCCAGGAACAAGCACGTACAAACGAGCACAAAGAGCACTCAAGAGCACGAGCTTAGAACCCCCTTGCGGGAATATATATATATATATATACAATTATACATTCAACTGCAAAGAACACGCAGTATAAATAACGTAAAGAACGACGCTTGTATAGGAGATATTCCGCGCAAGACGAGAGAGAGAAACGGTTACTTCATTTTTTCATTTGTTCCGTTTTCTCTCTCGTCTTGCGCGGAATATCTCCTATACAAGCGTCGTTCTTTACGATATATATATATATATATGTGTGTATATATATATATATGTGTGTATATATACAGGGTGGGCGGAAAGCAGCTCCCTATTTTGGATTGGTAAAAAAATACGTTATATTATCCATTTATTTCAGAAGAAATAATATGAAAAGGTAGGCATACATGGTAGGTTTTCTCTAAAATTCAATGTGGGCTCCAACTCTTTCCACCAGCTTCTGGAGCCGCCCAGGAATGGCGTCCACTGACTTTAGCAGGAACTCCGGCGGGATGGAGGACATGACTTCCCGAATTCGGTCCTCCAGTTCTTCCAATGTCCTCGGTTTGGTGCGGTAGACTTCTTCCTTTACCCACCCCCAAAGAAAGAAGTCGCACGGTCTGATATTTATGCAAGATGGCGCCCCTCCGCACTTCGCTCTTGTTGTCCGTGAGTGGCTGGATGCCCACTTCCCTGGGCGTTGGATGGTCGTCGTGGTCCACATCAATGGCCAGCCAGGAGCCCCGACTTGACACCGTGCGACTTCTTTCTTTGGGGGTGGGTAAAGGAAGAAGTCTACCGCACCAAACCGAGGACATTGGAAGAACTGGAGGACCGAATTCGGGAAGTCATGTACTCCATCCCGCCGGAGTTCCTGCTAAAGTCAGTGGACGCCATTCCTGGGCGGCTCCAGAAGCTGGTGGAAAGAGTTGGAGCCCACATTGAATTTTAGAGAAAACCTACCATGTATGCCTACCTTTTCATATTATTTCTTCTGAAATAAATGGATAATATACATATTTTTTTACCAATCCAAAATAGGGAGCTACTTTCCGCCCACCCTGTATATGTATATGTATATGTTATATATATATATATATGTATATGTATATATATATATGTGTGTATATATATATATGTATGTATGTATGTATGTATGTATGTATGTATGTATGTATATTATAACTGCAAACACGCAGTATAATTAACGTAAAGAACGACGCTTTGTATAGGAGAATATTCCGCGCAAGACGAGAGCGAAAGAACGAAACAAATGAAAAAATGAGGTGACCACCCGGGAATCGAACCCGGGATCTTCCGATTGCCGGTCAGATATGATAACCATTACACCACGGGCCTCACTCAATCAAATGTCGTAATTCCTCTACATGCGCGCAGAAACCAATGCCCCAAAGGGGCACCTCCCCCATGCCGTAACATTATATACATTATAACTGCAAACACGCAGTATAATTAACGTAAAGAACGACGCTTTGTATAGGAGAATATTTCGCTCTCGTCTTGCGCGGAATATTCTCCTATACAAAGCGTCGTTCTTTACGTTAATTATACTGCGTGTTTGCAGTTATAATGTATATAATTTAGGGCATGCGGGAGGTGCCCCTTTGGGGCATTGGTTTCTGCGCGCATGTAGAGGAATTACGACATTTGATTGAGTGAGGCCCGTGGAGTAATGGTTATCATATCTGACCGGCAATCGGAAGATCCCGGGTTCGATTCCCGGGTGGTTACCTCATTTTTTCATTTGTTTCGTTCTTTCGCTCTCGTCTTGCTCGGAATATTCTCCTATACAAAGCGTCGTTCTTTACGTTGATATATATATATATATACCCCCTCGATTAGGTACTCCGGCTTGCCGGGCCGAGGGGGCTCGTACACCTCGTGGGTTGTTGGGGTTTCCTCAACTCCTCGCGGGGTGTGGGCGAAGAATTACCTAGTCGCGTTTTTTTGCATTTTTTTTTCTCCTTTTTTTCCCTCCCGGAATTTTTTTGTCTTGACTCGGTCTTGAGCCTCTGTCAATTGTAGTATCCCCCCTCCCTCTGTTTGTATTTTGCAGCCTTGGGGTCATCGGGTGCACCCGCCGGGGGGCATCGCTCCGTGGCTGAGCCGTGCTCTGGGGACGGTACGGGCGCCCGGACCGCTGCTGCGTCTGGATTGGGTCTTTGCTAGGCCCTTAACGGACAAATCTCCGTAGAGCCAACCTGCTGTTTTTAAAACGACAGTTAGGTGGGGGGCGGGCTACCCGGGACGTTGGGCCTGCGCCTTGAAGGATGCAGCGGCGGATGGTGCATTTCCTTGGGTCCGAGGCTGTCTTTTTTGTAAAGCTATTGTTTATGGGTTCAATTTCAAAACTTCAATCTCCTCTTGTTGACGACTCTGGCCCGCCCATGGATTTGGATAAGATTTCTACTTCTGGTCGTTCAGCGGCCTCTGCCTCCGCTGGATTGACCTTAAAGCCGTATGGCCCCCTCGTCCTCTGCGGCGACTGGCTCTCGTGGCCGGACTCGTGGTGGCCGTAGGGTGGGGTCTTCGCGGCCCTCGTTCTCTCGCCCACTCTCGGTTACCGTTACACATGGACCTGTCCCTGCTGTCAATTTCTGTCCGGTGGACAGGCTCCTTGTTCTTCGCCCTTCGGCTGGCTCCCTTCCGGGCAACTCGGAACGGGTGTTTCAGCGTCTTAAGACGGTGGGGGTTCCCTGTCGTTATGATATTCGCCCTCTGAAGGATGGGTCTCTTCTTTTGAAGTCCCGTTCTTCGGGGTGACTGAGTCCCTTCTACAGTTGCAGGATGTTTTGGGTTGCAGAGTTTCTGTGACTCCCCATCCGCAATTGAATAGCTGTCAGGGCACCATTTTCGCTTCCCGTTTGTTGTCAATCCCGGTTGGCGAGTTGCAGTGGGTAACGAAGGTCTTCCGCTTTTCGTCGCGCCGGGATGGTGCTCTTACCCCATCCGCTCGTCTGCTCCTGACCTTTGACTCCCTTGTGCCTCCGGCCCAGGTGTTCTGGGGCGTGGGTGATCGCCGGTCGTGAGAGTTTTCGGTGAGACCGTATGTGCCCGACCCGGTTCGCTGCTTTGGCTGCAACCGGTTCGGCCATGTTAGCTCTGCATGCCACCGTGAGGGTAAGCTATGTGTCCGCTGCGGTGGGCCTGCGCACCCTACCCCGTGCACGAAGCCCCCGTGGTGCTCGAACTGTTCGGGGGCCCACCCTTCCTCCTCTCGGGACTGCCCCGTTTTCAAGTTTGAATTCGAGGTGCGGTCCTTAAGGACTACCGAATTCCTTAGTGCGCGGGAGGCGCGCGATAGGGTCTGTGACCGGGAGCCGCGGCGGCGGTTGTCCTATGCTGCGGCTCTTGGCCCTGGCGGGTCCTCGGGCCCCTCCCGTGCTACCCCGGCGCTTACCGAAGTGGTGCCCCCCCTGGAAGTTCCGGGGGTTGATCGTCCTCCTGGCGCCGCGGGACCTTCTTGTCCCTCTGCCTCACTTCCAGACATCCCATCTGATTCCCGCCTACTAGTGCCCCTTCTCCCTCTCCGGTCTTGGGGTCTGGATCCTTGCCTACTCATCTCTCGGGGTGGGGAAGGTGATGCCCCGAGGGGGAGGAGGAAGCGTCGCCGTGGTCGGAGTCCTCCAGACCCGATCATGACTGCTGCTCGCCCTGCTTCCCCTTCTTCACCGGAGGGGAAGCGGCGTGCCGCCCCTGACCCCGCTCGGGACTCCTCCCCCTATACGGAGAGCTGGTGAAGCGTCACCTCCCGGTGCCCACGACTAGTGTTTGGGTGTCGGTTGAGGTACACCGCCCCCATGATACCCTCGATTACTGACTCGGTTCCCATGGTTGACTCGGTTCCCATGGTTGACTCGGTTCCCATGGTTGACTCGGTTCCCATGGTTGACTCGGTTCCCATGGTTGACTCGGTTCCCATGGTTGACTCGGTTCCCATGGTTGACTCGGTTCCCATGGTTGACTCGGTTCCCATGGTTGACTCGGTTCCCATGGTTGACTCGGTTCCCATGGTTGACTCGGTTCCCATGGTTGACTCGGTTCCCATGGTTGACTCGTTCCCATGGTTGACTCGGTTCCCATGGTTGACCGGTCGAGAGGAGCCTGGCCCTTCTTCATGGAGTCTCTCCCTTCGGCTCCTGCTGAGAGTGGTCGGGTCTCTCTCCTGGATCTACCCTCGAACATCTGGTTCTCCCCGGGCCCCCTCTGGTGGGGAGTCGGGGGTTTCGGCTGGGCCCGTCTTGTCGTCTCCCCCCCCTCAGGGGAGCCCCCCTCTGAACTTCCTGTTCCACTTTCCTCCACTCGTTCTACTACGGATGAAGCAGCTGCGGGGTCGGTGGCCCCCCCCCCCGTTCGGGGTGAGTCGGGGAAGCCGATTCCGTACCTGGTTACGGACCGTTGAGTTTGCTGCTCAGCTTGGTCCGTGGCTATTTCTCTGCTTTCTCTGCTTCTTATAATGCCACTTCCCCTTACAGTTCCATTTTGCATTGGAACTGTAGGGGGCTTTTAGCTAACTGGGAGAACCTTGCCTCCCTGCTGGAGAGCGAGCGGCCTTCCTGTGTTTGTCTCCAGGAGACTATCCTGGCTGCGCGGGGGCTCCCTCGTCTCTCTGGCTATGTTGGTTTCCCTTGCACCCCGGATGAGCACACGCCGGCGGGGTGCGGCGATTTATGTATATCGTTCATTACCCTCGCAAGGTGTGCCTCTTCGTACTTCCTTGCAGGCTGTGTGCGGCTCTTTTTAGATCGCCAGTACACTGCCTGCTCGATTTATATTCCTCTTCGCGACGCGGTTCGCGAGTTGGTGTTGCAACTGCCTCGACCGTTTCTCCTCCTCGGGGACTTCAACAGTCGCGACCCGGCTTGGGGAGATGTCCGGTTGACTAATGTTGCTGGTATGTTGCTCTCCTTAATGGAGGAACTTTCCTTCGCGTGCCTCAATTCCGGTGAACCTACCTACTTCCACGAACCCACGGGTTCATCTACCTGTATTGATCTCTCCTTGGTGTCCCTCGATGCCTTACTCGATTTTTCGTGGAAGGTGTTGGGGGACTCTTATGGCAGTGATCATTACCCAGTCTGTCTTGAGCCGGTCGGACCGCAGCCGGGTGTCTCGTCTCGACCGAGGTGGTGCCATGCGCGGGCTGACTGGCCATCCTTCAGAGCTCGTTCCGTCATTGCCCGTTCGGTGTTGAGCTTTGGCTCTGTGGATGAGAGCTTGGAGTTCTTCGAGCGGGTGGTGATGGGCGTCGCGGAGGACTGTATCCCTCGATCTTCCGGTAACCCGCGGACGCGTAGCGTCCCGTGGTGGACTCCAGCATGTCGTCAGGCGGTGTGTGAGAGGAAGAGGGCAACGCGCCGCTTCCACCGCACCCGGCGCGCGGACCACTTGATTGAGATGCGGCGGGCGAAGGCCTTCCCCCGCCGGACTCTCAAGTTGGCCCGTCGGGCCTCTTGGCATGCTTTTGTGTCCGGCATTTCCTCGTCTACCCCTTCTGGTGCTGTGTGGCGGAAGGTACGTAGTATCGAGGGGAAGCCGGTCCCTGCTAGTCGCCCTGTCCTTCGGGACGGGGACGGCTTTCTTTCGGATCATGCTGCTGTGGCCGATCGGCTGGCCGGTGCTTTTGCTGCAGTTTCCCGTTCGCCTTCAGCTGCGGATCGTCCTTTGTCGGATGTTACGTTCCCGCCGCCTGGGAACGAGCCCTATAACCGTCTCTTTACGATGCGGGAACTTCGGGCTGCCTTGGCAACCCGTCGTTCTTCCGCCCCTGGCCCTGATGACATTCCGTATGACTATTTGGAATCTGCACCCGATGGCCCTACACTTCTTGCTGGATCTTTTCAACCGGGTGTGGGTTGAGGGGTCGTTCCCTTCCAGTTGGAGGGAGGCGATTGTGGTCCCGATACCTGAACCGGGGAAGGACCCGGCGGAAGTGGCGGGCTATCGGCTTATTGCCTTGACGAGCTGTTTATGCAAGTTCCTTAAAAAGATGGTGGCCGTCCGACTTTCCTTTACACTGGAGTCGCTTGGGTTATAACCCCCGACCCAGTATGGCTTTCGTCGATTTCGGGGTACTCTGGACCCCCTTCTCCTCGGTCATGATGTACGGGAGGCCTTTTCCCGTCGGAATCTTGTTCTGGCCGTCTTTTTCGACGTCCAAAAGGCCTATGACACAACCCGTCGGGGAGTTGTCATGGACCGTTTGAAGTCTCTTGGTTTTGTGGGCTTCTTGCCCACATTTCTTCGTAGTTTCCTCTGCCGTCGCACTTTCCGCGTCCGTAATGGGGCGGCCCTATCTGACCTGTATGTTCAGGAGGAGGGGGTGCCCCAGGGGTGTGTCTTGAGCGTCTCCTGCTTCAATCTGGTCATGTCTGCGCTACCGGGAGCCCTTCCGCCCTCGGTGCGCTGTTCCATCTATGCCGACGATCTGGCTGTCTATGCTGCGGGGAACGAGTCCCCCCCTCGTGGAGAGGCAAGTCCAACTCGCGGTCAATCGGGTTGAACGCTGGGCGTCGTCGGTGGGCTTTACGCTGTCTTCCCCGAAGACTTCGTGTGTGGCCTTCCTTCCGTCGAGGAGACGGGGATCCGGCGCCGTCCCGGCCTTTAATCTTACACTCGGGGGTCAGCCTCTGGCCCTCGTTCAATCAGTACGTTTCCTGGATATGGTTTTCGACAGCCGTTTGAGCTGGGTTCCCCACCTTCGCCGGCTGCGCGAGTCTGCAAGACGTACCCTGGATTTGCTGGGACATCTGTCGCATACTACATGGGGCGCGGATAGGCGGACACTCCTCTGTTTGTAGGTGTCCCTGGTACAGTCAAAATTAGACTATGGGAGTGTGGTGTACGACTCCGCCTCCCGTACGGCCCTTCGGATACTGGATCCGGTCCTCTCTAGAGGACTGCGCATGTCATCTGGCGCCTTCCGCTCCTCTCCGGTTGATAGTCTGCAGGTTGAGTGCGACATCCCTCCCTTGGAGGATCGGAGGTCGTTCCTCATTGCCAAGCACTATCTCCGGATTCTCCGTCTTCCCAACTCTCTGTTCCAGGTGGTTGAGAGGGCGTTCTGCCGGGATGGGGGTTTGTATTTCATCGACACGGTGACCTCCCTCCTCGATGGTATGGGCACTCCTCCTCCATCCGTTATACCGGTCTCTTTCAGGGGTGTTGCACCTTGGGAGAGCATCCCTGTTGCGTGCTGTAGGGCGTTGCGCCCCGTTCGCAGGGCCGATTCTGACTGCCTTGC
This sequence comes from Bathynomus jamesi, assembly GCA_023014485.1. Lineage (NCBI taxonomy): Eukaryota > Metazoa > Arthropoda > Malacostraca > Isopoda > Cirolanidae > Bathynomus > Bathynomus jamesi. The sequence continues at coordinate 566,762 of JAJOZX010002873.1, read as the reverse complement.
TTCGGTCTCTGTTCCTTCAGCATGCAGCGTGTCACTCTGCATGTGTTGCGGTCTTCACAGATGGCTCGAGGTCGTCGGGGCTGCTGCTGTTCCCCAGTCGTCTCCCCTTGCTCCCCGATGTACCCGTCTCCCTGATGGGGCTTCCGTGTTCACGGCTGAGCTCTATGCCATTCTGAGCGCTCTGGAGGTGGTGCGGGAGCATCCGGATGGGTCGTTTGTCATCTATTCGGATTCCCGCAGTGCCCTGGATGGCCTGGAGTGTTTTGACCCTGTCCACCCACTGGTCCGACGAATCCAGCTACTGTGCCATATCCTTGTCGCCTGTGGTGGCAAGGAGGTGGTATTTTGCTGGGTCCCTGCACATGTTAACGTGGCTGGAAATGAGGCTGCCGAGCGAGCTGCCCGTTCCGCGTGCCGACTACAGGTTTCACCCATGTCCCTCCCCTTTTCCGATTATATCCCTGGCTTCCGTAGGTTTTTGCGCTCCCGGTGGCAGAGTCGCTGGGATGGCGCTACAAATAAACTCTGCAAGATTAAACCCAAATTGGGATGTTGGGCCTCTTCCTTCCATCGGTCGCGCCATAAGGAGGTGGCTCTGGCCCGCCTCCGTATTGGCCACACCCACCTGACCCATGGCTATTTGATGGCCGGGGATCGGGTGCCCCGATGTCCCAGTTGTAACGTCTCACAGTTGCCCACTGTGGAGAGCGTCGGGCCTTGTGATAGGCTTGGCGCTATTCTATCTGAAGGTCCCTACTTTTCGGTAACCGGGTTGTTCTCCTTCCTCTTTCGCTCCCGACTTCTTTACCGGCTGTGACTCCGCTATGATCTCCCCCCCCCCCCCCCTCCTCCTCCCCGTCTATTGTTCATTTCCGTTAGCTGTTCCATAGTTTTCGTTCTGTGTTCGCTCTGCTATCCACCTTTCTTTTGGTGGCCATGAGCGGTCATACTTTGAAAAAAAAAATATATATATATATATATAATAGGGTGGTGCAAAAGTCGCCCATCATTGGAATTTTCAGTGTTGACGATATTTTTTTTTTCTTACGTAGAGAATGACTGCGAAATTAACAATAGGCGAGAGGGTGAGCTTTGTTTTAATGCATGGAATACCAAGTACTACAAATGGATGAATCGGTACAGAATTTAAATTCTGTACCGATTCATCCATTTGTTGTACCTGGTATTCTATACATTAAAACCAAGCTCACCATCTTATCTATTGTTAATTTCGCAGTCATTTCCTAGTTTAAAGAAAAAAATATATATTTTAGTCAACACTGAAAATTCCTATGATGCGTGACTTTTCCACCACCCTATATGTATGCTGTTCGGTATCACTAAATGGGAGGTTGACGAAGAATTAAATGTTTTGAATAGTCTTCAACGCGACTATTAAAGATTGCAAAACGTCTGCATTCGATGGCGAGATTTTTGGCTTTTACCCCCCTCTTTATGGCCTTTAATTCGAGGAGGGGGGGATGTAGAAAGGGTTAAAGTTTTTTACTTTTTTTTGTTATCTTCTGTGTATGCTTGTCTTTTCCTAAGAAATAACTGTCCCAGACCTAAAAATTTGGAGGAGCCAAACTGGATTACATTTGTCCGTTCGTCCGTCACATTTTCGTATCTGGGTTATGACTTCTGACCTACTCCTAATGAATGAATGAAACCTCTCACACATTGATCATTGCCAGACGATGTGTCATGAGCAAGAATCGGGTCCCCGCATCAAAGGTTAGGGTCACTATGTGGTCAAAAGTCAAATGAAGGCCCATGCCACAACTTTTGAACCAGTTAGCATAAATTGATGAAATTTCACACACATATGGAATCATTACAAGACGATGTGTTTTGAGCAAGGTTTGGGTCTGTATTAAAGTTCAAGGTCACAAATAGAGGTCCACAATATAATATTTTAACTAAACATAAGTGGATGAAACGTCACGCTTGCATGGATGATCATAAAACGATGTTTTGAACAAGAATCAGATTTCTTGCACCAAAAGTCAAGGTCAAACATAGGAGGGGATGTTGATGTTATTCAGTCACACTTCTTGTTCTGGATGCAATGAATGTGTTCACATTTTACTCGTGTGCTACATTTGTTTTTGTTACATGCCTTAACAAACTACTATTCCTTCGTGAAGGTGCCCCAAGGCCTGAGCGACTCCCCCACTCTGCACCCTGAGAATAGCAATACCCTTTGACGGAAGGTCTGGTAGGGCCCAATCGGATCAGTTGGCCGAATCAATTCCTGGGCGTAAGGAAAACACCCTGCAGTTTTGCAGTGAAATCTGACCCGCTTTTTGGACCCTGTACTAGTGGATGAGACTCTCGCAGATAAACGTCTGTCTGTACCTTCCTTATGGATGGTGATATTACTATTTTTACTCCTGAACTTCCTATGACATGATTACTCGAGTCTGCACGAAATAACACAAATGACTTGGACCTTTCTCCTCACGGTTCATCCTGTGATTACTCTTCGATATCCTGTTAGCTACTCGAGGTCAATCATTTGACTTCCAGGTTATCGCGGATTTTGGCTTTGAATTCGTCTTGGTGTTCGTTCCTTCGTATCAATCCTCCTGGCTTTTCTGCCCGAAATCAGAGAATAAACTCTTGGATGTCTTTGTGTTTTCAGCACATGGTCATCTATTACGGTCTTCGGGGTGATCCTAAATTTATTAAACTGTTATACGACAGTTCACTTCCAGCTGAAGTCTCGGCCCCTCAGTAGACTTTTGTGACTGTCTCCATATGATTTCTTGAGTCAGCGAAGGTGTTTGCCTGTTGTATGAATTGGACTGTCTGTATAATATACATGTTGTACGAAAGTGAACTCGCTCCCTTCTTTTCCTTCGGTATATGATGCCTTGCATCACTATCGTTCCTCAGTCGAGCGGCTGATCGGGCAATATCTCGCACTTATATTGGTGGTGGTCGTCGTGTTCAGGTATTTCTTGGTGGAATAAGAATTGTCCCGATGCTCTTATTCTGAAGAATGGCTCTCTCGACGTTATCAGCGTACCCGTTCTCTCGCGGATAAACTACAGTAACAAAGGGCACGCGTAACACCGCGGCGCCCTTTTAAACAGTCACGTTGCCTCTCTTGGCAGCTTTATTTCTCCTCTGTCTCAAGAAATTCAATGACTGGTGTTTGGAATAAATTACGCAAGTTTCTGAATCATCTTTTATCGACGCCCTGTTCTGTATTATCTTTAAACGGACGATGTGTTTCAGATTTATCGACCTTAGCGAAGTCATTCGCTGATTCGATTTCCCAAATTACCAATGGGTCGTCATCTTCCCCGACCTTTTGCTGAACGAAACTGCAGTTTGAATATATCTCCCTTTTCATTTCCATCTTGATAGCAATTTTTTTTCCCCATGACTGAATTCTGCTTTATGCCAGGTTTCGGAATCTGCTCTCGGGCAGCATGGAAATAACTTCTTTTGTGATTCACAATTTCTTTCAGTCTGCACATAGTTTCCTCTTGCATTTAAAGGTAACATCCAAGAAACTCATTTACCCACGACCTCTGGGTGAGTATGACCCAAGGGTCACCTGAGCTGGAGCAGAAACGGAGGAACCGGCCAACTCATCTCCACCCGATACCAGCGACTGGGAACGAACCAACGTATACCATTCTGTCCCTGTCAATTACAGACCAGTTTTCGTCTCTTCCCTTTATGTAAACTTAAAGAAAATAGTTAATACCAAATTAATCTGTTACCTTGTTAACACAAACTTTTTGTTCTACCCAATCGGACTTACGCCAGTGCAGAATCCCGGTGGACAGTCTTATTCAGCTTCAGTCTTCCATCCACACCGGTTTCATTCGTAAGCACTCTCTCCTACCGGTCATCTCTATCTTGCAGAAAGCGTATGATACGACTTAAAGAGTTGGTGTTCTTTTCGGTCTTTATCGCCAGGGCATACGTGGCATTCTTCTCAAATTCCTCCCAAGTTTTTTATCTAACCATCATTTCAGTACTCGAGGAGTGTTGAACGCTGTTATCAGCTTTGCAGTGGCTGTCAACAGCTTTCCATCCTGCTTTTCTCCTGGTATTTTTTTTTTGTTGTATATTATGTTAACGCCCATTTAACATTGGCATAACGTCAACTCGAGAGGGCTTTGGATGCAGTTTCATGTTGGGCTGATGCCTGTGTCTTTAGATTTTCCATTGATAAAACGGTGGCTTCGTACTTCCATAGACAACGGAATATTATCGATCCCATTTCCTTTCAAATGGGCGGAACCTCAACTCCAGAAGGTATTGGATACGTGTTTCACGAATTAGTTTCGATACTTGGGAATGATCTTGTGGATATCTCTCCTGGATCTTTTTTTTGCAGTTTTTCTCACACTACATCCTTTATCGCTTGTATCGCAATCTTATCTCTCCCATTTTTGACCCAGGGTATTGAAGTTTACTCTTCTGCTTTCTTTTCTTCCTTTCAAATGCTGGATGCGATTGTGTACAGCCGCGTTCCGTACCTTTCCCGTTGGGAGTTTGTAGTTTGATTGTGCTTTTTACCAATAGAATACGATGCTTCGATTCTGGTACCGGCTTAAGAAAATCCTTTATTCGTCAGTCATGGAAAGTTATTTCTCTTCGTCTGTCCACTCCTCCGACAGACTCGCCCGTGGTACCTTCTGTTTAACCAACGAAACGCTCAGTCCTTGAGAAGTTTGATATCCCTTCACTCACCGCAGCTTCTTTTGAAATCCCAGATACATTTTTGTTTTTTCCAAGAGTTTCCGTGTGTACCGTTTTATTTCGTGATAATAAACTGCAGTTGCTGACCTCTGTCATGTTTCAACTTTCTCACGATCGTGCCCACAGCTATCATGGCGTTGACACTGCTTACACAGCTGATTTCAGAACTCCTCTAGCACAGCTTTTGAGAGCGTGACTCCCATGGATGTTATTGAAATTACCTTATCACCATTCGCTCGTGTTTACATGGCAGAATTATCAGTCATCTTGGCGTGCCCTGTAGAAGATTGCCGTCCATCCCGATCTCGTTTTCACATCTTTACTGATTCCAGGAGCTCTTATTTCCTCACTTCTGTCCATAACACTAAGACATCCCATTGTCCTTCGGATTTTTCAGTGCCTTCATCTCTCTATCAGGCGGAAATTGGCGACCTTTCGCTGGACTCCAGCACATGTCTATTCTGGAGAATGAAAAGCGGATCTTGCAGCTAAACGTGCTACCGTCGGAGTTCCCGAGAGATTCCCTCCTGTCCCTGTGAGGGATACGTACCCTATGGTTTCTTCTAAACTGTTTAGTTCCTGATTGAAATCGTGGCAATTTCGGCGCATCAAAACCACTGCTGTACCATGGCCTATTACTTGTCACATTTTTATCAGCGTTGGGAAGTGGTGTTATGCTGGTTCCGTATTGAATTTGAATGCACCAGGCTTACTCCCTCCCACCTTCGACGTTAACACCCTCAAGTTCTACAGCTCACGAAATGTCGACGATATTTTGGTCTCCCTAATCCTACTTCTTTCCTCCCTGTAATTTTTGCAGTCTCCGGCCTTTGATATCTCGCGCCTTGTTTTTTGTTGGCTACAATCTCTTATTTGATCTTTAAACTTCTATACTTTTCCTTTTCACCGTCGTAGCGTTGCACTTGTGTAAAAATTTTGTGTACTCCCTTCTTACCTTTTCCCTTTCGCTCGTGCGTTGTGAAATAAATAGTTCTTTCAATCATCTTCGCCGCAATATGACGAACTAGAGTTGAAGCTGTGGTGGTAAAACACTTACTACGACAATAACAACATTCTCCCATTTTTCCATTCACATCACTCATTACAATCACTGCGTACGCATTCCCCATGCTCCCCTTATCATATCACAGCGTATATGCTAGTCACTGCAACTCTCTCTTAAATATAACGAGTAGACGCCTTTCACAAACATTTGTATTCCTTCCCTCAATTGAAAGTTTTGAATTGCAGAAAACCATGATTTTAGTCGTGGTGCTCATTTTATAAATTGTTCGTTGGGAATCACAAAAGTATGGTGATATTGACATTTAGAATGAAAATATTGGCTTTGATGTCTCTTAATTAACTCGACCAATTCTTTTTGTTGGAGTTTTTAAAGGGAGGGAATTTATATAATTAGCAATAAACTGTGATTCATTTATTCTAGGGATGATTGGCGTAGTGGACCGCCTCGCACTGTTGATCGGAATCCGCCGAGTCGTGAACCTGATCGCGGTCCTTCATCACGAGATACCGAGAAAGCACCAACAACACCAACACCAACACCACCATCGAAAGAGATAGAAAGAGGACCTTCGAACGACCGTGAGATTGAAAGAGGACTTTCGAACGACCTTGAGGTTGAAAGAGGACTTTCGAACGACCTTGAGGTTGAAAGAGGACTTTCGAACGACCTTGAGGTTGAAAGAGGACTTTCGAACGACCGTGAGGTTGAAAGAGGACTTTCGAACGACCGTGAGGTTGAAAGAGGACTTTCGAACGATCGTGAGATTAAAAGAGGACTTTCGAACGATCGTGAGATTGAAAGAGGAGGACCGCCACGCGATCGTGACCGTGACTTTGAAAGAGGAGGACCACCACGTGACCGTGACTTTGAAAGAGGAGGACCACCACGCGATCGTGACTTTGAAAGAGGAGGACCACCACGCGATCGTGACCGTGACTTTGAAAGGGGACCCCCTCGCAATCGTGACTTTGAAAGGGGACCTCCTCGCGATCGTGACTTTGAAAGGGGACCTCCTCGCGATCGTGACTTTGAGAGGGGACCCCCTCGTGATCGTGACAGAGACTTCGAAAGAGGACCTCCTCGCGATCGTGACAGAGACTTCGAAAGGGGACCTCCACGCGATCGTGACAGAGACTTCGAAAGGGGACCTCCACGCGATCGTGACAGAGACTTCGAAAGGGGACCTCCACGCGATCGTGACAGAGACTTTGAAAGAGGGCCCCCGCGCGATCGTGACTTTGAGAGGGGACCTCCTCGTGACTTTGAAAGAGGGCCACCTCGTGATCGCGGCTTTGAAAGAGGTCCACCTCGCGATCGTGATAGCTTTGAAAGAGGACCTCCACGCGATCGAGACAGAGACTTTGAAAGAGGGCCACCTCGTGATCGCGGTTTTGAAAGAGGACCTCCTCGCGATCGTGACAGAGACTTTGAAAGAGGTCCACCTCGCGATCGTGACTTCGGAAGAGGACCTCCTCGTGATAGAGATATTGAACGTGGTCCTCCGAGAGACTTCGAAAGAGGTCCGCGCGACAGATCCCCCAACTGGAGAGATGGTGGAGGACGTCCTCGCGATAGAGACTTCGAACCACGCAGAGATGATGACCGCAGAGGACCTTCCAGAGCTGACGAAGAGAGTTCGTGGAGGAGAGCAGAACCTGTGGCTGAGCCTAAAAAAGAGAGGTAAGTAATGACTATAGACAGCAGTTATAAAGGAGTTGTAGAAAGGTCCCCATGTTGAAGGCAAAGCATTCCAACTTCTTCCAGATGGCGTGAGGAATGACTGCTCTGGTGGTACGATCAGTTTTCCCATTGTCATTGGTCGCAACTGAATTTGGTCGATTATCTGTCGTAGCGGTTCCCAAAGTTTGGTCCGCCCTCGATTAGGCGGGAGTACTTCCCCGGGAAAGTAGGTCGTAGGATGTAATCTGTTAACTTTCTTTAATTAGACAAATATGTTTATAAACAGTATACTACAGGCCGTTAGAAAAGTCACTGTGCAGTAGAAGACGTTCATTAAAAGATACAGATTCACATGATCCATTGTATATGTCTATAAAGAAGGTTGAAAATGAGCTCCTTTAGATGCTATGCTCAGTTAAGAAGATACGCTCATCCATCGATAACATGGTCAACAGATCAACCTGGAAAGAAACAAAAACAAATATTACTTCTTTTATTACAAATATTCATAGACGTCTTCTACTGCACAGTGACTTTTCTAACACCCCGTATAATAATAATAGTATTAAACAAAATTATTAAAATAATGCGCCATCATTTGTTGCACGCACACTACTACTAATGAATGAAATTTAAACATTAATTATTGTGAAATCCTAAAATTATCATCAAATGTTAATTTTAATACTCAAAATTTAAGTTTTGAAAAGATTAATAGGGTTCATAAAATTTATTCATGTCAAAAGAGGTCCTTGGAATAAAAAGGTTTGAGAGTTAATGATGTAAAGAGATTATTTTTTTTTGTTAAAAATGAAATGGGAGTCTACATAATGTGTCGTCACGTCTGTACAAGATGTTCAATATCTTTTTTTTTCTATTCGCATGAGCTTCTAGAACGATCTTTTCGGTACGAGCATTTGTTACCATTAATTTGTTGAGTTCAACAAATAACTTGGTTTTCTCTTGTTTACACTTCCTTGACAAAGCCCCAAAGAAAAAGTCTAAAGCGACGAGTCTGGTGATCACAGGATCAATGGAATTTTATTTCTGTTACGATTGAAGCTATTTTAGAAAACTTTTTCTCTTTGGTCCAGTTAAAACATCAGTGGGGGACATATTGGTACACACCAGACATGGGGTCAGTTACTGGGTTTCTGTTAGCTACTATTACTTTTGAGTCCTATTACTATTTCTATTACTTTAATTTTCATCTATTACTATTACTTTTGTACAGTATGTGGGGTACTTCACTCATTTGAAAAGGATCTTTGTTTATTTAAATGCAATTAGAAGCAGTGTGTTAAACAAACAAACACTTTATTTCAGACTCAACAGGTACAAACATTAGACAAGAGGTCCATAGAAGATTAAGAGATAGTGACTAAGTAGGCCAGTGAATCACTGTATATAATGAACATACAAATACAATGATCCAACCATGAAGTTGTGTGCCAACTATCACTAACATAAGTAAAGCTATCACCAGGAAGACTACACATGGATGAAAGGGTCAAGTTATTATCTTCACAGAAGGCTTTTAAGTGGTTGCTAAACAAAGAATTATCATTAAGCACATTAGCATTAAAGTCACCAATAATAGCTACACATGTCGCATCCAACTCATCAATAATACTGCTAACCTGCCCCGATTTAATGAGGTAATCATCATCATTATCAACTGCCTGAAAAGGCATATAGATACACAGAATTACAAATTTTTTATTGTCTACACAAATTTCTATCCCAGTTAGCTAATTCAAACCAAGTTTTAATTCACTAATATATTTCCCATACCTCAACCTCCATAAAATAGCTACTCCACCAGGTGGGTGGCCTGCAAGGAGACCATCCTGTTTATCTTTGGTGGCCTCCCCTATCCCATGAAAGTTACTGGACAGGCTATTCAGGTCCTTTAAATCCTGTTTCTTTAGCCATGTTTCCTGCAGACAGAATATCAGCATCCTCTAACAGCTTATCAACTATGATCCGCCTGTGTTTGCTGTTACTGCCTAAGCTTAGGCCTCTACAGTTATGAGAGATTACCTTGAATGTTGCAATTAGGAAGATGCAGGAGTTCTGCCAGCCATCTCTACATGTTGAATTCCACTTATATCAGGCACAGCAGTTACAGCATTAGACCCAGCTGGATTTTCCTCCACAGTATGACGCATGATGTCTCCATAATTACCCTCTCCAGCACTTGCGAGAGGGGCTGCAGGTGTTTTTCTTCCCTTCTTCGCATAGAACCGCCGTACATATACCCATTCTGGCCATATTGCTGGAACCATAAATACCCCTGGATCATCACAGACTGCTGTAACTTGAAAGGAACTGTACGTAGTCCATCTGGAGTCAATTTTCCTGCATGTAACCTGAAGGTTCACTTCATCTTCCACAAATGCCTGCAGCTCCTCGGCCGTAAGATCAGGTCGACATTTCGAGACAAAAATGTTTGCGGTCTTTGTTGGTACAGCCATTATACGATCTGTTTTGGCAGTCCCTATGTTACCCCGCCGTTCTATGCCAGCCTTTGCCACAGGCTGACTCCTCCTAGCCAGTACATGAGTGAGACCAGACCCCCTTGAGGGACCACCACCATTAGCTACTGCAGTGGTTGCAGTTTTCGGAGGGGTCGCTCGCTTCCGGCCCCTCCGTACCACCATTGTCCAAGATGCCTCCTTATCATGACCCTCGACTGCATTTCCAGCATCCCGATTCACCAAGGCCCCTGGGGGGGGGGGTACCCTGTGTGACATGGTATTGAGCTGGCGATGAAGCAGTGTCTGGATTCAGGGATCCAGGATAAGGCTGAGCGGCAGAGGGCTCTGCACTTATGGATCCAGGATGAGGCTGAGCGGCAGCCAAATAACAAATATTTGTTTCAATTAAATCATTACAATTTCAAAGACTGTAGGTCTTGATAAATTTTACTTTATTGGAGGAAAAATTTGCCACAATATTAGTTCACATACATGTTTGTTTTAGTTTAGAGTAGATTTAGTTCATTTTTCAGTTTTGTTCACACAATATGTCCATTGCCACTGTAATAGAAAAGTAATAGACTATTATCTCTTACTTTGCCTTCTATTACTATTACAGCCAAAAAATTATGATCTATTACTATTACTTGAAAAATCCTGTAATAGTCTATTACTATTACCCCATGTCTGGTGCACACTGATACAAAAATTTCTGCACGTGTGGGTGCGGGCAACGTCGTGGCCATTGTTGCAACGCCGCTTCCCGTAGATCAGCGAAGTTAAGCGACATTGGGTCTGGGTAGTTGTTGGATGGGTCACCGTCCTGCGTTTCTGGATGATGTAGCGACCCGTGGTTCGGATCCCCGCGAAAAGCTGTAGGTCCCTTCACTCGTATGACTTGCCGTTACGAAGGAAGTTAAACACTGAAAAACGGGTGTATGTACTTGTGTGGTGTTCGGTCACAGTTTCCACCGTTTCCGGGTCTCAGAAAAAAGAATCCTTATGAACATAACCACATAATTTTCTGTCACTCCGGAAAAATTAGGGCAACATTTTTTTTTTCGATTTCCAACAGTTTAGACTTTAGACAAACGATAACAAAATTGTTAATATTGCCTCGCAATCATTTTCACCGAGGATACTGCAACAATCAAAATTCATACGGAAACAAAGTGACCTTGCAGCATTCCCCTCCATCTCTCATTTCCTCTTGACTTTCCTCGCTTTCGACGTCGCACGCTCCCAGCTCCTACTTCCCTTTTGCCCTCCCGGTTTCGCTCTCTCTCTCTTCCTCTTTTTTCTACGTTGAACTGGTCTCCTGCTCTCGCCCTCCATGGAGTTGTCCAGGTTGGATTTCTTGCTCTCCTCACGGTTCCCTGTGCCCTTTCTTTTCTTCGTTTTTCACCTAAGAAGTAATTACTGAAATATTTATAATAGTATGCACTGTAATAGTAATAGTATTTATAATAGTGAAAGAGAACTAAATGTAAAGTCTAACTAAAATTTCAACTACTTGCTTTTAAATGTAGTTTTGGGAAAACAGTTCTCAAAAAATATATTAAAAAAAAAAAAAATTACTAGTCTATAATAATCTATTTCTTTGGACATATTATTTTTGGTTGCAGTAATAAAATTTCAAAGACAAAACCCAATCATCACTGCCCCATCAACCTGTTAAGGGTTCCGCGCGTCGCTCTCTCTACCCGCGAAGGTCATGCTGGTGGCCCATCTTCTAGCCCTGGCTTGGTGTTCTGGAGCAGTTCTTCTCAACCTTTTTGATTTAACGGCACATTTTCTAGTTAGCTCGACCCTCGTAGCACACCGAACCGAATTTTGCCAAGTCATTGTGTATTCTGTTTTCAGCACTCTGAAGTAAAATACAGTAATGTAGCTTATTTTCCTCTAATTACGAAAGTACCGCGGCACATTAAGGACTTTATCAAGGCACACCAGTTGCGGAGCACTGTTCTAGAGAGTAATTGTTAGCCTGGGCTCTCCATCTCGCATCTCATCAGAAGCTGTCCTGAGCCCTCTGATAGACTTCGGTAACTGATAAAATAGTCTTGGCCCTCAGACAACAAAGCCTTTTTCCCTAAATTGAGGATATCCCTCGCGTGGACTTTAGTTTAGAAACACTGCACATTCTACGTTTCCTATTTTCCAGTGTTGTTTGAATGGTTACCGGGTTCAGTTTGAGGTTAGGTATCAGTTTTTCTATTATTTTTCATGTGTAAATTATGGTTTATTTCTCTCCTTTCCTTCTTAACTTGCTCTCGTATTTTCGAACTTGAATACTCTGAATTCTACACTGGCTACGGCTTAACTGCCAATCTCAAACTATGATAAAAACATGTGCGCTGTCTACCTTTCTCCTCCTGATTCTATTGATTATTCAAAAACTCTCTGACTACCTTAATTCCAAAGTAGAATACATTCTATTCCACTCTCCTTTTGCTGAAATCTCCATTTTAGGAGATTTCAGTGTTCACCACCACCACTTTTGGCTTTCCTCCCATTTTATTGACACCTTTTGTGAACGTTTTTTTTTTTTTTATGCAGGAGGGAAGTGCCAAGGGTGAATGCCGCTAAAGCCCTCCCCCTCCCATAGAAGAAGAAGAAGAGAACCAAAATCGAAGTCCAGGGTTCTCGAGATGCCTGGACACCACTGCATTTGAAAGATTGGAGGTCATAGACGGGGGAGAAAGATCGATTGAGGAAGATTGTTCCAGAGTTGACTGGTTGAGTAGATGAAATATTGAAAATAACCGATTAACCCTTGCGTTAGAGGGTTGGACGGAAAAAGAATGAGTGTGTCAAAGGTCTGGTGCTGCATGCTCTCCTTAAAAGAGGAGGCATGCAGTTTGAGAGGAAGAGCAGCAGTGTCCGTTATAATACCGATAGTAAAGAGAGTGAGGCGACATTTTGGCGAAGAGAGAGGGATTGAAGACAATAAGAGGCGGGGAATTGACGAGAAGAAAAGCCTTTGATTCCACCCGGTCAAGTAAGTAGAGCCGTGTGTGTTGAGCCATGCAGTACATGAGAAACGTATAACTTCTCTATCTTGAATGACCAAGAACAGATTGTACAGCACCCTAGTCGTATCCTCGATCGCCTTGGAGATAGGCCCAACATTCTGGATTTATTTCTCACCACTCATCCTTACTCTATCAAACTCTTTTCTCCGTTGGGCTCCTCGGACCACAGTCTTATATCTGTTTCCTGTCCTATCGCTCCAGTTTGGCTTTGGATCCTCCGAAGAGCAATCCCTTTGGCGCTGTTGATTGAGAGTCCCTAAGGCAGTACTATTTTGATTTCCAATGGAATGATTACTGCTTCCATGGCAGGAGCCTCCGGGTCCGCTGAGCGCATCACGGAGGCGATTCTCTCGAGCATAGAGACGTACATTCCATATTCTATTCCGACTCCTAATGCAAAACAAAACAAAACCTTAGTTTAACTTCGCTTGTTGTAATTCTATCCGCAACAGAGAGGAGGCTTTCAGAAGGTACTGTCGCCATCCAACTTCTGACTCTCAGCTTATATTTCTGCCCAGAATCGTGCAAAATCTGTTCTTCGACTCGCCAAAAATTCGTTGATCAGACAAAAATGTGAAAACCTACCTAATTCTAATTATTCTCGCTCTTTCTGGCACCTAGCCAAGAACATCTCCAACAACTTTACTCCTTTCCTTCCTCTTTTTCCATTCTGACTGCTCAGTTGCCCTCTTCTCTTGATAAAGCTGAACTCTTCGCTCAGACTTTTGCCTTCAACTCAACCCTGGACGATTCCAGTGCTGTTTCTCCATCTCCTCCTCTCTCTGACTTAATTATGTCTGAAATTAGAATCTCTTCTAAAGATATTTTTTCTGCCCAACTCTAGGAAAACGTAAGGTTCTGATGGTGTACCTCCTCTTGTTCTCAAGAACTGCTTCTTTGCTGACATCCTGCTGGGCAAACTCTCTTACCTGGTACTTTTCCTTCCTGCTGGAAGTTCGCTTTCATTCAACCTGTCCCAAAGAAGGGTGACCGCTCTCAACCCTCCAACTATCGTTCAATTGCATTGATTTCTTGCCTTTCTAAAGTTTTCGAATCTATCTTTAATAGGAAGATTGTTAAACACACATCTTCTCACAATCTTATTTCAGATCGTCAGTATGGGTTCCACAAGGGACGCTCTACTGGCGATCATCTTACATATATCTCTGACTCTTGGTCATCCTCCTTTCAGAATTTCGACGAAACCTCTGCTATTGCGCTACAAATATCAAAAGCTTTTGATAGAGTCTGGCACAAATCCTTAATTTCGAAACTGCCCTCTTTCGGTTTCTATCCTTCTATCTGTGCTTTCATCTCTAATTTCCTTTCTGGCCAACCTATAATTGCGGTTGTTGGTGACTACTTCTAAAGCTATTAACAATGGCGTTCCTCAAGACTGTCCTGTCACTCACTCTTTTCCTTTTATTTATCAATGTTCTATTAAGTCGCACTTTTCTGTGCTATCTACTCCTATGCCGATGATTCCACCTTTTACTTCTCCATCCGCTTCACAAAGTGTCCCTCTCAACAGTTACTCCATGATTCGCGTAGGGCGGCTATAGTGCACCTGACTTCTGATTTTTCTACTGTCTGATTGGGGCAGAGAAAACCATGTTGCTCGCAATGCTTCAAACACTCAGTTTCTTCATTTGTCTACTAGTCACAATCTTCAACAATATATTACTCAATCCTCCTCCTTTTAACATTCTTGGTATTTCCTTTTTTAGTTATCTTTCCTGGAAAGATCACATATACGCTCTTTTCAAAACAGCTTCTAGGAGGTTAGATGTGCCGTACCAGCTGCTCAGTTTTTTCCATCCCAACTCACTTTATACGCCCTTGTATAAAGTACGCTTCTCATGTGTGGGGTGGCTCAACCCACAACGCTCTACTTGACGGGAAATCAAAGGCTTTACATCTCGTCAATTCCCCGCTCTTACCGTCTCTCTCTCTCTCTCTCTCTCTCTCTCTCGTCGCAGTGTTGCTTCACTCTCTCTTTCTACTATTACTATTCTGAACTCTGTAACTGCACGCCTTCTTAAATTTAAGGAGTTTTGGCGGGTCCTGCATAAAAAAAAGATTTGATGAGGGTTTTTGTAGTTTTTATTGTAATTTCAATGATACGATTAATTGGAAAGGTTTTTTTAACTTTACTAAATTTTATGTTACTTGAAAATTTACTTTGCAATTCAAATGGTTTTCAGTTGTAATACTTTATCGGAGTTGGAAAGCCTTTTTTTTACATTTTGGATACTGTTTCAGTCATAAGTATCCGTGTGTGGGTTTTAAGTGTGTTTATGGTGGTGCTAAAAATATATCTGGAATGGAAAGTTATTCCACTGTCTTAGACTTTATTGACAAAATACTTTGCAACGTTAGTGTTAAGCCTTTTTCTCCCTTTCATTTAAGTTTATTAAATCTGGTTGTTTGTTCACATCAAGGTCATCATACCAATTCGATAGTTTAAAGATATTTATCCTATCATTCATTTCCCATTATCTGATTTTAATTCTTTATCTTTCTTCGTATGGTTTGTTCTCGATTCGAGTATTCACACTCTTATTCAAGGTCTTCGAACGATCTCTGAGCGGGTTAGGAGACTAAATTTATTTTAGAAATATGGAGTTCTATAATCAAAGTTTGATTTTGCGAACATAACGGATCGTTCTAACGATTTTAAGTCCGTACAGACTATGACTCTCGGTTCTTTTCTTCAACTAACCCCGAAGATCCTCTATTCTTCCGATATTCGTTTCGTCTTCAAATACTTAACTTTAGCACTTTGAGTTTCATTTGTTGCGTATCTATCACGCACATTTTCAGAGTATTTATATTTTGGGTTTAAGTTTTGAGTTGGTAACAATGGAAGCTGATTATCAAAGACTTTTCGATTAATCAGCTCATAGAAAGGATCAGCATATACAATAGGACGTGGGTGCGAGCTTCTGAAATAATGAATAATTTTTAGATGCATTTTTAATAAATAATAATAGTGTTCATGTTTTCGAGTAAGGAAGTTGTACGTGTATTCTGTCAATATACAGTACATACCATATGTATGTGAATTCTAAAACATTAGTTTTTCGTTTGTTACTGAAGGAACACACTCAAGAGTTTTATGGCAGACCTTTATCATAAAATCGGACAAGACATTGGCGAAAAAGCAATTCCATTGGAGATGAATGCTAGTAAATAACCATCGCAGTTGATTTTGGTACAGTTTGGGATTCATTCAATTAAATGAGAAAAGTAATAGTAATTTACCTAAAAAGGTAAACGCAAACTCCACGCGAGTATATCCACAATACGTGATAGGATTGAATACATAGCTTCAATGAGTGAGGTTTCAGAGTTTTGGTATTTTTTCACTGGGCTATACTGAGCTTGTTTATTTAATTCGGAGAAACCTAAAACATGATGAGCGACAAATATTTGAGCATCTGAACATTTCTCAGACAAATAAATTTAGGGTCCACTCGCGGTTGTTGTTCATACATGTGTAGTAGACAATAGGTACAAACTAATAATAATGTAAGTGAAACGTAAAGATTTATTATTTATGTATAGTCTAACGATTATCACCACATTTGGTATAAGGTAGTAATTCTTGTATTTAAAAAAAAAAAAAATTTGTACTCAAGCAGATGTGGCGACAAACTTTAGACTGTGCTTAAGTGAAACTGAGGACATTTTTTTTGTACCACAGTGACAGTTCTATTCAGGACGTCAGTGAACAAAAAAGTTCCAATTTACATAAATCCGCAATCGCTTCGTTTCCGAGATGCATTGCTTTTTTGTCGAAGACGATCCAATTAAAATGAAAATCATTAAAGGACCTAAATGCAATTGACTTTTTCTTGTGGACTTATTTAAAAAAACTCTTGTTTATGCGAGAGAAGTTAATAACATTGATGAATTGTGGAAACGTGTTCAAGATTGTTCAGAAACAATACGCAACCATGTAGGCGTTTTCGAACGTATGGGACAAAACTTTCAACGATGCGTCGAAGCATGTACTCTGATGCAGGGAAACCGTTTTGAGTACTTGCTGTAAATAAACTTTGATTTTCATTTTAATTGGATCGTCCTCGGCAAAAAAGCAACGTATCTCGGAAACGAAGCGATTGCGGATTTATGTTCATTGGAACTTTTTTGTTCACCTTGACGTCCTGAATATGTATACTAATTTATGAAACGTAATTCAATAACACCCTTCAGGAAGAAGGGAAGCAGTATTCACGTTGTTTTGACCATGCGCGGTAGGAACGCTGATTTTGAAACCACGCGACGTGGGTTCAAGTTCCACTAGCCTCCTTTCTATTGTATACAAATAATTTGAAATTTTAAGACCGAATTGATAGAGATAACTTTTTATATGAATATTCAGGAATACTTAGAAGAAACAGAACGTGTTCATCAAGTTTTTATTCAATCATTTGAAAAACTCAATTTTTTTTTTTACTGATAACTATCAGTATAAAACGGCTTTTTAATCGATGGTGGAATAAATTAATTCTTGAAGTTACTAATGCGTGGTTTCTTAGTTTCAGACGAGAAGAGCGGCGCGACACCCGTAAGGGATATAATGCGTGGCGAGGGGGCGGACCACCGGAACGTGAAGAACCTCGTGTGGAGGGAAAACGTGAAGAACCTCGTGTGGAGGGAAAACGTGAAGAACCTCGTGTGGAGGGAAAACGTGAAGAACCTCGTGTGGAGGGAAAACGTGAGGAACCTCGTGTGGAGGGAAAACGTGAGGAACCTCGTGTGGAGGGAAAACGTGAGGAACCTCGTGTGGAGGGAAAACGTGAAGCAAGACGCGAAGCGCCAAAAACACCCAAAGAAGAAGTTCGCAAAGAAACCAAACGGCCGAAGGAGGAAGCTGATGAAGATGGTTGGACTACAGTCAGACGTTGACAGTTTTGTTAACAACTTGCTGAAATTGACTTGACTCGAGTATTTGTTCTGGCTGATTTTTCTCCCACACTTTTTATATATATTTATACCGAAATAGTCGTTGTTTCATAGTATGTTATGACTTTGGTGATATAAATATTAGCTTTGGAATGGTCTGCAGCTTTGTCAGAGTTGTTATATAAATAAACCTTTGCAAACCTTCCCGTTTATTTCTAAAATTAGCCATTATTTTAAATTCATTACCTACATGAATATTATGTACGGCGACTAAGAACTGGACTTCAAGGATGCCTAAGAATTGCCTCAATAAGCATTATTCTCGACGCCTGTTAAGGGGTCGTAAGAGGTGACTATACGGGAACCTCTGGGAAGGAGGTTAAATCTGCACTTTCCTTGTAAGGGAGAGGTTGGAGATTGGGCGTGGGTCCCATATAAGGAAAATTACTCTCATGAACACAATTTACCTTCGACTTCGGAAGCGTCTCCGCCAACGGTGCCCTCGGAAGTTTACGTGGGCACGTGTAACAACACCGTGGAATGTCCCAAGTATAAATGTGTACTCATTTATACCTCGCAACATTCCACACGGCCATACGAAACCGCAAAAGCTTTCAGTTCAGCGTTGGCGGGAGCGCTACTCGAGTCAAATGCAAACGACGTTCATATGAGAGAGTAATTCTCAGGATGTGGGACCCCAGTCGAATCTCCAACCTGTCACTTACAAGGAAGAGGCAGAGGTTCCCGTATAGTCGCTTTACACCTCGCATGAAGGATGCGGGAATCAATTCTCAGCCTCGTATGCCCAGGAAATTGTTCACTCATCAAACTATTGGGCATGGACTTTTCTAAAGATGAAATCTAATTTCAATTAAAATACAAACACTAAACTATAATTAATGGCTTTCGAAAGCCAAATGATACTTTACTAAAATTTGTTTTGAATTTTATATTTGCAGACAAATAAACCTGTCTTTAACAAAGAGGTGCCTAACTTGTTGCGCGATTGTTTCGTCATGATCATGAATAACTGGTAATAGTAAATGCAAAAAAACTTCTTTTTTCTACGTGAAGGTCAAAATATGAAAAGAAAAACCCACTCTAATAGACAGAGTTTATTTCCACGACAGTTTCGACGCCCACTGGCATCCTCCTCGGGTGGATACAGAAACACGAATGAACCAAAACAAGAGGGAAAAGCAGTCCAGGGACCGACCGTTAAGAAATTCGCACCTAGGTTAGATCCCATTCTCCCGACACCGGAAGGGCATTTTCATTAAGTACATTCGCGCAAATTTTTAAAACCAACTTCCTCTTCTAAACATACAGATTCTATTATATTTTTTACATAATTATTACATTTATTATTAAATTTATTACATTTAATATTGCATAATTATTTATTACAGAAATTATAAATTTATTATTACATTATTGTTTATTATACAGAACTTATAAACTGAAAAACGAATGAAAAAAGCCGATAAGGAAACAATCCAGAAACCAATGAGAAATTCGCACCTAGGTTAGATACCGTTCTCCCGACACTGGAAGGGCATTTTATTACAGGGTCCGCTTACAAGTACATTCCCACAAATTAAAACTATCCTCTTGTTCTGTATCCACCCGAGGAGGATGCCAGTGGGCGTCGAAACTGTCGTGGAAATAAACTCTGTCTATTAGAGTGGGTTTTTATTTTCAAACTGATAATAGCTTTACACGAAGATTTAAAAAAAAATGTACTTACTTTTAGGAATACCGTAGTTGAAAAAGACCCTTTGCTCTCGCGATGGATACGCAGAATTTACGGCACAATTATTGCTTGACACACCATTGCAGAAGTGGAAATGCAGTCTCGGATAATCACCAGTCGAATATAGCACGTTTCATACCCGTTCTCAGCAGTCGTAATTCCATCTAATTCAGTTTCAGGGACTGAACTGGTGCTCTCTATTAGATATAGCGGTATCGACAAAGATAGGCTGTATCGAATAAAAGAAATATTAATGATAGAGAACAATGATAACCTTAAATTGAGTCATACGGGGACTGAAGATTAAGTCAGATTCATTCCCGCTCGCTGGGCCACGTCAGGAATAAGTTTTAACCACTACACTATCTGGGAAACCAAAATATATTGAAAGGTAATTAGCTGTATTTGAAATGGGGTTCTTTAGGGTTCAAAGATGGTGTAGTGGTAAAGAACAGCTTGGACGTGGCCCAGCAAGGGGGGTGGGGATCATCCTCTTCACTCGAGTCTCCGTAAAACAAATACTTTATTTCAGACATAAACATTACTCGTGAAATGTACAAATAGTCGATATAAAATTTTAAAAAAGTGAATCCAGGAAGCTCATTTCCCCACCACACGAAGGTGAGTGCCCCCAAAGGGTCACCTGAGACAGAAGAAGAAACGGGATAGGTGGCATGGTCAGTCCCACCCAATGCCAGCAGCTGGGAGCGAACCAGAGCCTCACCGATTATAGTCCGCCACCGTAACCACTGGGCTACCGGGCGCTCTCGAATAGAATAGAATAATATAGTTTACTTTACCACAATACGGGCTACATCGTGGCCACGTCGCAACACCGCTTCCAGTTTTATTAGCGAGGTTAAGCGACGTTGGGTCTGTTCAGTAGCTGGATGGAAGATCGTTGTCCGTGTTTAGATGTAGGGACCCGTCGTTCGAATTCCAGATAAATCTGTAGGAACCCTCCGTCGCATGACTATTATTATTATTATTATTTACAAAAGATTTATTTCTAAAGATGAAGATGGCCTACTGCTTACACCAACATTCTCAGGTTCTAGGTTTATGAATTGTATCACTACCCATTGGTAGGCCGGGGTCGAAATTTTTGATTTCTTAGGTACATTAGTGTGAGGTGGTTCAATCAATCATAGTAACACCCTGGTAAAATATTTTTGAATTCTGAGGACCCCTACCCCACCCGCCGCCTACCGGTTTCAGTTTTTTCAGAAAATTTGTAAAATTCGAGATAATTTGCGATTTACTTCGAAATTTTTTTTATTATTACAAAAGTTCGCTTATAAAAAGTTATATTTATTTTTTAATGAAAAAAAATTTTTTAAAATACAAAAATGCCTGAAAAAAAATTTAATACATAAATTTTTAGCTATTATTGGTAGACATTTAGAAATTAAGAGACAGAAATTCAATAAAATTTTTGACCTAAATCTAATGTTTTTTTATTATTCCTTCCATTGACCTTTCCACTCAAAAGTAGGCAGTTCTTTTCTAGACTCTAAAGTATTTAAAATAAATTTATGCCGATTAATATATAACCAATTCTTTCCTGGCTAGATTTAGTTACTAAGTTCACACCCCGTTCAACGCTTTGGCTGCGACATGGAAAATCTAGTATTTCTGGAGGTTTAGTTCTAATCTGAAGCAATTGCTCATTGGTAAAATTACTTGACCAATAAACACTTCCCATTCTATAATAGGTATTTTATGTTCACACCTACAAAGTTTTCTATCTGTTATGCCTTTATCATAACAGTGGCACAATATTTTTCATTTCTTTTTATCATAGGGCATTTAGCTAACTTATCAGCATCTTCTATAAGTCTAGTAACTCTAACATAAATTCCCTTTGTATCAATTGTTGGAAAAGAAAATTTTTGCCAAATTTCTTTTATACCTTAAAACAACTACGTTATAGCAATAATTTTTACTTATTTTACCCTGTGCTTTAGATTCTTCCTCTCTAACAATAAAATGGAAGTGCCTTACATCAGCTTTTGATGGCGTCATGGCAGAAGAAAATTTTGCTGGATATCCGAAGGCTGCATTGTGGCTTCTTTTTCTAGTAGCCATAATTTAATAAGATTTGATTTTTGGTGTGGATACTACTCTTACAAAATGAACAACCTCACAATATGTACCTAAACAAAATCTTGACCTTGACCCCTTTTCGACCCGGCCTACTACCCAGTCCTCCATTCATATTCGGCAAACATAGTAATGAGTCTACGATGTATATAAGATTGCCCAACATACTGGCATAGTTCATAGTTTGGTACATAATTGGCAACACAGATGAGAAGGGCTACGTCGTCGCCATTGTCATAACACTACTTCCCTTGATCAGCGAAGTTAAGCGACATTTTGTCTGGGAAGTAGTTGGATGGGAGACCGTCCTCTGCGTCCAGATTATGTAGTGACCTGTGGTTCGGATCCCACGTAAAGCTGTAGGTCCTCTCCGTCAATGATCTAAAATGTAGCGGAGGTGGTTAAACAACCCCGTCATTACATTAGACGAGAAAATTACTATAAATGATAATATTATTATTATTTATATATCTAGAGATATTTAATAAAACCCTGAATATATTATTACAACCCACATGCAGTTTTCGCGTATTATGCAATTTGTACAGTGCCCTACCAGATAAAAAGACCATCCTCCTAAAGCAACGGAATGGACATGGGGCATCATCCTCTTGAAGTTTGTCCTTCAGGTGAAATATACTATTCTGAAACAAAGGTAGGAGATTCTTATCGAAGATGGATATGTAACCTTGTGAATTAAGACGTTCTGTGAACACAAGGTCAGTTTTTTCAGTGCGCCAAATGCCTGCCCACACCATAATACAATCACCGAGTTTCACAGTGGGTCTTAATTCATCTGATAAATTAACATTGTGTCAAAAGCAATGGCTTCGTCTAGCTACACGTCCTGTGTATTCAGCTCGATGTCGGACGCTCCCTGAGACTAATAGAGGAAACGATACGAGTGGTTCATGCAGATGAAGGACAAGTCTGATCAGTTTTGGTACTCTGTTGTATTCTCGGATGAATCGAGATTTCAGCAGTTTGCTTCAGGAGAACGGATGTGAGTATGGAGAACCTGCAGAGGCGCGTTCAATGCCAAACTGGTGCATCTTAAAGGGAAATTAGGTGATTGTGCTGTTATGGTGTCGGCAAGCATTTGGAATTTTGGAAAAACTGACCTTGTGTTCGTAAAGGAAAATCTTAATTCGCAAGATTACGTATCCATTTTAAATAAGAACCTCCTCCTACCTTTGTTTCAGAATGGTATACTTCACCTGAAGGACATCGTGTTTCAAGAGGATGTTGTCCCATGTCCATTACGTTGCTGTAGGATGGTGGTCTTTTTATTCTGGTAGGGAACGGCAGTTCCATAAAAATTTACAAAGCGCACAATCATTTATATGTTAAAAATCTGAATCACAAACATTCATACTTAATATATACAAGATATTTTACACTAGCAACGCAACGCCATCTAACACCGAAAGTCTGAATTTACACCTCTTAATTATAACGAAAAGAAGAACTTATGAATTTGGTGCATAGTTTTTGTTTTAAAATAAAGTACTTCATTTTAAATTAGCAATTATAAAAGTAAAACTCAGCGCCCAGGGTTAAAGGTGACCCTTGGAGCACACTCGCCCCCATGTCGTGAGAAAATGCGTTCCCTGGCTGTTAAAAAATAAAATTTGCAATAGCTTCACAGTAGGCACTTTGAAAATTGCAAGTAAAACAGCTTTGTACAGTTCTGTAATAATTTTCCCCCGAATAAATGGTTAGATAAACATGTCATTCATTTATTTCTACCTTCTTCTACACTGTAATACAAATGGCAAACAAACAATCAACTGACAGAAATCGGGCGCTACTTTTGACTCACCCTGTATAACAGTCTAACCGAGTTTAACGTTGGTTTCCATTTCGTAGCCTTTCATATTCTGAGCTCACAGCTGTTACTCATAGTTATGACAATAAACTCCGCCCATTATCGCTAAAATATCTCGCGAGATGTTAGATGATTGTTTTGTAGATTTTGGTCCTACCACAGAGTGGCAGTATATACTTTACGCTAGAGTACAATAAGTTTTGAACATGTTGACACTTATGCAGGTTTGTAAAGGACTACCGTATGTATCGCATAAAGATACAATTTAAGTACAGTAAACCCTCGTCCAACGCGGGGGTTAGGTTCCTCGGGAACGGCGGCGGCGCGTTGGGTAAACTTAATACCTTATGGGATAAATGGAGATACGTGAAGGCGGCCGCGTAAAATCTCCCATTGATACTTAGATACGTAGATTTTTTATTTACACATAAATGAATTTCCCTACCTATATTGTATATGAAATAAGAACATAATAAAATCACAAACATAACGATATTACGTATGATAAATAAAAATATATTAAATGAAAATAGCCCGTATCTTTTCTTCACTCTTTCGGATGAAAGATACTCGCGGCCAAGTGATGTTATGCTCATACCAGGGTTGTGGAGTCGGAGTCGTGGAGTCGCACGTTTCAGGCGGAGTCGGAGTCGGAGTCGGTAAAAAAACCTCCGACTCCGACTCCAATTTCTGTCCTGTGTCACCCTTAATTTCTAAATCCTAAATACTAACATTTAGGTTATTTAGTTTTTTTGGTCAATAAACCTTATTCATTGATAGCCCCTAGATTAAGTTTTTTTAATATTTTTTTTTACATTTTCAGAATATATAATTAATATTTATTTAAATATAAAATATAAAATATAAAATTTCACACTTAGTGTGGTGGTGATGAAATGTCTTATTATTATGATAATTATAGAGTGAAACACTAGAGGAGTCGGAGTCGTATATTTAAAATGTGAGGAGTCGGAGTCGGATTTTTAGATTTTTTACAATGTGTGGAGTCGGAGTCGGAGTCGAATTTTTGACAATGTGTGGAGTCGGAGTCGGAAAATTTTGGACCGACTCCACAACCCTGGCTCATACCACTACGCAACTTATCTAGAATCTTTATTTTTTCGGCTAATGTCATAACCTTACGACTTTTCTTCTCTTCACTATCACTTGCAGATGCTTTACGTTTTGGTGCCATACTGCTGTCTAAGGGTGATAGCAAAACAACGGCAAAATATGACAAAAACAATCCAACACAACTTCACTGAACTTAACGCGGTAGCGGGACTGAGACAAAGGGTGACGCGAGGGGTGACGCGAGAGGGAGGGAGATGCGGGAGTGTTGGAGAGTGTACTACTGTATTAGAGCGTGTTTGGCGGACCGTGTATAATCAAATTTTCCGCTTTCGGCATATAATTGTTCGCATTTATTTTTCCGTGTAAAAGCAAATTCGCGCTGGACAAACACGCGTTGGACGAGGTTTACTGTATTTTGCACCGCACGTGCAACACAAAATAGAGTTGATGTCAGGTACGTACAACTTGAAGGCCAGTGATGTAGTCGAGACCACCATGGCCAAGACCGAGAGCAGAAAAAAGGGCTCAAGTCCTACATCACTGTTGAAGGCCGTCAAGACCGAATACACGTTACAATTACAATATGTAATGTAATGAAGCCTTTAGAATGCCCAATCCAAAGTCTGACCCCCGAAATAACACTTAATGAAAAACTGATAATTAGAAAGAACTTGCGTAAATTGCAGAACAATGTATCATCCGTTTAAAAAAAAAACGTTGCACACTGACTACAATTTACATTAGATTTCTAAATATGTTACCTCAGTGGTATCGCGGTGAGGTTCTCGGTTCGCTTCCAGCCGCTGGCTTTTGGGTTAGGTTGGACCGGCCACTCACCCTGTCAGTATTCGGGCCCAGGTGACTCACGGGACACACCGCTGTGCAGTGGGAAATGAATTAGAATGGCAACTTTACAAATTAAGCGAATTTTCATAAAAGTTTAAAAGACAGCGGTGGTGAAAATGATACCAGCTCACTTCCATCTTCAGTTGGTGAACAATTAAATGGAAATATATTAATACGGGGAACAGGAGGATTTCGCAAAAAACTGTCATATATATATATATATATATATATATATGATGAATAAAACCACGAAGGAAAAAAGAAACACAAGGGGTGCTCAAGCGCTTTCGTCTAATGACATCCTCAGGAACACTGAGGATGTCATTAGACGAAAGCGCTTGAGCACCCCTTTGTGTTTCTTTTTTCCTTCGTGTTTTATTCATCATAAATACTTTTCACGTGTCACTTTCGTGAAATAATTTTTCATATATATATATATATATATATTATAATATATATATATATCTATATATATTATATATACCTTACCTTATGAACCTTATGTTGTTTCGTGTGTTGGTCTCTCTTCACACGGAGGTCAAGCTGGTGGCCCCGCCTCTAGGTCTGGCCTGGTGGAGGAGCGAGTTACTTTCTTGCGCTCTCCACCGTACATAGCCAGGCACGCCCGGCTCATCTGGTACTGTCCTGAGCCAGGCATCCAGTCTTTTCTTGAAGACTTCAACTTTGACCCCCGTTACGTTTCTGAGGTCCTTAGGAAGCTGGTTGAAAAGTCTTGGCCCCCTGACAACCAAGCTATTTTCCTTCAGGGTTGAGGAGGTCCTTTGTCGTGCTTTTAATTTGGTAACACTACACATTCTGCCTTTCCTATTTCCCAGTGTTGTTTGAATGGTAATTGGGTTTAGTTTTAGGTTTGGTACCAGTTTTTCGATCATTTTCCATATGTACATTATGATGTACCTCTCTCTTCTTCTTTCCAGTGAGTACAGATTTAGTTTACGTAGTCTTTCCCAGTAGTTGAGTTCTTTGCAGCCATCAATCTTGGCTGTGAAATGCCTTTGCGTTTCTTCTAGTTTATTAGTTTCTTCCTTTTTATATGGGGACGTCAAAACTGAGCAGTATTCAAGTTTTGGTATAATCAGTGTTTTTAGCAGGGGAATCATTACTGTCCTGTCCCTTCTCTTGAACGTTCTTAGAACCTGTCCGGCGACTCTTTTTGCTTTATTTATCGCTATCTGATTTTGTGTTTCGAATTTCGCATCATCTGTCATTATTATCCCGAGATCAATCGCTTTCATGCTTCTCTGAATTTCCTGTCTATCTGGAGCATAATTGCAGTCTGTTTAAGTTCTTCTTTTCTACCATATCTCAAGAGTTGAAATTTCTCGGCGTTGAATGACATGTTGTTGTCTTCTGACCATTTGTATATTTTGTTCGTGTCCCTCTGCAAGGCCTCCACGTCATGTACATCGCTGATTTTTCTGCTGATCTTTGTATCGTCTGCAAAGGATGTTATTATACTATTGCTGTTTACTCCGCTGTCTCTGTCTGTTAGCATGATAATGAACAGGAGTGGGGCCAGTACTGTCCCTTGTGGTACTGAGCTGCGTACTTCCGATTCTGATGATGATATACCTTGAATTTTGACGACCTGCAGACGATCACTAAGGAAGTTGTAGATCCATTTTCCCACTTTGCCTGTTATTCCCATGTCTTTAATTTTATGTCCTATGTATGTCCTATATGTCATATATATATATATATATATATATATATATATATATATATATATATATATATATATATATATATACACACATATATATACACACACACACACACACATATATATATATATATATATATATATTATATAATATATATATATATATATATATACAGGGTGATATATGAATGCGTTTCATAAATCGCATGGTGTATTCTTGAGACGAAATTAAGAAAAAACCATATAACATAGGTCGAGAAACCCGTAGGTTTCGAGCTATATAGCATGCGACAGAAAAATGAAACTCCGAAAGATATTTTACATTTTATGCAAATACGCAGCGAGATACATTTGCTTCATTAAAGTAAATGTTCGAAATTCTTTCCTACTTATTGAATGCATGCCTCAGCATGTTACAAAATAGGATTGAGAAGAGATAGTTAAGGGGGGGAAAAATGAGTATGAACAAGTGAGGGCAGTGGTGGTTCCTCATATGGGCAATATGGGCAGCCGCACAGGGCGGCATTTGTGGAGGGGCGGCATGAGCGCCTGCAAAAAAAATAAAAATAAGAATAAATAAATAAAGAAATAAATAAAAATAAAAATAAAATAAAATAAATAATAAAAGATCAATGACTTTGCATCAAGGAAGGTAAGAAGAGTCAGGCTTTAGATGGCAGTTGTGCTGTGGTGCAATTTATTTTGTTTCTTGTTCAAAGTGTAGCATAATAATTACCCTCTCTTAAGTGTCTTATTCTATTTATGTGATAGAGCATTTGTACAATTTAGAAATTTGATTCTCTAGTTTATTTATGGCAGTTGTGCAATTTAATTTGTATTTTTCCTGTTCATAGTATCATAATTACATTCTCTTAAGTGAGTTATTCTATTTACGTGATGAAGGATTTGTAAAATTCAGAAATTTGAGTCTTTGTTTTGGTTCTGAAGTTCCAACAATTAGTCCAATAAAAAGTTATTTTGTGAAAGAGTTATGTCTGTCCTTTATTTTGGGGGGATTCGAATGTGTGTGTGTTGGCGAACGAACAGGGGGGGGGGCGCTGAAGGTGAGGTTCGCCCAGGGCGTCATGTAAGCTAGGACCGCCACTGAGTGAGGGAATAGTGATTAGCGGTAGTTTACGATGACGGACAAACAGACAGACAGACAGACAGGAGTGGGTGATGAGGTGAGGCGGGCTGGTCAGCTTAACCCCACGAATACTTCCATCTCTGCCACGGCCCCAGACAGAACGCATTGCGAACAAAGGCGAGTTTGGTTAATTCCTAGATTTGGTTAGTTATAGCTATAGTATAGCTCGAAACCTACGGGTTTCTCGACCTATGTTCATATGGTCTTTTTTCTTTACTTTCTCTCAAGAATACACCCTACGATTTATGAAACATTTATGCATCACCCTGTATTCAGAGGTGGGTAGTAGTGAAGTAGATATACTTAAGTAGCTTTTTCGAGAATGTACTTTCTGGAAAGTACATTTTTTTGTAATACTTTTACTCTAACTTAAGTACAATCTTGAGAAAAATTTTGTACTTTAATTTAAGTACAATGTTACAAAAATCTGAAAAGTATGAAGTAACAAAACAGCTGTATGCTTGACAATTTCATTCAAAATTGGTAAACAAATTCTGGAAAAACCCGATTTCAATCTGCCACCATGTTGGCAAATCCCGAGTTGGTCGCGGCTGCTATACTGCTGCCAAAATTCAAAGACACTTGGACCAGCCATGAATCTCTTCTCAAGAAAGGTAAGAAAATCTGTTGTTAGCCACAATAAAATAGAATAATAGATAAATGACCAAATGTTAATAAAATATAAATATTTTAAATAAAATTTAATAAAACACACACTAATATAGAAAACGTATTGTCAAGATCGTACTGGGGGTGGACTCATCACTTACATACGTAAAAGCATTAGCTACACTGATGCCACCTAAAACATTACAAACACAATCCAAGCAGATAACACATTTACATCCCACCAGATAGTTCACCTCAGGTGCCAGCCAATTACAATCCACAGTTACACAATCTGACCTCTCTCACTAATGTCATCTTAGGAGGAGACTTCAACGCTAAAGACACTAGTTGGTACCTGCACAACCAAAGCAACACCAGAGGCGCCAAGCGGGATACTCAAACTCCTCCCCAAACATAACGTTCTGTTCACCCTCACTAGCAACACATACACACTGGAGAACAGAAAAACAACTGTCATCAGACCACCTGCCCATCATCATCATTACAACACGTTCTACACTCTGCCCCAACAGCCTTAGGCACACTTACAGAAATTACAAGAAAGCTAATTGGGAACAGTTCAAAATACAGACTGAGGAACAATTCACCACATTAAACAGCACACCCATCATAAACATCAATACAACACACAAGACATTTAATCAGATCATCAATAATGCAAACAAATACATACCCGAGGGCAACATTAGGAAATACAACCCAAATTACACTAGAGAAATAGCCCACCTCATAAGGCAACGTAACAACCTCAAACATAACACACAAACACCACACAGAGAAGCCATAAAACAGCAGATACAACAGCTCAACACAGAAATAAACGACAAACTCAAAGAAAAACAAACAAACATTTAGGGAATTCATAACAACACTAAACCACTCCACAGGTACATCCAGGCTATACAAGACTATAAACAGCATTACCCACTCTAACAGCGGCATTCACACCTCACACGCGGCTATCTGTCGCAGTCAAAATAATATCCCAACATACATACAACCAGTGATGGGCAGTATCTAGATACATGTATCGCCGATACGTATCGATCGATACTTTTGTATCGGTATCGGTATCGCTTTAGCTACTTGACAAAAGTATCGATTTATTGGTATCGCTAAGGTCAATTTTCTTAAATGTATCGAAAAAAATCGATACATCGATACATTAATAAAATTTTTAAAATATTTAAATAGATGTTATAATATGACACTACTGAGTTATATTTATGAATATACATAAATAATAATAATATTAAATATTTATTTAATGACAGTACTACTCTACTGGTCACGTCACACAGTACGGAGCAACGTTTAAACACGTTTGTACTTGTGTTATTGAGATTAATTAACCATAATATAGAAACGCTCATAATATAGAAATGCTCATATAATGAGCTTGATTTTCTCCAGGAATACCTAACCGTACTACAACCCATTGCAACAGCACTTGATAGGTTGCAGTCCGACAAAGAATGTTTTTACGGTTGCCTGCTTCCGACATTGTTAGCTGTAGAGAAGAAGCTAGAGCGTTTGAATTCGGAGGCATTGCGTCATTGTCAGCCACTTCTCAATGCAGTCACAGTAGGGTTCACTAAGCGGTTTGAAAAGTTTCTGTGCCTTGATGCGTCGCATGAGTGTAAAGCAGCAATACTGGCATCGTCTTCAAATCCTCTGTTCAAGTTAAAGTGGATGACGATAAAAGGCAAATTTAATACTGTGATAGCGTGGGGTAGACACCCCAGTTAGGTTACTTAGGTTCTAGCAAACAATCAAAAGCACTTACCGGTGCGTTGAATTAGATATTCCTTTGGGAGCCTACCATTAGATTCCTGTGTCCCACAAACAGCCTACCTAACTCTCTCTTACATTACCAATTTAGAAGCTATAGACATTTCCCCTAACTATACTTAAGTACGGACAACTTCCTACCCCATTTGTCACCTTAGAAACACCACCTAATTACACTCAGCACCAACGATTAGGTCAGATAGGAAAAAACATCTCTAGGCTAGCCCAAAACAATATGAACAGCCGCGTTGGTTCGTTTATCACTTGCTCTTGCCATTCAGCTTAGATTTAGTGATATTTCCCCTTTAGTGACTTTTAGACTATATACATATATATACACACACACGTCACCTCAAACACTAACATTGTCAAAAAGAGGGTTCAAGAAATGTTGGTTAATGCTGTTAAGAGCCTCAGCGAGCAGACCCCCCAGCAACAACTAAGTGATGCTACATCTGACAGAAGTGCAGATGATTTCTTCTGTTATGAGTCTGCTTCCACTAATGTCTCTGCAACCCAAGATTCCACTGAGATGGAAGTTTTACAGTATCTGGGTGACGGAAGTCATTCTCTCCAATCTCTGAGGCAGTACCCAGGAATTCTACGGGTCTTCCTGAAGTATAACACACCACTACCATCCTCTGCTCCTGTAGAACGGTTGTTTAGTTTGGCTGGTCACATTCACGCTCCAAAAAGGAATAGACTGTCTGACCAGATGTTTAGCCAGTTGGTATTTTTGAAGGGTAATAGTAATTACTTTTAATTGTTAGTGTAATATTTTCAGTCATTCATGTATCCTACAAAATTAAAACATACTTTCATTAAATAAAGCAATTGTTTTTATTTACATCCAGGGCTGTGGAGTCGGTGATAAAATTTGCCGACTCCAACTCCGACTCCGACTCCAGAAATCTGACTTGTATAATTACGACTCCGACTCCGATGGAATGTTAAGGCCAAATTGATTACGATTAGCTTTATTAGGCCAATGGAGATTCATAAACAATAGGGCGGATCGAAAATGGTTTTTAAACTTTTTTTCGAAATTCAAATATGGCTAGTGCGGAAAATATGTGGGTGCTATAGATAATGACTGTGCATAAATATTAGTCCTGCGAAATTATATCTTCAGGTGCCACAAAGCCGTCGAAAAAAGTGAAATATAATGATTTTCTTATATTCTGCATTAGTACAATAACTGAAACTTACTTGTTATTATTATATATTAAGTGTTCCAATTACCAAAATAGTTACTGAATTACGCAGCTCTTAGTTTATTTAGATCAATGTTCTTTTGATTAATGATCTAAATAATCCAGAACTCACCACGAGGAGGTGGCTGCGTGTCGAGCTCCACCCATGCCCTCCCAACCACCCATCCTTGCGCATGTTTTTTTCTATTAACGTTTTATTTAAACTTTATATTCAGCTTTACTTTCGAATGATGGCATTTTTTTACGTGACTGAAGTGTTGATCCTATGAAGCCATCTCGCGCGTTCAATCCAAATACTTTTGATGATGCTTCAGTCACTAATTTTACCATTCTTTCTACTACTTGTGTATGACAAGGAATTTCTCGAATGGAGGGGTACTCTTGTTTTCTATGAATTCTTCAATCTCATTTTCTGTCAGGTGTCTTGTCACAGGTGGTTCAGTGACAATGCATTTTTGCCAATTAATTAAATCAGTATAATCAGTAGCTTCAAATTGAATAACAGGTGCTGTGAAACGCCTCACAACTTTTTCCTTGTTTGTTTGCCTTGTTTTCTTTATTCGCCTCCACGCTAATTCTCTTATGGCGCTGCGGTCATCATGAATCATTGATGCTAGAATATTTTCTG
The DNA here is from genome assembly GCA_023014485.1 of Bathynomus jamesi. Classification (NCBI taxonomy): domain Eukaryota; kingdom Metazoa; phylum Arthropoda; class Malacostraca; order Isopoda; family Cirolanidae; genus Bathynomus; species Bathynomus jamesi. Next base: position 534,206 of record JAJOZX010002873.1, on the reverse strand, counting down.
GATTTGCAAAAAATGCATTTTTTTGTATGACAGGGTTTACAATATCCTTTACTTCGTCATTCAGTGTTCTTGTTAGTTCAATAGTTTTGAAAACATGTTTTGAGCCATTGACAAAAGACGTACTTTGCTTAATAGAAAACCACATTGGGATGTAGACCTTCATTATAAAAGAAGCAATGTTCATGAGGTTCTCAGATGGACTTACAGTTGAAACGTATAGACGAAGCAAACGATTTGCTGTAGTCAGCCATCGTGAATGTGCCATTTTGCCTGGACTACGATGAGCAAGATCTGGAGAGCAATATCCCTTTGTTATGGCCTGATGAATATCAATTAGATATTTTTGGTCGGTGCTAAGATCTTCACAGTCTGCAGTTGGTTCCTCAGCATCAATCCTTTCAAACTCGACAATAGGAAGACTCTCACAGTTCTCTAATTCCCTGCCAATAGGACCGGTGAATCCGCGGGGGCCAGATGTTTTTCCATCCAGCTTTGCAACTAAATGGCGTAATGGCAATTCATTGGCATGGAGCTGGCACACTAAATGTTGAACTGGCTTCTTCAGCTTCAATTCTATAAGCCTTATAACGCCTCCCTTTTCTCCAGTGTTGACTGCTGCACCATCGCATCCAATGGCAACAAGGTTTTCCAGGTTCATGTCATTATTGCCAATATACTCAAACATTCCTTTACATATTTCTTCAGCTGATCCAGAATTCACAGAATAATGGCCCAAATAATCTGAACCAGGTTCTCTCACTAAAGTGATATGTTCTTCTGTTACCTTCTTCTGATATACTTTGGACTCTTTTTTTCTTGGAAGAGTGTAGAATCTTTTCGACCATCAAAATAGATTCCTCTGATTGGGACCTGATTTTGATCTTTCATAATTTCTGATCTCTTTTGTCTTTCTCTTCTGATTTTACTCCTATCCACTACTTCAGATGTATTGTCAATAGAAACTTCTCCAATATCTTGCAATACTGCACTAACAATGAATGCTGCAGCTCGATCTGAAACTGCAGTCCTGTCACAAGCAGTAGCCACTGAAGGTAGATTTGTAGTTTTCCTTTTCTTGAATAATTGTTCTTCAGGTTGTTCGAGCTTTCTCTTCGAGCTAACTGGCTCTGGAAATGTATCGTCTGATATTTCGCCAGATTCACTTTCACTATTTGATGTCGATGATGAATTCAACATTTGTATCCTGCAATTTCTCCTGTGAAGATTCTTTGGTGAGCCTCACAGCTTCTTTTTGCTTTCTTAGCAACGTAGATGCTTTTTTCTTTGAGAGTGTAATATCTACTCTATCAATAAACAGTTTTCTTTCACTCCTTTGATCTAAGAGGAACGTCACTTCTTCCTTTGGAACCGTTTTTTCTTTGGGACAAGAACATTGTGTTAGTACTTTGCACTTGCACGCTGCAATGTCAAAAAGTTTCGTGTGTGCTTCTTTTTTGAACATATCAATCTTTGCTTTGTAAGCTTCAGAATTTTTTCTGCTTTGGTATGGCTTCATAATGACACGATACTTTTCGTGGTAGCTTCTGAACATTGTTTCAATTCGCCTGTCTGACAGAATTGGGACGGAAGCACTTTCCCAAATTGTTTTCAATTTATCAACAACTTGTTCTAATATTGGAGATATTGAAGGATCTTTATTAGTATTCTGTTTCAAATCGTTTCTTACAAACAAGTAATATTTAAAAACTCCTTCGTATGTAGGAAGATTCCTGTGCCACAAATCTTCCCCCATACCAAACATGGGGCACTCAGTTGAGGCCCTGGTTGATTTTGCACAAACTCGAGACATTTTGAAAGTATACAAATCTGAAAAAGAAAGAGCTAATATCAATTATACGTTAATTTCAGTTAATAGTACATGGCAAACTTAGGGCAACACAATACAGAAATGCAAAATATATAAGAAATATAGTTTAGACTATCTGAGTAACGCCAACAACAGAACACCCACCTGCTACGAGAGCGACAGCTACACTGAACCGAGGTACTCACGTGACAGCTGAGTGAGCTGACTATAGAAAACTTTTTTTAAAGGTTGACTGAGCTATTTTTATACAAGTGTGAATAAATTCTTGTCTATTGTGCATCGTGGACTCTTCTGTAATTATTGGTTAAAATCTGCTTTTTTCATTTTTTTTCAATATTGGTCATTGTGGCACCTGAAGATATTAATGTTATGATTTTAAATTTATACCAGCTTATTTCCTCACTACTCCAGACATTTTCCACACTAGCCAATTTGAAAATTCGAAAAATGAGTTTTTCACTCCGCCCTAATAAACAAGGCATTTCGTCACCACCACATGACTCATCAGGTTACTTAGTGGCTGTAACTATGCCTTAATGCCTTTTTTTCTCTTTATTAAAAAATTACAATAAATCCCAAAATACAAACTGATTGAAACTTAAACAAAATAAGATTATTATTGGTTTAGCAAATTAATAAGATGTTTTTGTATTATTATAAACATCCGTAACAAAATGTACTAACCTAAACTGAATTTGTTCTTAAAAAAAGGATCGCTTCCATTAAATCTTCTTTCAGTGATGCTTATCAAAATTATCAAATTGAAATCTAAAAATCTGAAAAAGTTTTAGGGTTGCTAGTACAAATTTTTTAAATTTCCTTATTATTAATTATGTTAATTAATTAATTATAATCCTTATTAATTATAAGCAACTATATTTATATATTATTTATATTTATATATTTATATGTTATATATTTATATGTTATATATTATATATTATTTATATATTATATTATATATTAAAACATTAAGTTAAATCTATTTTATTCATAAAATTGAGCTAGGCCTAGGCCGAGGCTGCTATGGTTATAATTGAAGGATTTGCACCGACTCCGACTCCATCCAACTATGCACTTCCGACTCCGACTCCACAGCCCTGTTTACATCTATAAAACCCATTAAAATGTCGTTGATTTTACTTACAGTGCGTACAAATTACTAGTATAAACAATAATATCTAATACCTACATATTAAATGAATAATTATAAAAATGTACCGGCGATACATGTATCGGTATCGGTATCGCTTAAGACATCTAGAAAGTATCGGCGTATCGGTATCGCCAAAGACGTTCTTCATGTATCGATGTATCGGTATCGCTTTAGCGATTTTCATGTATCGATGCCCATCACTGCATACAACAAGCTAACATTCTAGTTAATCACTACGCAAAGATAAGTCACTTAAACAGAGACAACAACCAGAAACACGCAGACAGATAAACAGACAGACACAAGAAAACCTACAAACTCGACACGACATTACACCCTTCAATACAGACCAGACCACCAACATCATCAAAAACATTAAGAATTCGAAGGCTACTGGACCAGACAACATATCTAACATACACCTTGAACACTTGGGCCCACAGGGAATACTAGCTCTCACAAATATCAGCACATATTCATACCAACACTGTATTATTCCTGACATATGGAAACAAGATAAAATTATTACACTACTCAAACCAAACAAAAAATCCAACAGAATCAGCTTCCTATAGACCCATTACTTTACTATGCACACCTTCCAAAGTAACAAAGACTAATCTTACAAATCATCAGCCCACACATACCACTATCGCCTACTCAACATGGATTCAGACCTCACCACTCAACCACGACATTACTTACTAACCTCACGCAGCACATCATGGATGGCATCAACTCCAGACGACCAGCTCAATGTACACTATGAGCAACAATAGACATTAGTAAAGCATTTGATGCTATCCCACGCTTCCCTCTCATAAACAAAATACTCAACACAAACATGCACAATAACACCAAAAGGTGGCTGAGCAACTATCTTTCAGGAAGATACTCACATGTCACATTTAATGGCAAGTCATCCAAAAACAAGCTTTTTCCGAACGGGGTCCCTCAAGACTCTGTTCTCTCACCAACACTCTTCAACTTATACATGCATGACATTCCAACACCCATAGATAACAAGCTTACCTTATCATCATATGCAGATGACATCACTCTAACATCCACCCACAACAACATCGACACCGCTACAAATAACCTACAAACATACATAAACAGTATACAAGACTGGCTCACACACAATAGAGTCAAAGTAGCGCCCACAAAATCAACCATCACCTTGCTTACAAGCAACACAAAAGAACACCAGGTAACTTCACAGCTTACACTAAACAACACCAACATTCCACACACTCACAGGACCAAAATACTTGGGGGTCACATACAACACATCATTATCTTTTGCAAACCACATTCAGGACATTAAAAACAAATGTACGTCAAGACTTAACACGCTTAGGGTACTAACAGGCACAAACTTTGGACACCAGCAAGAAACAACATCACTCATATACAAACAATATATTCGATCAGTTATGAACAATGCTAGCCCATGCTGGGCACCCATTATCTCAAACACACACATAAGCACTTTACAGACAATACAAAACAACGCACTTCGTATCATTACAGGATGCACTCAAACAACACCAACAGAACACCTGCACACAAACAAAAATACTGAAAGTCGGGAACACAATTCATGGCAGCAGCAACAACTAACCCACAACACCCTTGCCACTACATGTACAATCATGCATCGACACCTCGCACCATTAAGGTAACACCAGAGAGACATTATAACCAAATACTCCATTCCATACCACACCCCACAGACATCACACAATACAGAAAAAACATACACACACCACACCCACAAAGCACTAACACGACTCGGTCCGAATGCGGTCTGCGGTCCTAGGTGCGAAGCCGCCACCCATTAACAGGTCAGAGATCAGCCTGAGCAGATCGGATCGAGTTAACTTAGCACGATTCCGATGTGGACGTCACCCCAACTTACGGACATATAAACACAGACTAGACAACTCCACAAACGACACCTGCCACCTGTGCCAGGACACACCACAAACAATTGAACACATTATGACAGACTGTACCGCTCTAGCACAACATAGAACACAACACAACATCGCTAGTGCACTGAACCTCTGGTCCACTCCGGAGAGGGCGATCGGTTACCTGCGTGCCGCCGGCTTGCTCGATCAGGGTGGGCTGATCGGCTAAACAACAACAACAACGTATAGTCAAATTTGAATGCTTATTTTGTTGTGGTACTGTACAGTGTAATTTAAGTGTATATTATAATCCCAACTTCCTAATAATTTTGTTTGGGTATGGATCTAGTATGAATAATTTTTCTAACTTTTACTTTACTGTACTTTGGATCAAAAATGTATTGTTAAGATTATTTTTAATTAGTGTTTTCCAATTTTCAGGACTGGACTACATTCTCACCGAGATTGAGAAATAGAAAGAACGAGAAAATCTGGAGACCTTCGACAGCAGCTCGACAGATGAAGACTTCTTCAAACCTGTCCAGTCTCAAAAATACAAGGGTAATTCAATAAGTATCCGTACTTTTATTTTCACATCTGATAGATTATAAACACATCACTTCTCAACATAGTCTCCCTGTTTCTCAATACACTTAGTCCAGCGATCTACAAGCTCCTTAATGCCATCGCAAAAGAATGTTTTTGGGTGTGTGCGTAGCCAGTCATACACCGCCTCCTTCAGGGCATCATCGCTTTGGAATCGCTGACCTCTCAAAGCGTCATTTAGTGGTCCAAACAGGTAAAAATCCGAAGGTGAATGAAGGTGAAAACTTTTTGGAGCGCATTATCACTGAAGATGAAACCTGGATCCATCACTATGAACCAGAAAGCAAACGACAGAGTATGCAATGGAAGCATCTAACATCTCCCGTTGCAAGGAAGTTCAAAGCGCAGCCGTCAGTAGGTAAAGTTATGCTAACACTGTTTTGGGATACACGAGGCCCTATCCTTGAACATTATCTAGAGCGTGGAACTACAGTAACAAGTGCATCGTATTCTGACATGTTTCGGAATGAGTTAAAGCAAGCAATTCGCACAAAACGGAGAGGGAGATTGTCGGAAGGTGTTATTCTGTTACACGACAATGCGCGCCCTCATACCGCTGCACAGACTAGAAAATGCCTTCAAGAACTTAAATTTGAAGTTCTCAACCATCCAGCCTACAGTCCAGACCTGGCACCTTCGGATTTTTACCTGTTTGGACCAGTGAAAGACGCTTTGAGAGGTCAGCGATTCCAAGGCGATGATGACATGAAGGAGGCGGTGCATTCTTTTGTGATGGCATTAGGAAGCTTGTAGATCGCTGGACTAAGTGTACTGAGAAACAGGGAGACTATGTTGAGAAGTGATGTGTTTATAATCTATCAGATGTGAAAATAAAATTGTGAAAATAAAAAGTACGGATACTTATTGAATTAACCTCCTATGTAAAAAAAAAAGGGGGACATTGATTTATATTTGGCAAATACAATTAACAGCCGTATGGATATGTTGAAGTAATTTCCATCAGTTATGGACAGAGCTGGGCAATAAATACATTGAATGTATTTAAATACTAAATACTAAATACATGGGAGAAATGTATTTAAATACTAAATACTAAATACATTTTACGAATGTATTTAGATACTAAATACAAAATACATCAATTGTATTTAAATACATTTGTAAATACATTTTAAATACATACAAATTTTAACATATGCATTCACTAATTCATGAGTAACAACAATATAAAATGCTTGATAAAGGGTAAAGAAATAGTACAATCTAATTTCCGATTATATATTTCCCTTTTCAGAACAAAACAAAAACAAAAGAACTTAGAACTTACGATGTTCAACCAGTGACATATTATACTCATTATATCATTGCAAAATGAGTAACAATTAATGAGTAGATGAGACATAAACGTAAACATAAGACGTAAACATAAACATAAGGCACCTTACGAATTCTCTTTTATTTCACGGTTGCTGCGGATCAAAACCAGTCTTTCAAAAGTTTCGTCTGAAAGAGTGTTTCTTTTGGGAGTCAAAGTGATTCCCGCGAATGAGAATATTCGCTCTACCGATGCCGAAGATGGTAATGTCGTGTTATAGCGGAGGAACAGTCTTTTTATGAGAGGATGTTTTCCCAAACTGTTGATGGTCCGATCGGAATCTTGTAGAAATGCTAATACATTCATGTCTGCAGATGGTGCAATAGAGGACCTCGAAGACGAAGAGTTGTACTGTGCTAGTACAGAACGTGTATTAAACCAGTAAAAGTATTTACATTTTTATATTTTGAGTTTTAAATACATTGTATTTAAATACTCCTTAAAGTATTTAAATACTATATTTAAATACATGAAAAACAATGTATTTATAAATACAGTTCTAAATACACAAATGTATTTAAATACGTATTTAAATACAAATGTATTTAAATACTGCCCAGCTCTGGTTATGGACATATCCATACGGCTAAATACGCTGCTTCTCGCATCTGCAGCCTGTGAACGACTGTTCAGTGCTGCTGGACTAATTTTTAGTCCAAAAAGAACCAGGATAGATTGCAAAAACTTTGAAAATCAGCTGTTGTTGAACTCAATAAGAAATTTTGTACATAATGCATACTTATTATAATAAATTATTAGATAACAAATTATAGTTCTTAATATAATAATTCCTACTTATAATAATCCTAATTCTGTATCCTAATGAAGTCTGTTTGCCATAATAATGTTTATTTTATATTATTATATATTTGTAGTGTATTTTATTTCATTTTTGAAAGAGTACTTCTTACTTTTCAGTACTTAAGTACATTATAAAAAACTTACTTTTGTACGTCAATTTAAGTACTTTTGATAATGTGTACTTTTAACTCGAGTACATTTTTTAAAGATTACTTGTACTTTAACTTAAGTAACAAATGAAAGTACTTTACCCACCTCTGCCTATATATATATATATATATATATATATATATAGAGAGAGAGAGAGAGAGAGAGAGAGAGAGAGAGAGAGAGAGAGTTACAAGGAGTTACAAGGAAAAGAAGTACCTCAAAAGGCCTTGCGGCCCATACCGAGGCAATGGCATACCAATGGCAACGGGAGCCAGGGAAAATTTTGTAAAAGTTTATTTTTCTTTCAACTATCCTAGCAGTAGTAGAAAACTGGATAGTAAAGTAGAAGGCTCTCTCCCCACCCTCCGCTCCCTCCCTGCCAGAGGCAGGTACGGAAAAAGGTTGAAGAAAATACCTTGACCCTGGAAAAGTAGCCAAGGAAATTTTACAGGAAAGTGGAGAATATATAAATAGCTCTATATTTAGCTTGCTCACAGAGACACCGAGCAAGCGAACTCCTGCAGAGTTTTCTGAGGTTTTAATCTTAAACTATGAGTGTGTTCAGTACTTTGTCTAGCCTATTTTTAAACAAATTTACACTTTGACTGGAAACAACCTCTGAGGGAAGTTGGTTCCAGATATTAACTATTTTATAGGAAAAGAAATTTCCACAGACTGAGGTCCTAAATGTCTTTACACACTCAAATAGTGTGCAAGATTTCGTCTAACCTTTTCTTGAACTGATCCACAGAGGAACTGTTCACAACTTCCGAAGGTAACCTGTTCCATGTGTCACAGATCTTATACGTAAAGTAATTCCCACACACACTAGTCCTAAACCGTTTCAAATCCAACTTCCAACCATTGTTGCGAGTTGGGTTATCATTTAAACTAAACATACTTCTAAAATCGACATCGTTGAACCCTCGTAAGAGCTTGAAAACCTCGATCAGTTGACCGCGCAGCCTCCGAGTTTCAAGCGAAAACAAGTTCAGGGCGCGTAACCGTCGATTGTAGCCCATATGCCTAACGGAAGGGATTAACTTTGTGGCCCTCGCCTGCACTCGCTCCAGCCTCTCAATATCTTTCCTGAGGGTGGAAATATCTTTCCTGAGGGTGGTGATATCTTTCCTGAGAGAGAGAGAGAGAGAGAGAGAGAGAGAGAGAGAGTTACAAGGAGTTACAAGGAAAAGAAGTACCTCAAAAGGCCTTGCGGCTCATACCGAGGAGGTACCAATGGCAACAGGTGCCAGGGAAAATTTTGTACACACTCAAATAGTGTGCAAGATTTGGTCTAACCTTTTCTTGAACTGATCCACAGAGGAACTGTTCACAACTTCCGAAGGTAACCTGTTCCATGTGTCACAGATCTTATACGTAAAGTAATTCCCACACACACTAGTCCTAAACCTTTTCAAATCCAACTTCCAACCATTGTTACGAGTTGGGTTATCATTTAAACTAAACATACTTCTAAAATCGACATCGTTGAACCCGCGTAAGAGCTTGAAAACCTCGATCAGTTGACCGCGCAGCCTCCGAGTTTCAAGCGAAAACAAGTTCAGGGCGAGTAACCGTTGATTGTAGCCCATATGCCTAACGGAAGGGATTAACTTTGTGGCCCTCGCCTGCACTCGCTCCAGCCTCTCAATATCTTTCCTGAGGGTGGGCGACCAGAACTGCACAGCATACTCCAGGTGCGAACAAGGGAATTGTACAGTGAGAGCACAATCTCCTTGTTCCGAAACTGAAATTGCCTCCTGATATAACCCAATAGTTTCTGGGCTTTCTTTTCCACCTCTACACACTGTTTCGTAAACTTAAGGTCGCTGCTAATTAGCACACCCAAGTCCTTTTCTAAATTAGTCACCTCGATATTACTACCCAACATCGAGTAGTCCGACTTGGGATTGGCGTAGCCAATGTGCATCACTTTGCATTTACCCAAGTTAAACGGCATTTGCCATTTTTCGGACCACTCTCCTATCCTACCTAGGTCCGCACGCAGTTGCTCGATCGCTTCGGGTGTCCCAACATTGGCCCCAAGCTTGGTGTCATCAGCGAATTTGGCGATCCGACTGACGATGCCACCGTCGATATCATTTATGTAAATGATAAACAACAGTGGCCCCAAAACGGAACCCTGAGGAACCCCACTAGTGACCGAGGCCCACCCCGAACTAGCCCCTTTAATTACAACCCTCTGCCGCCTATTACTCAGCCAGTTTTCAATCCACCTACCTATTTCCCCACCGATACCCAGCGCGCGCACTTTCGCCATTAGCCGGCGGTGAGGTACCTTATCAAAGGCTTTCTGAAAGTCGAGATAAAGTATATCAATCGCCCTACTCTTATACTCACTCAACATGACGTGGAAAAACTCGAGCAAGTTGGTGAGACACGACCTATGCCGTCTAAACCCATGTTGGGAGGCCCCAAGCAGCTTGTAGGAATCCAAATGGTCAACGATCCTATCAGCTATTATCCCTTCTAATAATTTACCTACAACTGAAGTGAGACTAATGGGACGATAGTTCCCTGGACTTTCGTGATCCCCTTTCTTAAAGATAGGGGTCACGTTGGCTTCCCTCCAGTCACCAGGCACCTGGCCCATCTTCAACGATTTGTTGAAGACTGTAGCCAGGTGGGGAGCCACCTGGTCGCGCACTTCTCGCAACACTCTGGGGAGAAACTGGTCTGGCTCAGGAGCCTTAAACGCGCTCAGTTTGTCTATTCTATCGGCAACGACTGTCGCGGTACATCTAACACTATCCAGGCCAGCACCTTCGTGCCTCACGCCTGGCTCGGGGATGACGCGGGTATCCTCCCTGGTGAACACTCCCGCAAAGTACTCATTAAGCACATTAGCGATGTCCGCGTCGGAGGTCCGCAGAACGCCGCTTCCGTCCTTTAACGGACCTATCATGCTTCCAATGGGCTTTCTACTATTAACATAACTGAAGAACTCCTTAGGGTTCCCCTTGCAGAGGCTTGCCACCCGTAGTTCTTCGTTACGTTTCGCTAGTCTAACCTTCGCCTTCACTTCCCTACACAGGCGGACATACGCTTCAGTGTTCTCGTGGGAGCGATTGGCCTTCGCCCTCCTATACGCTACTTTCCTATTTCGGATAGCCAAAGCGATGTCACGATTGAACCACTTAGGCTGCGTTGAAGCAGGTGTGACCGGTTTTGAGGGTATGGCAGCAGACTGCACCATAAACTCGTCCCGGAATGCACTCCACACCCGCTCAACATCGCCGCCGACCTCTAACCCCATCTCACCTACGCTATCCCTGAGGCTAACAAAGTCCGCCCGCCGGAGATCGAGCTTACTGCCTCTCGAGTTACTACGCTTCACCCGAGGGACGCACACACGGAACCTAATCAGACCGTGATCACTCCCGCCCAACGATTCGTCAACGGTGAGGCCAGTGACGAGGTTGTCTTCGGTCGTGAATACTAAGTCTAGAACGCTTTCGCCTCGTGTAGGCTCGTTGACCCACTGAGTGAGGAAGTTCTCATCAGCAAAGACAACTAGCCTCCTCCCTTCAGCATCAGCAGTCCTGTCTTCCCACTTTATGCCGCGACAGTTGAAGTCTCCTAAAACTACACACACCCTATCACCTAGCAGGCTACTGAGTTCGGTGTACAGGGCTGTATCCTCCCGAGGAGATGCGGAGGTCTGTACACCAAGATTAACCTATAGTTCGTCCCCCCCACGTTCAGATCGACACCAAGCAGCTCCCGTTCCGATCGGAACTGGCAGTCAACCGGACTCAACGTGTCCCTGACGTATATTAGTACCCCACCCCCCTCCCCACGGGTGCGGTCTTTGCGAAACATTCTATACCCGGGAATTTCGAACTCCCCAACGTAGTCCCTACGATCAGTATGAATCCAGGACTCTGTGATAGCAACGATATCCTGGTATTCTGATGCTAAGAGCGCCCGTAGCTCGCAAACCTTGTTCCTAATTGACCTAGCATTAAAAAGCATTGCACGGAGGGAGCCTTCCCTATTCTGACCGCCCCCTAGCACGACCCGTTTCCCGAACAGCCAGGGCTGTCGGGAGTTGAAGAGCCCCTCACTAACGAGGGGGCAACTTCCGCAGGAGACTGAGCCCCCTCCAACGTAGGAGGAGGGTTACCCACCTGTACTTCGACGCACCCTTCAGTTGAAGGTACGTCCGCCACCGGCTCATCCTCATCTCTCCCCGGTGGGGGCCCATCATCTCTCCCCGGACTCGACCTCACCATTCTGTTTCGGTGCCGGTCGAGCAGCGCGACTAGCACACCTTTACCGTTGTTATTGAGGTGGACACCATCCCTCTGGTAAAGGTCCCACCTACCCGAAAATGCATCGAAGGGGTCAATAAACTTCACGCCCAGCGGAACGCACAAGTCTTGTACCCTCTCATTGATGCCAATGACCTTACTGAGCGCGTGGTCACTGGCATTCATTCGCGGTAAAATACCCATTAACATTATCCTGTCTGTCTTCAGTTTTAGATCATCCGCAAGAGACATGATCTCGGTGATGATCCCTTCTGTAAGACCTACCCCACCGCCTTTGAGGAACAGGTCATTGCCACCAGCGTGGACAACGATCGCAGTCCTCCGACTAGCCACGCGCACCTTCTCTACCTCCTTCCTTAAGTGCGCCGTTCCCCGCCCAGGTAAGCACCTTACCTTCCTCCCATCCCGGTTTGCAGAAGCAAAGTACTTCTCCTGGCCCCTGATCTGCGAGTCCCCAATCAAAACGGTGTCTTCCTCCTTCGAGCACAGGAGACTAAAGCGGTTAGAGGTCTTGACAGGGGCAACTGGGGTCTCAGGCTTCGGCTTCGCAGCCTTCTTGCCCGAGACCTTTCGAAACCCGTCGCCACCCATACACGCAGTTACACCACCCGACCCACCCCGACTGGTAGCTACATCCTTCGGTTTCTTTGGGCCATCAGTAGGCCCCTTCCCACCCTTCTCTATCGATCCCTTCCCACCCTTCTCTATCAGCCCCTTCTTTGCGCCCTACCTTTGTTCTAGATACTTAATCTTACAGTTTAAATCTGCTGGTGTGTTTTAGTTTGATCTTGTCCACTGGGTTGGATTTCCAGTGCTACGACCCTAGCTTCAAGCTTTTTTACTAATTCCTTTAGCTCTTTAACTTCCTTTTCGTGGTTGTCTCTAAGTTTACAAAACAAACATACACTAAGGGATGTGATATCGCTGATACTACCCTCAGGGAAGTCAACGCACCAATGATTAACTTTACATTTAAAGCATTCTGCTTTCAATTTAGCTGGCCCTGTCATATTTTCTCTTTTTTTTTTTTTTTCTGAATACTCTGAATAAGATAAAGCGTTCTAGCAATGAAAACTATCCAAAAACGTTGGCCAGTATATAAAAGGGGGGGGGGGGGGGGGGAATTCATCCCGCGCGTAGACGCATCCACCTATTTGCAAGTGACGTTCATCCCTTCCAGAAGACTACACCTCTCCTGCTGCCGCACCGACCAAAGGTCTCCCCAGGGCCGGACAGTCCCAAACGTGTCGCAGCTACCAACTGACAAACACTCGCGACGCAGGCGTCACCGATTTTCCGCCAGGAGCGACAGCGAGATGCAGCCCCTTACTAAGTCTTACTAGTCACTCACAAGCGGCCAGACTCTTAGAATCCAATATTCAAGGGATATCCCACCACTGCAATGTTCCCTCTAAGGTGTGCGCGTGCGCGCGCGCACACGCGTTGTGAAACCCGCGCACACAGCAAAATAAAATGCGCACAGGCTCAAGCGTATCATGAGTCACGACAGTAAATGAAGCAATTTCAAAAATATACCGTCACACAAGGTCTGACCATTTGCATCAACATACTCTATAGTCGCTCTTTTAAGTATTAACCCCTTCCGCCCGACTTCGCCGACGTCCGCGCAATTACGCAATTAGGATTTTTTTTACTTTATGTATTTGCATTTTTTTTCTTTTATACATTAACGCATTCAATATAAATCTTCTCTTTCTTATTTTTGCATAAAAACGAATAGTAATTATCTCATAATTCATAAAAAATAAAATTATTTTTTATTTTATTCCTATTTTGTGAATGGATAAAATCATGTATTAATCTTGATAGTCTATTTTAAATTGCTAAATGCTAAAATTTTTTTTGAGAAATGATAACTAAAATGGCCATTTTTAATGTTATTTTTATTTTATTTCTTTATTTTGTTGAATTTATTTTACTATTTTTATTTTATTCATATTTTAGAATGGATAAAATGTTTTCTATTTTAAGAATATATAATATTGTAAACAGTTTTTTAATATCCATTTAATAGTACCGTAATGATCAAGCTATCACCTTATGGAAATAATATTTATTAAGTATTTAATATTTATATATATTTCATTTTGAAGATAATAGCGCTCAGAAAAGTTTGCACAATTTTTCACCATGAATCTAAATGTATGCACGACGAAAATTTCTTGCGCACACGGACTAAAAAAAATTAGAGGGAACCTTGCCCACCAGACCCAGAGGCTACGCCCGAGACTTTACGCTGGCCTGGCAGCTAGCTGGGCAGTAAAGCTCTCTCACCTCAGAGCAGTACAGCCAAGCACCATCAATTGGTCACCAAAGAACGGTCGCAGGGGGCTGGTCAGGCCATTACGCGTTAGGAATGGGCTTAACGGGGCACTAGCCACACTCCATTCATCGCGCCCCTACGCCTGGGACCCCTCCATCCCAGTCTCTCACAACCTACGAGCGTTAAATGGTGTTATTTATAGAGGTTCCAAAGCCTCTCTTCCCACGCATGAGGTAGCCAGTAGGTCCTAATAGTAAAAGAAGAGAAAAAGACTTACCTAATACTAAAAGTTCTTTTTTTTTTTTTTTTTTGCAGTCAGAGGAGAACAACCTTAAAGTAAGTTAAAAGGACAGAGTAGGGATGGGATGGGGTCCTAGTAACCCACGGGACGGGATTGTGCCAAATACTTCACCCGCCCTCCCGAAAGAGAGAGAGAACCTAAAGGAACTGGCAGCCAGTTCCTCTAGAATCCCACGACTCGGGACCGGAGGACTGTCACACCCCAAGTATAAAGTTTACTACATCCAGAAGAAATGTGCAGAGAGAGAGAGAGAGAGAGAGAGAGAGAGAGTTGGCAAAAGTAAATGAACACCACGATGATTATTCTCAAGAACAAATGGCAAAACCCACACATGAAATGCCAAAGCGTGTGTCACCTTTACATAATTTGAAGGGGAAAGTAACACGATTCTAAATTGATTCATTCACTAAATCTGCTATTATTTATTAACTTTTATAATGAATTAAAAATCTGTAGAAAAACCGAAGGGGTCTATTTACTTTTGCCGTGTGTGTGTGTGTGTGTGTGTGTGTGTGTGTGTGTGTGTGTGTGTGTGTGTGTGTGTGTGTCAGATTTATCGTCACACTTCTGTAAGTTAGATAAAGTGTATCCATGTCTTTAGCCCATAACTTGAGGCTATCACTGAAGTACAGGGTGTTTATAAAGTCCCTATCTATTCTGGTGAAAACGTAGCAAAAAGGGTAAAATTCAGTAACAATATAATAGAAGACATACATTTAATGAATACTTAAGCATATGATTCTACATGAGCACCATCAGTATCTCTACAGAGTTCGAATCTGTCAGCAGCATTGCGGAACACATTTTGGAGCATGACAGGGGTTATTTTTGTAACTGCTGTTACGATACGAGCACGTAAATCTTGCAGATCTGTAACCCTCGTTTGATAGACGTTTTATTTGATAAAGCCCCATGCAAAGAAATCCAAGGGCGTTAGGTCAGGAGATCGAGCCGCCCAGGGGCTGTTGCCTCCACGTCCGATCCACCGATTTGGAAATCGTTCATTTAGGTACTCCCGAACAATGTTTGCGTAATGACAAGGTGCCCCATCTTGTTGAAAGACGATGGTGTTTAAAATGTCATCTGAATGAAGCTGGGACATTTACGTGCTCGTATCGTACCAGCAGTTACAAAATTAACCCCTGTCATGCTCCAAAATGTGTTCCGCAATGCTGCTGACAGATTCGAACTCTGTAGAGATATTGATGGTGCTCATATAGAATCATATGCGTAAGTATTCATTAAATATATGCCTTCTATTATAGTGTTATTGAATTTTACCCTTTTTGCTACGTTTTCACTGAAATAGATAGGGACTTTATAAACACCCTGTATACATATCAGTTAGCTTTGGCGGTTTAGTATCCACAATGGTTTTTTGTTATTAATTTTTAATTTTACTTGTAATCTTCACAAAATGCTACATTTTTCCCAGTTTAATATGCACAAATATTCATCTTGAAATTTGAAGTTTCAATTAGAAAACCACGAAAAAATTGTGTTTATTAGCAACATATTTTAAAAATATTTTACCTTATAAAGTGAAAATGCTCTCATATAAAGAGTAACTTGGAAGAAATTGGATCTCGCCTTCCACAGGTGCGCTCCTCCCAAACAGCTGGTAGTCCCTCACATTATCACCTTGATGATGGTAAAGTTTTGGATTATTCAGGCGCCTTCGTAAATAAATATGGTGTTGGACCATTGACATAAATCTTTGCAATGACTTCCTTAATTTAAAATACGACCAACTCCTGAACGTAAAGTGAAATTAACAACTTGTTTTGGATTTGGAAAAAGAAAATGCAATAAAGTGAAAAACTTGGATTGGTGTTGTTCAACCTCCTCTACAGTATAACCTACAGCTTTACGTGGAATCCAAACAACGAGTAGCTACATCATCTGGACGCAGAGGATGGTCAGTGGTCACCCATCCAACGACTAGCGAACCTATGGCACGCGATCAAATTTGCCTGGCACGCCTAAGCAGAGAAATTGTTATCCAAAAAATGAGTATAAAATAATAGACTTAATGTTTATAATTTGGTGTAATATATAGGGTGTTTCAGAAGTCATCACCCCATCTGAAGTAGCTGTAACCTTAATTTAATTATTTTTTTATTTTTTTTTTTCCAGATTGTAGATCAACCCCAATAATTTGAAGATGAAACACTACACACCACAACATAATTCTAAGTAAAATAAATTATTTCCACTTTCTACAGTATTTGTTGTTTTATTGGTTCAAAAGTTATAAGCAAAACAAATGAGGTGATGACTTTTGGAACACCCTGTGTATAAAATTTGGTGGCCGCGCAAATTTTTTTTTATGGTTTACATGTTTTTTTTGGCACGCGACTGTAAAAAGGTTCGCCATCCCTGGACTAGCCAGACCCACTGTCACTTGATTTCGCTGAACTACGAGGAATCAATGCTTCGGCATAACTGCGAAGTAATCCTGAGAAACAAGGACCTAGTGGAAAGATCTCAAACAGCGCTGCTCTCGAATCAAGGATTCGCCCTTGGCCACTCCTTCTTACATTAAATGTTATGCAGTGAGATAAATCTGTATGTAACGAATACATTTTTTCAACATAAGGGAGTACGTAATATACCTAGTCTAGAATAAATGATATACATCGTGAAAGAAGCAGGATAGATTATGTTCGTGAAAAATATGCTGAAAGTAGTACGTGACACACGTGCAGTGCGAGGTATAAGTGCGGGTTCTGTCTGACCACATGATAGTCCTGCGTAAATTGAGGTTGTGTGGAGAATGGGAGAAAGTGTACAGAAGAAAGGTGGGTCAGGAAAGAATTAAAGTGGAAAAGTTAATGGTGAGAGAGGTAGTGGATGAGTACTGTAAGAGCGTGCATGATGAATTGAGTGTAAAAGCAGATCAAGTGGACAAGAATGAGATGTGGAATGTGTAAAATGAATGTCTGATTAGGAGTGCAAGGAGTACGTGTGGGGTTGCTAAGACAGGTGCGAAGTAGAGGGCAACAGCATGGTGGATGCCGACGTTGCGTCAGCAGTTGAAGATAAAAGGAGGAAATGAGTGTTGTGTGCGCAGGATAATTGTGATCGAAGAAAGAGGATGTATGAAGAAATTAAAAGTGGTGTGAAGAAGACAAATGCGGCAGAAGAGACAGTAATTAATGAGTTTGGGATGATGATGATGAATGAGAATTATGTAGAGAATAGAAAGTATTTCTGGAAGGAAGTGCGGAAGTGCAGAAATGAACCTAAGAAAGTAAGTTTGAGAGTAAGGGATGAAAATGGAAGAATGCTCTCAGCGGATGTGGATCTACGAAATAGATGGAAGGGATATTTCGAGGGTTTGGTGCGTGAAATAGATAAGAGGACTGCAAATATAATTATGATGGGATTTGGTGGTATGAGGAGGACATGTGACGGAATGCCTGAGAACATAGCCGTGGATGAAGTGAAAGCGGCGGTTCGCCGGCTAAAAATGGAAAAGCAGTAGGTGTGGAGGGGATATATGGGAAAATGATGAAGTATGGGAATTTGAAAGGGTTAGAGTGGTTGTGGTGCATATGTCAAGAGAGCATGGAAAAATGAAAGTGTGCCTAAAGACTGGAAGAAAGCAATAACTGTTCCATTGTACAAAATGAAATGTGAAATGAATGAATGCAAGAACTGCACATTTATAAGTCTGTTGAGTGTAGTGGGGAAGGTGTATGGTAGGATAGTTATAGAACGAGTTCGTGGTATTACATAATGTTTTGTGAGCGATGAGCAAGGAGGGTTCCGAAGTGAGTGTGTGTGGATCAAGTGTTCATAGTGAGACAGTGATTGAGAAACCATGCGAAAGTGATTGAAAGGTGTACATGGCTTTTATGGATCTCAAGAAAGTGTATGATAGAGTAAATCGAGAAGCTTTGTGGCAGGTCTTGGGTATATATATGCCGTAGAGAGTTTCTATGATGGAAGAAGTGCATGTGTGAGAATAAATAAAGAACCGAGTGAATGGTTTGATATGTGGTGGTGTGTGTCAAGGATGTGTAATGTCTCCATGGCCATTCAGTCTGTTTATGGATGGAGTGATTGATAAGCGGTGAAAGTGCGAATGAAAGAGGAATGAATCTGGTGTGTAATAGGAATAGGTGGGGCCTGTCGAATCGTCGAATCTGTTGTATGCGGATGATGCTGTGCTATTTGTTCAGAGAGAGTGTGATATGCAAGAGGCTGTTAAGAGTTTTGTGACGGTATGTAAGAGAAGATTGTTGAAAGTGAATGTGGGTAAAAGCAAGTTATTGATTATGGAGAGTGAAGGAAATTCGGACTGTCATGTGACGGTGAATGGTGAAACACTAGAGGTGGTAGAGTAAGTATTTGAGATGTTTTGAATAAAAGAGGTACGAGCGTGGATGAAACTGATAGTAGTGCGAGTTAAGGGAGAAAGGTGGCTGGTGGACTGAAAGTGGTTGTGAGGCAGCGGAGACAGTAGAGAAGCTGCGAGATGTTTACACGAAGGTGTGTTAGTACCGACACTTTTGTATGGGTGTGAAACCTTGACATGGCATGCAATGGAGAAGTCAAGGGTAAGAGCAGTTGAGAAGGATAACTTGAGAATTATGTGTGGCGTGCAGTGGTTTGGACATGTTAAAAGAATGGATGACAATTGTGAAAAGAGTGTAGTCATGGTGGTTAATATATTGATTCATAAAGATTTTATATACCATGCATCTTCACCCGCAGACTTATCCGATGGTCTACTTTATGGTAGGCCTTTTGGCGGTGTCGGTTTCTTAATCAGAAAAAAATTAAAACGTGTAAGATTTCTTCCCAGTGATAATGAAAGATTGATAGGTATTGAATTTCATATAAACAACGAATGCCTCTTAATTGTGAACTGCTATTTACCTTACAATAACGGCAGTAATCTTGATAAATACGTCAATTTTCTGTATAAAATTAAGTCACTTTCAGATAAACCACAATATTCACAGTGCATAATAATGGGGCACACTTTAATGCCGATGTGGAATCAAAATTTTTTGTAGAATTGAATACAATGCGCGAGTCTGCTAAATTAAGTATAAGTGATGTAGAATTTCAATGTATAAACAGCAATATTTTCACGTACGTCAGCGATATGAATGGAGGTACAAGATGGATTGATTACAGTTTCATTAGTAATGTTTAGTTAGAGCGGGAGTTCTTAATCATTTTAAGCCGCGATCCAAATTCTGGTCTCGTGGCTAGCTCGGCGACCAATGCCTTCAAACAGTTCACTCGTAATAGATAATAAAATAAATAATAATGGTAAAATGATTAGGGATAACATAAATAAAGGATAAATGACAATTTAATGACCCAAGTTTGGGTCGCGACCCAGAGGTTAAGAACCCCTGGTTTAGAGGAACGTATTGTCAGCGTTAACATTTTGCATTATTTTCTTCTCTCGGATCACAGACCATTGGAACTAGTAATTAATTGTACGAATTTAAATAAAACACGACATAATAACTCTTCAGGCAGAAATGAACGTGTCGACTGGTCTGAGGTTACTATGCAACAGAAAATAGATTATTAAGATAGGACAGAGCACCTTTTTAATAATTTGGAATTGTTGCATCTTGACTCTCATCATGTTCAAATGATTCTCACTTTAAACACTTTGATATGTATTATAATGATATAACATCCATACAAAGGGAAGGAAGAAGGTCTTGGATTAAATCGTACAATTATCATACCGAAGTTATTCTTCGATGGAATGATTTTATAGCCCCACTGAAAAGGGAATCAAAGGATGCTTACGATATATGGTGTCTCCCTGGTCGTCCGAAAATAGGGGTAGCTTACATGAATAATAGTAGGACTCACTACAGGGTGTTTATAAAGTCCCTATCTATTTCAGTGAAAACGTAGCAAAAAGGGTAAAATTCAATAATAATATAATAGAAGGCATACATTTAATGAATACTTAAGCATATGATTCTACGTGAGCACCATCAGTATCTCTACAGAGTTCGAATCTGTCAGCAGCATTGCGGAAACACATTTTAGAGCATGACAGGGATTATTTTTGTAACTGCTGTTACGATACGAGCACGTAAATGTCCCAGCTTCATTCAAATGGCATTTTAAACACCGTCATCTTTCAGCGAAATGGGGCACCTTGTCATTACGCAAACAGTATTCGGGAGTACCTAAATGAACAATTTCCAAATCGGTGGATCGGACGTGGAGGCAACAGGCCCTGGGGTGGCCCTTGGATTTCTTTGCATGGGGCTTTATCATATCAAACGTCTATCAAACGAGGGTTACAGATCTGCAAGATTTACGTGCTGGTATCGTAACAGCAGTTACAAAAATAACTCCTGTCATGCTCCAAAATGTGTTCCACAATGCTGCTGACAGATTCGAACTCTGTAGATACTGATGGTACTCATGTAGAATCATATGCTTAAGTATTCCTTAAATGTATACCTTCCATTATATTGTTATTGAATTTTACCTTTTGCTACGTTTTCACCGAAATAGATAGGGACTTTATAAACACCCTGTATAAAGCAGCAATAAGACTGTGTAAACAGGATCAAGAAACCATCCGAGCTTCTAAAACCTGTGATGCTAATTTAAATAATAGTAACATTCTGGAAATTTGTCAAGAAAGAAACGGGTGCCAAGAATGTCATCCCACCAACAACTGATAGAGTGTTTGGGGGGGGAGAGAAATAACTAAGTTGTGGAGAACGAAGTACTCAGACATCGTTAACGGCGTGGGAAGTGTTAATTTTAATGCAGGCTGCAATGGAGCGACATTAGGTGGGGCCAGTGAAAATGCGGATACTTCAGTACCCGAAATTAAGTCTGATTAAAGAGCTGAAGACAGGCGCCTCACCAGGGATAGATGACCTGTCGAATGAGCATATCTCATTACTGTTCTCAACCATGCTTGCTCACAGTCATACTCCTGCAGAGTTGAGGGTTTATATCACACCCCTTGTCAAAAATAAATATGGGGACATTCTATCCAGCGATAACTACGGGCCTGTTACTGTTGCCTCCTGCTTCTCAAAACTACTCGAGAAACTTTTGCTACGCCGACTAAATGATTATTTATGCATATCATCATCATCATCATCATCATCATCATCAAAAAAAAAAGCCGAATTAGTTTGGTTTTAAAAGGTTCCATTCCACTGACCTGTGTATTTATGTTTTGAGAGAGATTCTATTTAGATATACTCTTAGTAATTCAACTATTTATAGTTGTTTATTGGATACAAGCAAAGCATAGGATAGTGTGAACCTTACCTTATGAACCTTATGTTATTTCGTGTGTTGGTCTCTCTTCACACGGAGGTCAAGCTGGTGGCCCCGCCTCTAACATTATGTGAATCACGATATTCTATTTAAAAAATTAGAAGACAGGAATGTTCTACTGTACGGTTTAAATTTATTGAAAGTTTGGTACACACACCAAACTTTTACGGTTAGATGAGGCAATGTATTGTCCGAATGTTTTGGTTCCTCATGCGGAGTTAGACAAGGCTCCTTACTCTGTCGTCTGCTGTTTAATATATGTATGTATATTGGTAGACTAATTACTACTTAATGAGGCAAGAGTATACGTGGATAACATGAAGATAAATAACTTGGTCTATGCAAGTTAATGTACTGAGGCAAACATGATCATACGGAACTTCAAATTCTGTACAAGCTTAGCTAAAAATTTTTGGGGGCAGCAACTCTAGGTTAATTATAAAAAAAAAGTTCCTGCAGAATCCTAAATTTGCTTTACAACAGATCCTATAGACTGCTGCACAAGTTACCTCCAAGATGCTCAGCCTCTCAAATGTTCGCTAACCGCAACGTTCCGAGCCTTCCTGAGGTAACAAGATGTGATCAGTACATTATAGTGCGAAAAATTAAGAACTCAGACAATCCATCCAAGTTATTCATCAGTCCTGCTTTATGTCTTCTCGACTGTGAACTTCTTGATATGAAAGCATTTATCTATAGCTCCACTTAACTCTTGCAATAGCTTTTCCATTACATGTACTTTTTTTTATTTATTTTAGTACTGCCTTTGGGATGATGTTATTACTAATTTTTTATTTCTCCTTTCATTACGTGTATTATTATTATTTCTTCATTATTGCAGGTTTTTTTTATTTATTAATTAGTTGTATCGTTGATTACATCGATGGATACTGTACCTTTTATTAGGGTGGGAGGGGGGGGGGGTGATCCGTTTCCTGCCACTGAACATTATCACTACCAAATACAGTATATGTTGGTATTTACACTACGTGTACTTTTTATTTCCTTCTTTCTTCTTGTAGTCTAAGCTATGGGTAGTTTTAATTATTACTTGTTTCAGTGCGTCTTATTTTTCTATTCCTTTTAGTCCTAATTTTTAGTCTTTTTAATTTATTATCGTTTGATTTATCTTATCGTTTATTACCTTCAAGATTATTTCGCTGTTGTATGGGATTTATATCCTGCCAATAAAGTTTATCGTCATCATATATGGCCTGGGGATGTGATGATCCCATCGCCCTCCGAAAGGTACAACTATCTCCACACTTCCTGCGATACAGGAGGGTAAGGATTGGGCTGGGCACGCATCCTTCCCTCTTTCTCCCCACGAAGAGCAGTGATGGTCTCAGACGTGGGCGCCGCACCTGGCCTGATCACCCATGTAATTGCAAGCAGGGACGTGTGGGTGTGGTGTGTATGGGATGTAAATAATGAGCAGAAGAAAGCAGAAGTGATGCGGGTGTTTAAGAGTGAAAGGTTTGACATTGTGGGGGTGTAGGAAACAAAGATGAAAGGGAGTGAAGAGTGCGACTGGGAGGGTGTAAACATCGTCTAATATAATTACCAAGTCTCCTCATCTCATTCATGAACTGTCATACTAAAATGAACACATGAATGACATGATAATCAACAACTTGCGTTTACTATTTAGAATTGTAGCACAACACTAAGTTCGCGGGGTTACGTTCCCCCGAGACCCTCGCGAACTTATAAATTAAGGAACTTTCGATGCACAGACTTTATGAAGAAAAGGGGGTTCAGTTCTCAGCCACCTGCTCAACTACTGTACAGTACATTTATCAACAAACCAGACCCTAGAAACGTTGTTGAGGAATTAAACAATATATTTGTAAAAAAACATGAAAATCAAACATATTAAAGCATGAAATAACTTGAAAAGGAAGGAAAAATAACTGAAATCAAGTCACCACCACACCGAGGCATATATCTAGAGCAGCAGCCCGACACCACGAGGGCGGTGTCGGAAGACGCTGGTTGACTTCTCATCCCTTGTTTTTCTTCTTGGGAGGCGGAGATGAAGTTGATACAGTTCTCTTCTGTCTATGTTGCTCCATTTTAGCAAAAATAGAAGGGCGATGGGCGCTAAAAACAGCGAGAACTAGACACGCAGTGCGAATCCTAAGATATGAACACTAGAAGACGCGCGAGTTTGCGAGAAAGCTGGAGACGCTGCTGATTGGCAGAACGAGACTCAACCCGAAACTAGAGATATTCGTAGTTCTTGAATTTCCATCAGATAGCGCGGCTATATTAAATACTGCCAAAAAACTTGTTCCTTTTTGAAGACTCTTTTGGTTCTTTTGATTGGTGGAATGGTTGGAACTCTGAACTCAACTCTCCTTTACGAGTAGGCCATGATACAGTCACGAAATAAACGTTGTGAGCAGTTTCACATCATCATGAGATGAACATGGGCATTCCAGGGCAACTCATGCAGTGCATGACACCACACAATTTTAAATTTTCCTCTAATTTGGTATATGACAGTGACTAAACCAACAAGCTCAAAATATAAAATTATAGCTGTCGGAGTTATGGCTAAAAATTTGTGGGCCGCCCTATTTTCGGCGTTTCATATACTACTAAATTTCAATTTGTCATATCTCAGCCCTTAATTCAGACAGAAGAATGATTCAAAGTACATCTGAAAGGCAATTTCCCAAAGAATAAATCATTATAAGCACAAAAAACACCCGAGAGTCAATGAATAAAATGTTAGAATTTTTTTTTCCATTTTCGGGACCTTATATAAATGAAAAATAATTTTTTCTTTGAATGAAATTGAACTGCAACTCACTCTCCATCAGCGGAAAGCGAGATAAAATGCGTTTTCTATAGTTATTCATTAACAATTGACTCGCCAGCTTTATTACGAGTTAATTTACTGAATGATGTGATGATATGTATCAGGTCATCCCATAAGTAATGTCGTTTTTTAGATCGGAATTTGAAGGACAAAAAAAAACTCAACTGAAACTTTTTAATCTAGTATATATTTTCCATCGGAATCAATGACACTCTGCCAACGTCCTACAAGCTTTTCAATGCCATGTTTATAAAATTCAGGCGGTTTTGAGGCAAAAAAACGTACAAAGACTGGTGTGCAGGTCATCTAAAGAAGTATACTGTTTCTCGTCAAGATAGTTTTGCAGACTCCTGAAGAGATGATAATTTGAAGGCGCAAGGTCTGGAGAATATGGAGGATGTGGAAGTTTTTCCCACCCAAGCTCCTCAATTTTTGCAGAAGTGATCCGAGCGGTATGAGGACGTGCGTCGTCGTGGTGGAACACGATTCCTTTCCGATTAACCAAAGAAAGTCTCTTTTCTTTTAGTGCAGTATTCAATTGATCGAGTTGTTGACAGTAGACTTGAGCGGTGATTGTTTGGTTGTGTGGTAAGGTTTGAAAGTGTATTACACCACTTTTATCCCACCAAACACTAAGCAACACCTTCCGAGGGTGAAGATTTGGTTTTGGCTGTGGTGTCGCTGGTTCTCCGGCACAAACCCACTGTCGATGGCGCTCAACATTCTAGTACAGTATCCACTTTTCATCACCAGTCACTAAACGGTGTAAAAACGGATCTTGGAGTTCACGGGAATGAAGAGCTGTGCTAATGTTTACCCGCACCCTCAGACTGTCGACCGACAATTCATGTGGCACCCATTTTCCTAACTTAGGCACTTTCCCGAGTTGTTGCAAATGTCGATGGATGGTGGACGGGGATGAATTGAGTTTCTGGGCCAATTCTTCGACAGTTGTTGAACATTCTTCAAGTGCGGCTAACAGCAGGTCATCATCAAACTCAACAGGGCGTCCAGAGCGTGCTGCATCTGTCAAACAGCAGTCACCATTCCTAAACTTTTGAAACCATCTTTGACATTTCCTCACATGCAGAATATCGTTGCCATAAACGTCCTGAATGTTTCGCGTTGCTTCAGTAGCACTATTCCCTTTTTTGAACTCTTAAAGCATTATATGCCTGATATGCTCTTCTGATACCGCCATGTTTATGAGGGGTTCACAAAGCAAAACACACGTCTTCACTGGTCAAGGTCTGTAAAGTATGTAGCGAAACACGATAGATCTCCTCTTAGATATAGCCTTCGGAAAATTTATGCTTAAACCGAGGACTAGTTCAAACTTAATCTATCGTAAAAAACGACATTACTTATGGGATGACCTGATAAATATACACCTTAAAGTAGTAGGGAAATGAAAAAATTTATTCATTCCCAATGAAGAACTTTATTCACAAGTATATGTACACTTGACCAGTCCAACAAAACTTGCAAAAAGACGTCATTTACATGAACAGTGACTGAACAGAGCTGTTTTGTATTTACGGACAGTTGTATCATATTTATACAATATGTACACAAACTGAGAAGTCCAAGCATTATTCTAAGTTCACCCGACGGCTCCACTATTCTGATTTCTTTTGGCTGGAGAGAATAAATAATTTTGATGCGAGGCTGGATATCTGGACTTGACATGGCATAAATTATGTCCTCCTTTCTTATCCAGCAATCATCATCTTTATGTGGAAAATAATAATTTGGACTTCCTGAAGAGGTCAAGAAGCTAATTTGATAATCACCAAACTCATCTGAAGTACCTAAAATTATTCCAAGCCAACGCTATGATCATACTTGCAGGCAACATATTGGCCAGTATGATACTCTTTGTTTTCATTGTCATTGTTGATTGGCAGATTGCTCGCATCCTGTTCAGTTCTACTAATTCTGCATAAACTAGAACTCTCTTGAATAGTATTTGGGGACTGATAAGCCTTTATCCGATTCTTTGACCTTGATACAATTCTGTATCCTCTTGTACCCTTCACTGCTAAAGTTTCATCAAACCAACTAGACAGATGTAGTTTATCATCCTCAACTCGCTCTTTTGAAACAACGAAAAATTTTATTACATCAAAATGCTTGATGCGGAAATTATAAAAAGCTCTTGGTGTCAAAATGTGACCAGCATCAGTTCATCGCAAACTAGCCTTTGCTACACCCCTTTTGACAGTTTTGAATTGAACTGAATAACCTTCATTAATTAAATAAATACAATACTTTTACAATGACAAATACTCGTGAAATTGGATGATTTATTTTATTTTATTTAATGTGGCCTTTAAGCTTTTGGCTTTACTGGGCTCTAAACCCTTTCTGTCCCAGCGATTCCATACGGCATCACCAACAAAAAGTACGCCGAATTTCCTCAGATTAGCTTCAATGATGCCTCGCGTCATTTGAATGTAACAATTAACTGTATAGCAACATGTGGCAGTTCTTTGGACATTGGCCCGAGCATTTAGAACCCAAAAAGAGATACAGGAACTGTATGAAAGGTTACTCTCGTCTAAAACGCCAAAAGTGCGATGTACCATTACGTTTAACAAAGGCCAAAAACTGTTTTAGTGCATTCCACTCAAAAGTAGTATGGTCTACCATCGCGTTTAGCAAAGGTCAAAAATTGCTTTTATTCGTTTCATTCAAAGTACCAAAGTTACGTTAGTTTCTTTTATTACTTAATAGTGCCAAATGGAATCATATAATTTCGAGGAGTGTAATTAATTAAATAAATTTCTAAACAAAGTTTCGTTTATTTCCATACCTATTTTTAACATTTTAAAGCGTAATTTTTTTTTTTTTTTTTTAGCTCAAAGCAATAATTTGGGACAGAAAAGGTTAACTATATTTGTATGCAGGAAGGAGGGGCTCAAGGGCGAACGCCCACAAAAGCGCCTCCCCCCGCCCTAGAGGAAGAAGCGAACCAAAATCAAGGTCCAGACGCTGCGTTTGAAAAATTTGAGGTCAGAGACGGGGGGAAAGATGAATTGAGGAAGATTGTTCCAGAGTTGACTGGTTGAGTAGATGAAAGATTGAAAATATCTATTTACCCTTGCGTTAGAGAGTTCGACAGAAAAGGAATGAGAAAGTGTCGAAAGTCTGATATGGTGTGCTCTCCTTAAAAGAGGAGGCATGCAGTTAGAGAGTTCAGAAGAGCAGTGTCCGTTATAATAGCGATAGTAAAGAGAGAGAGAGGGATTGAAGACAGTCGGTAGGAAGCTGGGAATTGATGAAATGAAAAGCCTTTGATTCCATCAGGTCAAGTATAGCTGTGTTAGTTGTGTGGGTTGAGCCATCACAAACGTGAGAGAACGTGAGAAGCGTACTCCATACAGGGGCGGACAAGACCCCTGCACAAAGAGAGTAACTGAACTTGGGTGAAGAAACTGCGGAGGCGGTACAGCATACCTAACCCCGTAGAAGCTGTTTTTGAAAGAGTATATGTGATCTTTCCAGGAAATATGAAAAAAGGAAACACTAACAATGTTAAGAAAAGAGGAAGGACTGAGTTATGTTGTTGAAGGTAAGGGAATGGTCGTGTGGAAGATTGACAGAAATAAGTCCAGCAATCACACACCATTTGCGTCTCAAATTTGCAAATGATGAAAAACCTACATCATCACCGCCTAACTTCATCATCTTCATAAAATGCTTTTTCCTCCAGATATTGTTTCTTCACTCATATTTTCACCTTTACTATACTTCGGAACCTCAGGAAAAATGCCAAATCTACCTTTCAAATATTTGGCTTTGTCAACAAAATACCTGGACGCTGGGCACTTGCGGGTTTTTTTGCGGTACTGCGGTACTACCGTGTTGGTCGGTACCGCGGAAAGTACCGCGGGAAATTTGAATGCGGTAGCGGTACTGCTGTACTTTCAGCGATCCTTTGCGGTACTGCGTTATGCGGTACCGGTTTGGTAGTGCGGTAGTAGTACCGCAGTACCGCAAGAAACGGGCAAAAAAACGCAAGTGCCCAGCTTAACCTGGTTGCACCAAATTCTCGTGTCTTTGAAATTGTAAAAGGTGACAGACTAAGTATTTGAAATCGTCATTGATAGGAAGATGTAGAATCGAATTCTTCCTTGAGATTAATCATGAGTACCTCAAAAAAAAGGGGGAAAAAAAAAAAGGATATACAAGTAGCTAGTTTTAACTGGTTCTGTCAAGCTTGCATAACACGAGTTCATTTGGAATAAGCTAAAACTAGACCAAATGCAGATTAAATAAATTCAATCAGAGCTACCATATTATAAATATAAGTTAATCGATCCGCTGTACCACATTCATGTTTCATATTTAATATTTGGATGTGTGAATGCACATACATTAAAGCTAAGAAAAGGGTTCTACATCAGTTTCAGTTTCTTACCTTTCAATGTCTTTTTCCATTAAATTGAGTTTCTTGGATGGTCTATCATCATCTTGAACTTTTGATGAAAATGTTTCTTCTAATTTTCTTTTTAGAGATGAAGCTCTCTTATATTTTTCAGAAGCAACCTTTGACTTATTGCTGGTGTTCAAGCCATCTGAAAATGAAGTTTCGTACCACCAGACATTTGGAATAGAAAATATTGCAGTGCTATTTATTATATATTAAATTTAATACATGGTGATTCAAGTCAGGTTACATAGGGAAATACTGTATTATGAAATGATACAGAGGAATAGTCACATCACACGTTCGATATGGCCACCGTTAACGGCAATGCACTTGTGCAGCCAGCTAGGAATATTACATCAATGCGCCCCTCCTTCGATAACATCTCATAACTCATTTACCTGCAAAGAAACAGAAAAGCCCTATGTAACCTGACTTCTGAATCACCCTGTATAGCATTTCTTTGAATACTTGTGTAATTTCGCTGGGGTGACAGCAAGCTCTTCAAGAGTTGTGTTCAGTTTTCTCTATTAATTTCTACTTCATCACCACCACTAATTGAATGTTTTGCTCGAGACTCGCCAGATATAGAAGCTTCACTTGAACTTTGTTCTGAATAAATTATGTTCGTCATGTTGGTTGATATATTTTTTTTCAAACAATTTGTAAAACTAGTGATGAATGATTGAAAGAATCACTATTTTCTAGCACAACATTTGGAAGTGGCCTCAAACTTTAAGATAAACTTTTTTTTTGTCATTTAAAAGTGTCACAACAGCAGTGGTTGAGATAGTTTTTTATGCATTTTCTTATTAACACACTTTCATAAACGTGCTACAGAAAACAACGAAATGAGTAAAACAAAAAGAGGATTCCAAACTCAAAAGTACAGAGTTAGAAATGTCAAACAGTTGCCGCATAGAAATTATGAAAAAAGTATTGAACATTTATCACTTTTCAGAACACTGCCACCACTGAAAAAGGTTAACCTGAATTCACTTAGTTTCATGAGCTCATATAGCAATTTATACCATTGACTATTGATTCAGGCTGTCTTCCAAATAGTTGGAAAAAAAAAAAAAAAAAAAAAAAATAGTATGAATGCTAACCTTATTTACGCGTGTGTGTGTGTGTGTGTGTGTGTGTGTGTGTGTGTGTGTGTGTGTGTGTGGTGTGTGTGTGTGTGTGTGTGTTTTCATAAATACAGGAAACCCCGCTGTTCGTGGGGATCACGTTCCAGCAAAACACCATGATGTGCAAAACCGTGAACGGCGGGACTAATACTCTATGGAGGGAAGCATACAGTTACATTCCAAAGATCCAAAGAATTACCCTTAAGGCTGTAGTTTCCTCGGTCTATACATTAATTTATCAGTAAACAATAAAATACAAACATAATATAATAATAATTAGATCAATCTAAAACATTACCAGTAATAAAGAATAATAGAAAAACGATATGTACTTTAGCACTTTTTTTTTATGCAGGGAGGAGGGGCCAAGAGCAAAGGCCCATAGAAGAAGAGAGGCAAAATCAAGGTCCGGGGTTTTCGAGATGCCTAGACACACTGCGTTTGAAAGATGGGAGGTCATAGACAGGAGGAAAGATGAATTGAGGAAGATTGTTCCAGAGGTGACTGGTTGAGTAGATGAAAGACTGAAAATACCGATTAACCCTTGCATTAGATAGTTGGACAGAAAAGGAGAGAGAAAGTGTAGAAAGTCTGGTACTGCGTGCTCTCCTTAAAGGAGGAGGCATACCTTAAAGATTAAGAACTTAATTTTGGGAGAGCACGCAGGGTCAGGGCTATTTGCCATTAGGGAGCTTGGACCCCTAGAGTAGTGAGGACTTCTTGAAGAAGAATGTGAAACATTTCAGGAGAACTGATCAGCCTCTTCAACTTGAATTGATTTAAAGGAGGATGTGATTTGAGGCTGCCTGGCTTTCTTAAAGTCCTTGTAGATCTCTCTATAGGGAGCCAATGCGGCCTCTATTTCTCGTTGGAATTTGTAGCTCCTTTCCATAAAGGGGTCAATATCTATAGCTTTCTCTACACCTGACTATGATCTTAATCATCTCTGCTACTGCCTTTGCTGTAAGATCCGGCTTCTCAGGTTCCTTTTCACTGTCCTAATCATTCTCACGTCATTGAATCAATTCAACAAGTTACTCTTCTGTAAGCGCCTATTGGTGGAGTTCTAACAGTTCTTCAATTTCTTCCTCCCGAATATTCACAAAGCCCTCCCCTCCAACATTTTGAGGCTTCATCTTTGACTGAAGGAAAACCTTGGAAGTCAGTGACTAGCTGAGGCCATAATTTCCCCCAACAGCCATTGAGCGTTGATGACTTGACCTCGTCCCAGGACTCTTAAATGGAAGACGTCCCGAATGTTAAATGACTGCCAAAAATCACGGACCCTTGTCGAGTAGCTAAATTCGAGAGGCTACAGTAGATGACAAATTACGCCTCGTGTCGTAGGACTTAAAGGTGGCAATGACTCCTTGGTCCATCGGCTGAATAACTGAGGTCGGGTTCAGGGGAAGAAACATCACGTCCACATTAAGATTACCAAACTCAAACGTGACAGGGTATCCTGGCGCATTGCCAAGTAGAAATGCCAGGTTCTCGGCGAGGTACCTCTGCACTTCATGTACAAATCAACGATGGAAACAGTCTTCAAATAATTTTGCAGTCACCCAGGTTTTTCTGTTTGATCTCCAAAACATAGGCAGATGTTTTTACTTCCCTTTCAACGCACGAAGTTTCTCAGCACGATAAACAAGCATGGGTTTACACTTAAAATCACCTGAGGCGTTAGCACAGAAGAAGAAGCGTTAGGCGGTCCTTGGCAGCCTTGAAGCCTGGGGCGGTTCTCTCCTCCTTGGATACACAAGTCCTTGACGGCATCTTTTTCCAGAACAAGCCTGTTTCATCCGTGTTCAGGCTTGTATCTTGGCTGTAATAAAATCCAAAACTTCAGGCTTGAACTGATTTGCAGGTTCTTGGTCGGCAGATGCTGCCTTCCCCGTTAATTTCACATTGTGCAGGCTGTATTTTTTACCGAAACTATCAAACCAGCCTTCTCTGGCAGAAAGTCCTGGCCCGCCTTCTTAAGTTTCACTGTTCTGATCGTCATTTTTTTGAAGTAACGAATCGTAAATTCGTTCACCACATTGCCAACCGAGAAAAGCTGCGGTTTGTCCTATTTCTAACTAATCAAGCATATTTATTTTATCGCTCAGTGACAACCTTACGCTGCCTTTTTGCAATTGAATTATCATCACCCCTGCACTTGAATGACATTATTAATTAATCACAAAAACTGAAAAATAAAGAAAGAAATTGTGAAAAACAAAAGGCAATAAGCGGGGCAAACCTCACTGACTGAGCGGAGTCTGTTTGAGAATGTTCAAGATGGGAAACTCGCGATCATTGCCGGCCGGCAATGGAAAACCGGGAATGAGCGGACCCACGGCCGCGATAGGCGGTGTATGTACAAAACCTTAAACGTGGATACGCAAAACCGCGATATGCGAACGGCGGAAGTTCCTGCGTTACATATGCTTCAGTGGCCTATTTTAACGTATCTACTTCTTAAGTAGGTATATATTTTTATTGTAACTGAACAAATGATTAGATATTTGAATGTGCTGATTCTGAGTCAAATTGTGGATTTTCCAGTGAAATTAGCAGTATTCAAATGTAAAAACGCCACCTTACAGTTTTTTCTCGCTTTCCATTGGAGAGTTGAAGCTCAATTTCATTCAAGGGAAAAAAGTTTTTCATTTGTAACGAGGTTCGGGGGAGGTCCCCCAAGATAAAAAAAAATAAAAACTTTATTCATTGACCCTAGGTGTTTTTTGTCCGTATAATGATTTATTCTTTGGGAAATTGCCTTTAAGATGCTTTTTGAATCATTCTTTTATCTGAATTAGGGACCGAGATATGACAATTTAAAATTTAGTAGTATGTGGAACCCCCGAAAATAGGAGGGCCATAATAATTTAACCATTATTTTGATTGAGCAATACTTTTAGATTTTGAGTTTGTTGATTTACATAATGCCATATACCAAATTATAAGAATTTTTTTTCATGATTTGTCCTGGAATGCCCCTTCATGAACCTTCTCCCGTGACTGGATATTTTCCGAAAGTAAATTCAACACGTCGATAAATTTAAATTGAAGGTAAATTAAAAGCAAAATGAGAGTTTTGCAATGGTGTATTTGTATAACAATTCTGATAAAGCGGCAGACCATTCCGAAGCTAGAATTTATATCACCGAAGTCATAACGGGAGGAAACAACGACTATTTCGGGAGAAATAAATATAAAAAAAAGTGTGGGAGAAAATTCAGTCAGAACAAGTAACCAAAGTAAGTTAATTTCGGAATGAAGTCAACGTATCTTTCAACATCTGGCTGTGGTCCAACGGTCTTCATCAACTTCCTCCTTCGGCCGTTTGGGTTCTGCGCGAACTACTACTACTTCGGGTGCTCTTGGTTCTTCGCGGCTTACTTCACGTTTTCCCTCTCCACAAGGTTCAGCATTATACCCCCTACGGGTGTCGCGTCGGTCCTCTCTTCTGAAACTAACAATTCACGCATTAGTTATTTGTATATCAACGAGTATCAAACACTCAATCGGAATGAACGAAAATTGAAATGTCAAAAGATATCATTAATGCCTATTGGTAGAATTTCCTACCGACAATTTTGTTATTGCATCACTTTTTTCTTGTATTCACGTGATCTTCGGTATGAGTTATTGATATTACGCAATCTAAAAGATTGTCATATACCAAGTTGTCTCCGCCCCAATCAAAGATGGCAGAAAGATCCGAGGTCAAGTGTACTACAGTTGTCCTACGCGAATCATGGAGCGACTGTTGAGGGATGCTTCACGAAGCAAGTGAAGTGAAGAGTGGAATCATCGGCATAGGAGTGAATGGGACAGGAAGTGCGACTTAATAGATCACTGATAAATAAACTGAAGAGTGGGTGACAGGAGAGAACACTGAGGAACACCAGTGTTAACCCTTTGTCATGCAGTGTGACTTTACTGATTTTGTTCTGGCTAACGCCAGACGATTTTATTCAGTCTTGGAAAGTTCCCTGTGCAGTAAAGGATTAAGCAAACATCTCTCAACCCTTTACTGCACAGAGGTCTTTCCGAGACTGAATAAAGGAAGGCACAGATAGGACAGAAACCGAAGGAGGCCAGTTTGGAAATTAAAGATTTGTGTCAGACTCTCAAAAGCTTTTGATATGTCCAGCACAATAGCAAAAGTTTCACCAAAATCCTGAAAGGAGGATGACCAAGAGTCAGATATATACAAGATCATCGCCAGTAGAGTGTCCCTTGCAGAACCCATATTGACGATTTAAAAGATTGTGAGAAGAGAGGTGTTTAAGAATCTTCCTATCAAGGATAGATTCAAAAACTTTAGAAAGGCAAGAAAGCAAAGCAATTGGACGATAGTTGGAGGGTTGAGAGTGATCACCCTTCTTTGGGACAGGCTGAATAAAAACGAACTTCCAACAGGAAGGAAAAGTACCAGATGAAAGAGTTTACCTGGGTTAGGGCTTGGAAATCGCCGAAAAATCGCGATATTGACTATATTTGATGATTGAATGAATCCATCCGTATGGCTGATCGCCTCCAACATCAGGAGCTGCCTCAAGGAGATGTTGATGTTCCTGAACACTAATTACGAAGTCGTTTTTCAGCAGCAGTAGTAAGCAGTTGGAGCTGGAACATTAGGGTGTGTCAATTTTAGTAAAGTCAACAAATCAAAAAACTACTAGTGACCAAATGATGCATTTTTATGTGCTAAATCGAAATATGGCTTTAAAATCCAGATTTGACCACTCCTAGCTACTTATATTTGAATTTGAAGTTTACGAAAAATCAGCAATTCTTGCAAGTATTTTTTTTATTGTATATAACTACATTTTACATACATTACATACAATTGAAGACATTTTGTGTGTATTTCAATATTAAAACTTAGAAATATAGATAGGTTTCTTGAACTTTGCCAAGGATGCCATATATAACTGCATTTTACATACATACAATTAAAGACATTTTGATTGCATTTCAATATTAAAACTTAGAAATATAGATATGTTTCTTGAACTTTCCCAAGGATGCCATGTCTGCCTTGCTCCTGGACATGAGCTCCCTACTGGCCACCTGGCCACTGATGTACGCCTCCCTCCTCTCTTTGAGTAAGCATGTTGTGCTGCTTCAGTTTCATCCTTACACACCTCTCTACTGACTGTGTATGTGTGAGGGCCATGCAGGAACTTCCATTGGTCTATCCAGAAACTCCTTGATTGCAGCAGTGGTGAGGGAGCAGGTCAGAGGGGGGTCAGTCACGTCAGAGTTCCAGTCAATAAGCTCCCAGAGTTTGGTGGCATCTGGATTGATGTCAGGAGTCTTCCTGGGTCTGACACTGCAGTCTCCTACCTGTGTGTCCTCATCTCCTTCACCTCTGATTTCCAGTAATTTAGGGTGTCAATTTTAGTAAAGTCAACAATTCAAAAACTACTAGTGCTCAAATGGTGTCATATTATCTAGCAAACTTAGAAATATCTTTAGTGTTATTTAAAAAAGCCATTTACCTACTTATATTTGACCATAAAGGTATGAAATATAACCTAAATATGACTGTAGCATCGTATATCAATGTGCCATTGATATGTGTGGTCAACTTTGGTTATTTCTGGTGTGCAGTATGGTTTCTAAGTTTCACATAGTCACAAATGCTGGAGTTTTGATTGTGAATACATGAGTGGAGGAGGCAGGGAGGAGAGAGGAGGATGAAGACTTCATACCAGACTGAGTCTGGTATGAAGTCTTCGTCCTGGTCAAATATAAGTAGGTAAATGGCTTTTTTAAATAACACTAAAGACATTTCTAAGTTTGCTAGATAATATGACATCATTTGAGCATTAGTAGTTTTTGAATTGTTGACTTTACTAAAATTGACACACCCTAAATTACTGGAAATCAAAGGTGAAGATGAGGACACACAGGTAGGAGACTGCAGCGTCAGACCCAGGAAGACTCCTGACATCAACCCAGATGCCACCAAACTCTCGGAGCTTATTGACTGGAACTCTGGCGTGACTGACCCTCCTCTGACCTGCTCCCCCACCACTGCTGCAATCAAGGAGTTTCTAGATAGACCAATGGAAGTTCCTGCATGGCCCTCACACACACACACAGTCAGTAGAGAGGTGTGTAAGGATGACAACTGAAGCAGCACAGCATGTTTACTCACAAGAGAGGAGGGAGGCGTACATCAGTACATCAGGGCCAGGTGGCCAGTATGGAGCTCATGTCCAAGAACAAGAGCAAGGCAGACAAGGCATCCTTGGCAAAGTTCAAGAAACATATCTATATTTCTAAGTTTTAATATTGAAATACAATCAAAATGTTTTTAATTGTATGTAAAATGTAGTTATATACAATAAAAAAAATACTTGCAAAAATTGCTGATTTTTCGTAAACTTCAAATTCAAATATAAGTAGCTAGGAGTGGTCAAATCTGGATTTTAAAGCCATATTTCGATTTAGCACACAAAAATGCATCATTTCGTCACGAAGTTTTTTGAATTGTTGACTTTACTAAAATTGACACACCCTACTGGAACATTGTGAAACATAGTTGCATTGCATGTTTAACGTTTGATACAATCCTTTCCTCACATTTGAAAGTGCCAGCCAGTGTCATTCTTTTCTCTAATTCTTTTGTCAATCAATACAAACAACTTAATATACTTGCAGCCCTAATCACATCATTCAATCATAGAATATAGGAGCATACAACAGTCAACGTTGTTTTTGCTTTGATATTAACAGAAAAACGTTATCACGCAGTTTCACGGCTGAATTTGTCGGAAATTATAAAATTTTACATCAAAAACTCGTTAAAAACTTTTCTATGACGATTATCGTTTTCCGAAAAATGACTGTGATTATCGCCGATTATCGCCAAGCCCTAGCCTGGGTAGGCTGTGAGCACAGAAGCACAGTTTTTGACAAAGAGGAATACCATCAGGACCATACACCTTCCTAGAGTTGAGCCCAGATAGGGCAGAAAGAACATCTTTGAAAGAGATTTTAATTTCAGACATAATAAAGTCAGAGGGAGGAGGAGATGTAGGAACAGCATCAGAATTGCCCATGGTTGAGTTGGAGGTGAAAGTTTGAGCAAACAGTTCAGCTTTGTCAGAAGTGACAGCAACTGAGCCATTAGAATGGAAAAAGAGGAAGTAAAGTTATTGGAGGAGTTCTTAGCTGGACGCCAGAAAGAGCAAGAAGAATTAGAATTGGATAAGTTTTCACATTTTTGTAGGATGACAAAGGAATGTTTGGCGAGTCAAAGAACAGATTTTCCATGATTCTGGGCAGGAACATAAGCTAAGCGAGAGTCAGGAGTTGAATG
This sequence comes from Bathynomus jamesi, assembly GCA_023014485.1. Classification (NCBI taxonomy): domain Eukaryota; kingdom Metazoa; phylum Arthropoda; class Malacostraca; order Isopoda; family Cirolanidae; genus Bathynomus; species Bathynomus jamesi. Next base: position 496,512 of record JAJOZX010002873.1, on the reverse strand, counting down.
GTGATGGTACCTTCTGAAAGCCTCTCTGTTGCAGATAGCATTAGAACAAATCAAGTTAAACCAAGGTTTTTTTTGCATTAGTAGTAGGAATAGAATATGGAATGTATGCCTCCATGACCGAAAGAATCACCTCAGAATCAAAGCATAAGGAGTCATCACCTTTCAAAATTTTGCTTTACTCTTTTCTTTAAGCAAGAAGGTGAGTCACAGCATTGAGGAGAAAGGAGATTAAATTCACAAGGGATTAAAGGTTTTCACAAATAGGGTCTCTCTTTAATGATTTAAACCAGTGCTTCTTAAACTTTTTCAATGTCATTCACCCTTGAGTTATTGTTACAAAATTTCATTCACCCCCGACTTCACCTTATAATTTGTATAAGTCTGAATCTCTCAAACATTTGGACTTTATAGTAGTAAATACAATTTTTTCTGAAATCATTCAATTCTTAGATTTTACTTACCTTATAAGCAATCTTTATTACTCCAAATCTGATGATTATCATCATTAACTGAATCAGTTTGATATATATAAAACCTTAAATAATATATCTATTTTCTTTATTCGCTTCATTAATATCTTCGGCCTACTAATATATCATTTCTGCCTCAGTTTATGCTTTATTTAATTATAAACTTTTTGAAGTGCTTTTTCAAATATCTGGAAAGTAAATAAAATAATAAAGTTAAGCTAAATTACTACTTGAAACTCTTACAAATGTATCGCTATATTTCTGATTATTAACAGCATAGCATAACATAACTTAACACTATCACAAATTACCAGTTCTATTTTATAATTAGGTCAAATTTAATAACTCACTATCACTGGCAATAAGCAAGTCTGCACAGCAGCCAACTAGTCTATATTTACCCAGTCAGGTAGTTACCAGTTTCAAACCTGAGCAAAAATTATAATAATTCAGTCTAGTTTAGCTCATTCACCCTTATTTCTTCATTCACCTTTCATTCACCCCTAAGATTCCATTCACCCTTGGGTGAACCATTCACCACTTTAAGCAGCACTGATTTAAACTACTGTACAATGAAAGCAAAGTATCAAGCAAATGCTACGGTACTTAACTTCATATAGCTTATTCATTGTATAATAATCCAACAGACATTAATGAGATTCTAACCTGCTGTGTTTCTGGATTGTTGACATTCACAGCTGTGGCTGAACCTTGCTGCTTTTGTATACGGTACATATGCATCAAATGAGTATGAAGATTCTCTCTCAACTCGCAAAATTCCATCTTCCTATTATACTTTTCACAGAACTTGAATGCCTTTGTAAGTCATAAAAGGAAGTTTTGTGTCAAATTAAATCTTTGTATCAAGAATAACACTGACTTTGTTTTAAGAGAATTCTAAATCGATTAAATAAAACCTTCCCTTAACATAATATTTCATTCTTTTCATAAAGAAAACCACAAATTCAATCTAAGGTCATTAATAAGAAATAAACATTGAATAACTTTTCCACTACAAAACAATATTTGAAAGTAAAAGAAAATGAGTGACATTTAAATACTTACGTGTTGAGTGATGTTGTGGTAAAGTTTCTCTACCCTCGAATTTATCCTAAGTAATTCTAGACACTGCCCGTAACTTTCTCAAAGGAACTTCACCCATGTTGTTAAGATTGTTCCATCACTTCAGTCCTGGATTAAAAGGTGAACATTAATAATGCTCCTTTAGTAGATGAATAAAACCTTCCAGTCAAATGTTATTTTCATGCTATTAACAATAAATTAATGGAAAAGTTAAGGATAAGGATAATGTTGGTCTCCACACTAAAATTAAAAATAAACCTATCTTTTAAAGCCATTTTAAAATATTCTTCTCCACATGTATGAGGCTACATTAAAACTAACTCATCACTCTGTCCTAGTTAAAACAACTGAGGTTTTAGTTACTACTTTAAATCATCATTATTATTATATTTCAAACCATTTGTCAGGTCTTGAAATTTAGGGCAAAATTATTTGTTTGGAAGAGAGAGCGAGCCAAAATTTCTATTTTTTAATCTGTTAACAATCAGAGCATCTTTTTTTAATCAACATTATTATCAGCCCCCTCTATTTAGACAATGCATTTTAAGCACTTACTTCCTTCAATCAGAAACTACATTATGTCTCAGACACATATGGTACATATCAGACATGGGGTTGATTACAAAATCTTGATTATTGAAGTCAGGACTCGAGTTGGGGACAGAATTTTTTTGGATTCAGCATCTTTTTTATTGCGCTCATCTAACTGCTTTAACTCCTCATTTGATAGTTCTTTGTGATGGGATTCTAAGAGCTCTTCAATAGATCATCTTTCTCAACTTCTTCAAACCCAACCTCTTTAGATAATGAAATGTTTTCTGTGGTCTTTTCAATATTATGGGTGAATTAAAATCCTTGGGAATATTCTTGAATGTTTGTGTGGATGGACTTGAGAATTCTCAAGCCACATAACCTCAAGTGTGTTTCTGCTTTATTATGAGGTAGGTCCTTAATTAATCAACTATGTAACCTTGAATTCAGGCAAAGCAGGTATACCTGTAACAGTATTTTTAAACATTTATATGAAGTAAAAAATTATGCACCTCAAAACTATGAGGTGCAGTTTCCCACATTACTGCAAAACTTGCTCAAATTTTCTGATGCATCACATGAAGGTTTTTTCCATAACACACACATGCCTGACATACAAGAGTTAACTGAAATTACTCATGCCTGATGTGTTAAGTTAAAGTTTTAATTGAAGTTATTCATGCCTGATACAGCAGACATAAATTTTAACTGAAATAAACAGAAGTATTTTTTTTCCAAAGCATGTTAGCAATATTTTGAGATAATATGGGAAGAATCTTTCCTAAAATGAGAATGTCCATGAGAATTTGTAAGTTTGTAAGCTTTGTAAGTACGGTAGTCTAAGGATAATTAGCCAACTTAAAATTGGTATTTTTCAAAATCTGATGATGAAATACTATAGCTTTGGATCATTCATCTGACTTGGATAACCAAGAAACCTGAGTGGCTTCATGTTTTCCAAATGTAATGTAAAAAATCCTTGCATGACACTAGAAATAGAAATTCAAACAGATTTTGCAGCCTGGCACTGGGGTGTCAAAAGCTGATAGTAATCCCTCAACCTGCACAAGGGTTCCATTCCTGCAAAAGCTCGTACAGCATGAAATCATGCAGGTCGGAACTATCTGCCCATAATATAAATGGGTTTAGGGATATAAAAGTTAAAAGAAATCATGTATAAAGTAATTTTTACCTGAATAAAAGCTTTTAAATCATTGTACAATAATAATATTACATGTCAAATAATATAGAACAAGTATAAACAGAGGCATCATGCACAAAAAAAAAAATTAGGGGGCCCCAAGCCCTAAGACCTTGGGCATAGATCCTGGAGGATGGCCAATATAATCATTCCTCTACGATCCATGTAATTCAGAAAAAAAATTTTTTTCTTGTTTTTTATCATTATCAATCCATTATCCAGCTATTATCATATGCCAGCACACACGTTCTACTTCTGAATTTCTATTTCCAATTTTACTTAGTACTTTGTGTAAGCCTACATTTACTGTCAATGTCCTCATTTGATTATTTTATATTACAGAAATCCCCCGGGTTAACAACCTTCACATTAGCAGAAACTTCACTTGGATGGACTAAATCACTGTCTGGTCATTAACATTCAGTTTAATGTAATACAGGTTGTTAAAGTGAAGATTTCCACTAAAAAAGTCTGTTAGCATCACCGAACTTCACTTCACTGGATTTTCCGGCCATCACACCAGAAGTTCCTGATGATATTTTGGAGGATTGACTATATATGGTGAGTACATAAAAATAAATATTTACATGTGCATGTGCTCATAAGTAGGTAAGTCTATGTATACCGTACATTTTCATGTTGAGTGTTGAATGTGGAGATTTGAGGGCTATACATGTGTAACTGTACTGAAGTATTTTGGTTATGGAAAACCCCATTTTAACGTCCCATAGTCCAGTAATGTGGGGATCATCTGTACTTCACTTTAACATTCACCAGTACATTAAAGTGGGATTTTTCTCTACTTCACTTTAGCGACCACACACTCCCCACAAAGTGTATGTTAATGTGAGGGCCTACTGTATTTCATTCACTTAAGCAATGTTATTACACATAATCAAAAAAAAAAAAAGGTACATTTTCCTACACAAAAAACCACTTTCATTCATATTTCACTATGGACAATGCTAAAAACTGACAGTAAACACACAATATATGCAGTGTGCAAGCATTTTTTGTCCATAACACAAGTACATAAACCTATCACAATGAATATCCATAAAACTGCTCATTTATTCACTGAAGATGGCTGTGTATTGTTGACATTCATAGCCAATCATAGCTCTAGAGCCCTCAGCTAATCTGAGCTCATACCAATGAGAGGAAACCAAACCAATGATGTCAAGGGCACGAAATTTGAGCTTGCATCCAAAGCAGCTGGTACATAGCCTACCGCAATTGGTCAATTCAGCTGGTTCAAAATGTTAATTTTTCTCAAAAAATATCTGGGGGGGGGGAAGCCTATAGGCACGATGCCACCAAGTATAAACAGTAAAAACTTGTAAAAAAAAATTTGAAAACTGCTACAAAAATAATGTGATAATCCAGAGGAGCATGAGAAAGATGACAATATAAACTAGCCAGTCATACAAGAGATGGCACTACCAAGGATGTTGCTGCAAATGCTAAAGTATCATACAGTACTTATTGTCCGTGCCACATGTATTATACGCGTACCACATGTATTATACGTGTATCACATGTATTATACGCGTATCACATGTATTATACGCGTATCACATGTATTATATGCGTATCACATGTATTATACGCGTATCACAGTATTATACGCGTATGCGTATCATAAGTATGGTATCGTACATAGTGTATGCATATCATTAGTATTGTACATTAGGGTGGAGTAAAAAATCAAAAGTGCCAGGATCAAAATTGAGGGGGGTCCAGATAGTTGTCTCCAGGATTAAACTTCAAAACCAATTTTGGGTGGTTGCATACAAAATTGACTGCTACTGGCCAATTTATACAAATCGTGTGTGTGTGTGTGTGTGTGTGGTGTGACCAAAATTTGAACCCAGTGACCTATCTTGGGTTCTGGACATGATAAAAAGACAATTTAAGAACTGTTTACAATGTATTTTTTACCTCTGAAGCAGATTAAAACATTTGCAGAGGGCTGCAGGCTTAATAATGCATCAAAAAATCCATATTTCATCATTTTCACTCAAAAAAATGCAATTTTTCAGCCCTTTTTCTCCAAATATTTTTTATTTTTTTATTTGAAATTATATTTTATATTTTTCTTTTCAGGTTGAATTCATAGAAATGATAAATACATGTATTTTGATAACCTTATTGCAAAAAAATACTGCATAGTAGGATGTTAAGACACAATGACAGTTAAAATTATTAATGGAGGTCACAGATTTTCAAGCACAGACTAAAAAAAAAAAAACCACTTTTCTACATGAAGGTCAAAATATCATAATAAAAAGCTACTTTAATAGACAGTTTATTTCCACAACAGTTTTGATGCCCACTGGCATCCTCTTCAGGTGGCTACAGGTTTTTCTGTAGCCACCCAAGAGGATGCCAGTGGGCATCGAAACTGTTGTAGAAATAAACTCTGTCCGTTAGAGTAGCTTTTTATTATCAAGCACAGACTCATTCCCAATGGAAAGCTTCCTCTTGGTAAAGATGTCATCCAACGTGTAATGGCAGAAGAGAACTGGACAACCAGACAAGCAGCTGATACAGTTGCACTAAGTCTGAGTGAACACTGGATTTGGTGCAATGTCTATCCAATTTCATGCCCCAGTGTCACCAGCAAGATTCAGGATCTAGTTAAAGATTTTTCAAGATAAGACTCAAATTTTCAGTTCCTTATAACAAGATTTAAAATATGTCATACAGTTCTTTTGTAAATTTTGTAGTTACATTTATTTGTTTGTGATAGTAATTTTATTAACAATGTGATTCAGTGATTTTCAAATCATAAGAATGATCAGTAATAAATTCTGTTTTGACTAGAACTTAACTTAGGGTTTATAATTGAAATTTGCATTCACAACATTAAAGTTTTGCTAATTTTGTAGGTTCGATAGATATCCAAAAAAGAAATGTGGTAACAAGTTCCAGAGTGATCTTTCTTTCTTCCTTCAGTGAAAAACTCCCAAGTTGTTTGACATCTTTTGTGAGGACTCAAATCAGAGAAGAGATTTGGAACATTTGTATCAACTCAAAATGACAGAAGACTATGCTTTCTATGAGGACCAGAAAACAGCTAGAATAGGATGATGCGTTGGTTCTAAGGAATGCCTTACATCAGCAGACATCAGATACAAAAGGAGAGGAGTACAGCAGGAGCAAGCAAAAGAAAAGAATTGGCGAGTTTGATCTATATAAATTAAAAACTTTTTATTAAAATGGCCACTGAAAATCTGGGTTTCTTGAAATGATTGTGCTACAAATTATAAAATTTTATTTTTGTCTTTGGTAAACTATCTTGTATCATAATCATATTGTATTTTATTATCCCCAGGGAAGAGCTCAGAAGAGTTTTTAAAGTTGTTCCATCAAGCTGAGCAGCAATAAATGACAGTGATCTTGACAGTCTCTCAAGTCAGAGCAGGCTGGAATCACATGATGAAACAGCTGGTGTCAGTGAACAACAGGAATCCAGGGCAGAACAAAATAGGAAGAGTCTACCAAACCTCACTTGGCAGTGTGACAGGTATACTATATAGTTTAAAATATGAGTATGCTTTGAACACTCTTGTCGCTCTGTTGACAATACCTTTGAAAAAATTATTTATAATCCATGTAACATTACTAATAGTTAGAGTCCAAATCTTGGACACTGCTGTCCAATGAACATCGTTAGAATATTAACTTTGTATAAAATAAATGTCTTTTACCAGGTACCTATCAAGTGACAGAGCCAAAGTGGCAGTTGCATCAGCAGTTTTAGAGGATTATGGAATTATCACTACTACTAATAAGATGAATTTAATTGACAGATAACAGTCCAATTATCTGATTCAATTCAAGTATTTCACAAAAAGGCAAATGTTTCAAACAAGTTGAAATTTAAATATTGTTAGTCAAAACCTACGGAGCTTGCTTAAATAACTTTAAAATTGAGTAAATTTGCACTATGAACTTTGCAGGAACAAGCTGAGGAGAGAATGTGAAAAATATAAAGCCATAAGAAAAGAGGGAAAATTGTTTGAATTGGTGGATGATATTTATGTGGATGGTTGCAAAGATGCAACAATGGTGACAGTTGAAGTGAATGGCAAATATTACAGAAGAACTGAGTTAGAAAAGCACTATGTAATTGTAGGAGAACCTGTAAGATTAAAAAATTTTATCTTTAGTTTGCATTTTGTAACAGATATTACTCAAAATATTTAAGATGAATTTTGGATATAGAAATTGGAAAATAGATATAAACCCTGAAATATCTAAAATGTTTCTAATTTCTGAATACTACTTCAGGTCATTTCTACCTCTCAAATGTGACTCCAAGTAATGGCAAGGGGTTGACTATTGCAACACAGATATACAAGGCCCTCAAAGACACTGAATTACAAACCAAACTTGCCATGATAGGATCTGATGGGACTAATACAATGACCAGTTCAAATGGTGGAGCTATCAGATGCGTGGACAAACTGCTTGACCAAGTAGACCTTTGCAGTGGGGCATTTGCCTACTACACTGTAATGAGCTCCCCCTTCTTTACATCTTTGTTACTCTGGATGGAACAACAAAGAGCCCAGACTCATTTTCAGGAAAGATATGGGTTGAACTTGGTGGAGGTGTATCTCAGTAGGATGTGATTTCATTCAAGCCAATTAGGAATTCAAAATTTCCAGTTATTCCAAATGAAGTACTGGAGGACCTCGACACTGATCAGTATTATGCTTACAGAATCTGTATGGCTGTTATGCTTGGCTGTGTTGATCCTGATCTTGAGCTGCTTGAAGTTGGACTGATCTGTCATTCAAGGTGATTGACTCTCATGTAGAATCCTCAGATTTTATACCTCTCAAAGGAAGCCTTCCAAAGTTCTGGTTACACTTGCAGAGTTTTGTATCTTGGTCTATTTTCCAAGTTGGTTCCAGATCAAGGAGTATTGATGCACAGATAGTGCTAAGAACTTTTATGATATGCTGCAAAGGATCCTGAAATTTCCTCACAAGGAAGCCAGGGAGATAGCCCTAAAAACCCTCTACTGAAATGCATACTATGCTCACCCTGACAATGTATTAATTGCCATGCTTGCTAATTCAGACTGACAAATCTGCAACATTGCAGTTAACAAGGTACTTTTGGTCAGAGGGAATCAGTTGAAACAGTGACAGACAATGACTTTGAAGCTGAAGGCACCTCCCCCCAAAAGGGGGAGGGGGTTGTTGCAAGAGCAACAAGGGGTTATGCAACTTGGAGGCGGAGTTATCTCCCAAGAGAAGAGAGAAGGAGAGAGAGGAAGAGAGGTGTTCGCCTGGCAGGAGTCAAATGCATATTAAGACTTCAGCCGAGCGCCCAATGTCTTATAGGCCCTTAATCAGCCACTGCCTCCAGGCATTATCAGCTAGTTGGCAGAGTGTATACTTCGTTTGGGCACATACACACCCACCTATATACCCATAAAATATTACACACACAACTACATGCACGATTATACGCGCCAGGTTCGAGACCTGGTGGTGGCACATCCTTCAGCGGTTGGTAGATAAATGGGTAACCAGGGTGCCCTAGCAGGGATCCCTCTCTCTCTCACACACACACACATACTGTATATATATATACTGTTAAAAAGTCAGTCTAGGGTGGGGTGAAAAGTTTGACCTTCACTAGAATGAACAATTCGGGCCAAAGCCATCGAGAGCAAAGGTGAGCCTATATAATATATATATTTCCCCATAAAAAGTAGGTCTAACGTGGATTGTAAAGTTTGACCATCATAACTACCACACACACACAGAGTGCACGCACATCACAACTACCACACACACACAGAGTGCACGCACATCACAACTACCACACACACACAGAGTGCACGCACATCACAACTACCACACACACACAGAGTGCACGCACATCACAACTACCACACACACAGTGCACGCACATCACAACTACCACACACACACAGAGTGCACGCACATCACAACTACCACACACACACAGAGTGCACGCACATCACAACTACCACACACACACAGAGTGCACGCACATCACAACTACCACACACACACAGAGTGCACGCACATCACAACTACCACACACACACAGAGTGCACGCACATCACAACTACCACACACACAGAGTGCACGCACATCACAACTACCACACACACAGAGTGCACGCACATCACAACTACCACACACACACAGAGTGCACGCACATCACAACTACCACACATACACAGAGTGCACGCACATCACAACTACCACACACACACAGAGTGCACGCACATCACAACTACCACACACACACAGAGTGCACGCACATCACAACTACCACACACACACAGTGCACGCACATCACAACTACTACACACACACACAGAGTGCACACACATCACAACTACCACACACACACACAGAGTGCACGCACATCACAACTACACACACACACAGAGTGCACGCACATCACAACTACCACACACACACAGAGTGCACGCACATCACAACTACCACACACACAGAGTGCACGCACATCACAACTACCACACACACACAGAGTGCACGCACATCACAACTACCACACACACAGAGTGCACGCACATCACAACTACCACACACACACAGAGTGCACGCACATCACAACTACCACACACACAGTGCACGCACATCACAACTACCACACACACACACAGTGCACGCACATCACAACTACCACACACACAGTGCACGCACATCACAACTACCACACACACAGAGTGCACGCACATCACAACTACCACACACACACACAGAGTGCACGCACATCACAACTACCACACACACACAGTGCACGCACATCACAACTACCACACACACACACAGTGCACGCACATCACAACTACCACACACACACAGTGCACGCACATCACAACTACCACACACACACAGTGCACGCACATCACAACTACCACACACACACAGTGCACGCACATCACAACTACCACACACACAGTGCACGCACATCACAACTACCACACACACAGAGTGCACGCACATCACAACTACCACACACACACACACAGTGCACGCACATCACAACTACCACACACACACAGAGTGCACGCACATCACAACTACCACACACAAGTGCACGCACATCACAACTACCACACACAGAGTGCACGCACATCACAACTACCACACACACACAGTGCACGCACATCACAACTACCACACACACAGAGTGCACGCACATCACAACTACACACACACACAGAGTGCACGCACATCACAACTACCACACACACACAGTGCACGCACATCACAACTACCACACACACGAGTGCACGCACATCACAACTACCACACACACACAGAGTGCACGCACATCACAACTACCACACACAACAGAGTGCACGCACATCACAACTACCACACACACAGAGTGCACGCACATCACAACTACCACACACACAGAGTGCACGCACATCACAACTACCACACACACAGAGTGCACGCACATCACAACTACCACACACAGAGTGCACGCACATCACAACTACCACAACACACAGAGTGCACGCACATCACAACTACCACACACACACAGTGCACGCACATCACAACTACCACACACACAAGTGCACGCACATCACAACTACACACACACACACAGTGCACGCACATCACAACTACCACACACACACAGTGCACGCACATCACAAATACCACACACACACAGTGCACGCACATCACAACTACCACACACACACACAGTGCACGCACATCACAACTACCACACACACACACAGTGCACGCACATCACAACTACCACACACACACAGTGCACGCACATCACAACTACCACACACACACAGTGCACGCACATCACAACTACCACACACACAGTGCACGCACATCACAACTACCACACACAGTGCACGCACATCACAACTACCACACACACACAGAGTGCACGCACATCACAACTACCACACACACACAGTGCACGCACATCACAACTACCACACACACAGTGCACGCACATCACAACTACCACACACACAGAGTGCACGCACATCACAACTACCACACACACAGTGCACGCACATCACAACTACCACACACACACAGAGTGCACGCACATCACAACTACCACACACACACAGTGCACGCACATCACAACTACCACACACACACAGTGCACGCACATCACAACTACCACACACACACACAGTGCACGCACATCACAACTACCACACACACAGCACATGCACGCACATCACAACTACCACACACACACACACAGTGCACGCACATCACAACTACCACACACACACACAGTGCACGCACATCACAATACCACACAACACCCGCACATCACAACCACACACACACACAGTGCACGCACATCACAACTACCACACACACAGTGCACGCACATCACAACTACCACACACACAGTGCACGCACATCACAACTACCACAACACACCACACACAGTGCACGCACATCACAACTACCACACACACAGTGCACGCACATCACAACTACCACACACACAGTGCACGCACATCACAACTACCACACACACAGTGCACGCACATCACAACTACCACACACACAGTGCACGCACATCACAACTACCACACACACAGTGCACGCACATCACAACTACCACACACACAGTGCACGCACATCACAACTACCACACACACAGTGCACGCACATCACAACTACCACACCAACAGTGCATGCACATCACAACTACCACACACAGTGCACGCACATCACAACTACCACACACACAGTGCACGCATATCATAACTACCACACACAGTGCACGCATATCATAACTATCATACATAGTGTACGTCTAAGTATGTCTAAGTATCATACTGCATTTTTAAGTAATTTTTTAGTATTTACCACAATTTTTTAAAATTCATGCTGATCTATCTCTGAATCTTTGTTTGTGCAGATCAAAAAAAGGGTTGTGAAATGTCCTTGTCCTATCTCTCAATTCATGCAGGTAGGGGGATCACTGTATGCCATATTTTGAAACTTTTAACTTTGGTTAACATTGTTCATTTAACTTTCACCTAAGTTAGGTTTGGGAATATTAGAAAAACTTTGCTATCCAGTGTTCAGAGAGTCCATAGGAGCCTAATTACAAGTAATGTACCAATTTCAAAATTCCAATTCCATGAAGCACTGCCAATACTGATGCCAATTCCAATTCTTTACCCATATTTTAAAAAATTAATTCCCTTCATAAATTTTCCTGATTTAATGTGAAAACTTTCAATTTTGATATTTTTACATTTCAAATTTGCTTAAATGCTTTTCCTTAGCTCATTCCATAATATACAGCACCAGAATTTGTTACACATATACTGTAACTAAAATGATGTTGAAAAGCTTTTATTTGGTAAAATAATAAAATAATTTTATTTTAATTTCATAAATTGAATACCAATATTTAAAGTAATTGTGGCTAATGTGGAGCAAACCCTGAGGTAACAATTTTTTAATAATAAGTGGTAGCATCAGGTAGGGTGAGTTGAGACAGTGCCCATATACCCAGTGTAAAGCAGTTTTATTAATCTTGTATACCGTAGTGCTCATTCAATAGTCAGTGTGTTCGACTATAACATTATATGGTATATTTTCATTAAAGGATGGAAAGTACCCGATATCAGCAAAAATGTAAAAGTGATGAAATTTTTCCTTATTGATATTTCATTTCCAAGAAAGCAAAATTTTACTAATTTTACTCAAAGTAATTAATGGAGGTAAATGTGTATTTTTTTGTGTGTAATATCTTAAATAGATGTTGTTCAATGTAAATCATGAACACAATTGATATTTATATATTAACCTAGATTTTATCTAGTCTGAAAATGTGTCTCAACTCACCCCAACTCTAAAACCATATGGGGTGAGTTGAGACTGCTGTCTTCATTATGCTTTGTGAGCATTTTTATTTTGTTTTATTTTCATTTTTGGTCAAATTTTTGTTGGGCTGCTGTAAATATTGTTTCTTTAATAGCAACCTGAGTTAACTGAACAGAGGGTACTAAACATAGGGGTCAGGTGGGGTGAGTTGAGACAGGAAATATGTATTTTGTTGTCATACAAAAATATTTCAACAGAATGCTGAGGTTTAAGTTCTATGTGTATTGTGTAGTAATAAAACTGAAAGTGAACTATGTATCTTGAGTTAAATAAAAAATTTAGTTAACATACAAGCTCTGTCTCAACTCACCCATAAGTGTGTCTCGACTCACCTCTATATGGTATGGGTGAGTCACAAGTACTTTAATGACTAGTATGCAAAATGTACTTAGGATAAGTCCTTATAACTTGGTGTGGTATTGAGGCATTATATGTTCATACTTATTCTACAATATGAAGCACTTAGCTTTTATAGTTTTTGTATGGCAATGAAATACGTACCTTCCTGTCTCAACTCACCCTACCCAATGCTATTTCTAGAGGTACTTTTGCTCCTGAATCCAGTGGTATATTCATTTTTGGGGGAAATGGCTAGTTTTGAAGTTATTCAATTTTTTATTTTATGTCCAATTAAAAAACTTATATTCTGCAGCCAATCAACACATCTGTTTCTTGACAATTAGCCAGATGTGCATCAGTTGTTGCTTTGTTTGTCATGGCTGTGACAACTGCAATCTTCTTCATTCAAGCAGTTCAGAAGTTATTTAGACAACGATGCTTTGGCTTCGTGGAAAGATATTAAGAGTTGGGTGCTTCAGGTGGGCAACAGAAAAGAACATTATGACCATTACTTTGCTGCTATTTGTTTGCGAATACCCACAAGGACCACACTACCATTCTCCACCATTTCCTCAAGCATATCACTATTTGCTACCCTCCACTGGAATAGTAAGTACATGATGTTAGGTTAGGTGATAATTATGTCACAAATGACATGGCCTGAAGTTGAAATAAAAAATACATTTTTCTAGTGTATTTTGGTGTGCTCTGTTCAAATATAACCTTCATTTCTTGTGCAAATGAACAGAAATGTGTGTTTGGGCCATGCAATGATAACTGTATTTCTATTCATTTGCACAAGAAATGAAGGTCATATTCGAATAAAGCACACCAAAATACACTTGAAAAATGTATTTTTTACTACATTTTATACAATAAAGCATAGCCTAACATGTTCATGTTACAAGATTTCATAAATGACCCATTACCACAGGAAATGTGCAAAATACCTCAAAATTAACCAGAAAAGTTTGCTCTCATCATTTTTGTTTAAACTAACAAAAATATCATGACAATCTAACCAATCATCAATGGCATTCAATTAACCTAACCGGGCAATATTGGTTATTTCACGCAAATATCTTCTGATCTTTTTGTATTAGGCACTCACTGTCACATTTTGGGCAAGTTAAGGATGAGAGAATGCGATAATTGATAAAAACATCACAAACACCACCAAATGGAATCCAATTAGAAAAAAAAAATAGCCAGAACAGAAACCAACAAATTAATTAAGTCGCAGAGGGGAAAAAAATAGCCCAAAATTATACTCATTGGACCAAATATATATATATACATATATATTACAGGGTGGGTGGAAAGTAGTTCCCTATTTTGGATTGGTAAAAAAATACGTATATTATCCATTTATTTCAGAAGAAATAATATGAAAAGGTAGGCATACATGGTAGGTTTTCTATAAAATTCAATGTGGGCTCCAACTCTTTCCACCAGCTTCTGGAGCCGCCCAGGAATGGCGTCCACTGACTTTAGCAGGAACTCCGGCGGGATGGAGGACATGACTTCCCGAATTCGGTCCTCCAGTTCTTCCAATGTCCTCGGTTTGGTGCGGTAGACTTCTTCCTTTACCCACCCCCAAAGAAAGAAGTCGCACGGTGTCAAGTCGGGGCTCCTGGCTGGCCATTGATGTGGACCACGACGACCCATCCAACGCCCAGGGAAGTGGGCATCCAGCCACTCACGGACAACAAGAGCGAAGTGCGGAGGGGCCATCTTGCATAAATATCAGATCGTCGATGTTCTCCCATGTGCTGACAACCGGCCAGACCTCGTTTCGCAACATAGCAAGGTACCGCTCAGCATTCATGGTGTTGCGCAGAAGGAACGGGCCCACAACCTGATCTGAGGTCATACCACACCACACCGTTACACTGAACCGATTCTGCCATTTTTCAGCGGTAACCATGCGACTTCTTTCTTTGGGGGTGGGTAAAGGAAGAAGTCTAGCGCACCAAACCGAGGACATTGGAAGAACTGGAGGACCGAATTCGGGAAGTCATGTCCTCCATCCCGCCGGAGTTCCTGCTAAAGTCAGTGGACGCCATTCCTGGGCGGCTCCAGAAGCTGGTGGAAAGAGTTGGAGCCCACATTGAATTTTAGAGAAAACCTACCATGTATGCCTACCTTTTCATATTATTTCTTCTGAAATAAATGGATAATATACGTATTTTTTTACCAATCCAAAATAGGGAGCTACTTTCTGCCCACCCTGTATATATATATATATATATACAGGGTGGGCCGTAAGTTTCCATACATAGGAAAAAAAACATTTTTTTATGGACAACCATTTTTATTTATATAATATGCTCTACATGGTTGCCATTGTTTTGAAAACACATTTCAATACGTGTTCCCCACTGTTGATGAACACGCATTAGCACAGTTGACATTATGCTTGTAATGGCATTGGTGATACGTTCCTTTAGATGATTTATGTCTCTTGTATCTTTTCCTGATACACCATGGCCTTCAAGTGCCCCCAAAGATAGAAATCAAGGGGGGTGAGATCTGGATCTGGGAGGCCACTCCACAGGACCACGCCGACCAATCCAAGCATCCGGAAACTGCTGATCCAAATACCGACGCACGTGAAGACCATAATGAGGTGGAGCTCCATCTTGCTGGAAGTAAACTGGGAAGTTACCTTCCTTGTTTAGCAGGGATGGGAAAATCTCTTCTTGCAACATGTTAAGATACCTTTCGGCATTAAGATTTCCACTGACAAAAATTGGTCCAATAATTCTGTCACCCCATATCCTGGCCCACAGAATCACTTTACCGGCACCTTGCAACTTCGTCGGACTCAGCCAGTTAGGGTTAGCATTACTCCAATAACGTATGTTTTGCCGATTAACCTCTCCATTGACGTAAAAATTTGCTTCATCAGTAAACAAGATCTTACGTCAAACGCATATTCTTAGGGTATCTGAAACATAAAAACAAACGTTTAATTTTTCCTATGTATGGAAACTTACAGCCCACCCTGTGTGTGTGTGTGTGTGTGTGTGTGTTATATATATATATATATATATATATATATATATATCACACACACAGACTCGCAACTTACGCGGAGGTTACGTTCCTGGGACCCCGCGTAAAGTCAGAAACCAAAAAAAAAATCCCCTAAATTGCCCTTAAATCACTATATATTCTAACTCTGTTATACGTACATATACACTATAACATACCTGTACAATTATGAATGAGCTTATGGAGACGGGTGTTTTTGGGGTGTTGTTTTGAGCTTATTCACCCTCTTCCCATGTCACCGTGGGGGGATCATCAAGCTCAGATAACGATGCAGGGGAGTATGTGGGCAGCTCAAGGTCACTGCGAGAAGTTGAGGATGTTGGCTGATCTGCTGCTGATGTTTTCTTCAAGAACATGGTGATGGGAAGCTGTTATTTTTGTTTCTTAAGCTGCTGGAACATCATATTGTATTGATTCATAAGGCTTGTAAGACCTTGTGAGAAGTTGATGCTGCGCTCCATATCCCAACATGCTGACTCCTCCTCTTGTTCATCATCATCGCCACCACCGTCACCGCCTTCTTCATCCACTCTCACTATTTCCTCCAACTTGTAAAATTACTATAAAATTATAACCCGCATATAGTTAAAACAACGTAAGAAAAAAAAAATTATATATATATCATAATTTTCACCATTAATATGCATTTGCAAAAAAAGAGTGACAAATTTGAATAAAGCGACTAAAACTACTTCATAAAAAGTTATTTTGATTTACAGGTCCAGCCGATGTCATTTAAAACATAACTGGTTAGGTTAGATTAGTTTTAGTGTGCTTATTACCATTTTTTGCGTGTGTTTACCCCTCAATTTCCCTCTTCAAAGCCCTGCCCACTTTCATGTGATCCAGATTGTTAGGTAGAAATGGCAAATCTTGAAAACTCGACTATTTCCCCAAGAACTGAATATCACCATTGGATTCAGGAGCAAAAGTACCTCTAGAAATACTACTTCCTATTAAAAAAATCATTACCCTGGGGTTTTCTCTACATTTACCTAATTGGTTTTCCTTATGTTGAGGGTATTTTCTTTCTTCAACAACGTCAACAACAACAAAATTTTTCATTAAAATTTAAAGTCCCTGGTGGCCAGTTTGAATTAAAAAAATGTATATATAATTTGGGTTTATAAAATTATTAAAATACTTAAAATAAAGTCAACATAATAAGATGGTTTAATACATAAATTATAAAGTAGTTTAATAGAGAATTATTAATTATTATTATTAATGTAGAGTACTTAGGAGATTGAAATAATTTATATTTAGAAATTACAAATTAGCTAGTTTGAGAAAATGTAAATTTATGGCCACTTATTTCAGTTGTGTAGTTTTGAAAGAAATTGCATGAGGGGAGATATGATACAGATGTCCAAAATGTTTTCAGGTTGGGACAATTTAGATGTATGTAACTTTTTCTCACTCAAGGGTGATTGGATAAATCATGGGCATAATAAGAAAATTAGAAAACAGACTTGTAGACTTGACCTATGAAAATACTTTTTCAGTCATATAGTAGTAGATTTTTGGAATGATTTGCCATATGATATGGTAGTCAGTAGCTTGTTAGTTAATTTTAGGAAAAATTTGGACACTTTCAGGAATGAAAGTTTGCAGATTGTAGATAGTGTACAGTATATTCTTAGCTTAAGTTATGTAGGCTACTTTGGTAGTAGTAAATAGCTGTATGTTGATTAGCTGACTTGATTTTGATGTTTTGCAAGATTTTTTTTATTATAAAATATAGCTCATGACTTGGATAACCTTGATAGGCCCCAGTGGCTTCATGTTTTCCAAGTGTAATGTAACAACTTATTAACCTTTGCCTTTTTTGTGAATGTAAAATATTTTATGGTAAAATTGCAGTTTAGTACAAAACTGGTGATCCCATTTTTTTTTTTTTTATAGTATAGTTTTGTCTCCTCTTTCCAGATACAGAATCCAAATTTGTTGCAAATAAATAAGGTTAATTTCTATTCTGAATGGCAACCAGTACCTGTATATATGGACTCTGGTTTTATAGGTTTTTGAGGATGCCAAATACAATGGTGAGGTCCATTTTTGTCGCTGTGCACTGAATAACAAATTGCACAAGTGTTGCACTAGTTGGCGCATTGCACTTCTTTATGCGTATGTAGGCTCTGTTTCTTTATGCGCATGCATGCATCCATTAATACAGTTGCGCAAGGAAGCATCTGCGCATGCATGTGGTTGTTTTTTTATGCGTATGTGTGCATCCATTAATATAGTTGTGCAAGGGAGCATCTCATTTATAAAAGTCATGGCTTGTGAGCAAAGGTTCTATATACTAATTGCCAAGGTGTTTAATGAATGGCAACCAGTAATGTTGCATATAGAAAGTCGTTTTAGGAGATACTGAATACAGTCATGAGGTTTATTTTTGTGCTAACTAAAACTAACCTAACTAAACCAGCAATCCTTCAGAATCCAGCCATAATTTAGTTTAAAATAAATCGTTATTTGACAAATGGTTATTGCTTTTAATGCACTAAATTAGTTATTTTTTGAATAATTGTAATAAGTGCAGCCTATAATTGAATGCCCAGTTACAGGGCCGGATTTAGGAGTGGGCAAAGTGGGCAGCTGCCCATGGGCCTCCACATATTGACAAGCCATTATCAAAATAGAAAAAACCTGAAACTAGAAAAACCCGATAGATGATCAACAAAAAAACACGCGCATCCAATACCACTGTAGTACATAAACTTTTACCAATTACTATTTGTTGTGTACTGATTATTATTTTGTTTTTATTACTCTTTTAGGCCTACTCTCACTATAATGGAATACCCGAGTAACCCGAGGCTTTCATTTTTTGCAGAAATGAGTGGAATGGACAGACACAAGAGTGCACGATGTTTTGAAAGTGTATGTATGTTAATTATATTATGAATCTTATGGATGACTTCAATTATGTCTTCCCCTAAGGTAGGGGGGCCTCCACACGTCTAAATCCGGCTCTGCCCAGTTAGGTCAACTGTACACCCTTGATGATTGGTTAGGTACAGTATATCAGTTCAGTTGGTAAATATTTACTATTACACCAGTCTCCAGTAGAAAGTTTTAAAAGCTGGTTTTCAATGTTTTTCCTATTTTTGGTATTTTTTCAATATATATATGTATATTGACTATTTGGTGAATATTTCTTATTTTTGGTGATTCTGGTTACTTCTGCGTAATTCAATTTGTCCTGTTTTACAAATAAATCATTTTTAGCAATTGTTGGTTTGTTCAGTTCAGTTTTTTGTGACGAAGTATGATGTGTCAGTTATGCATATTTGATTTTGAAGACGTGATCGGCCATATTGCCCTCAATGAAGACAAGAGTTTAGACCTTTTTTCAATCACAGAATAATTAAGACATCCATGACCTGCCCTAAATGCAATAGTGCTTGTATTTTAAGAAAAGACCAGAAGGTCTTTAGGTGCCGTAAAAAAAATCCTAAAAATAAACGTGTCATTTCAGTTTAAGGGCAGGTGAAATTTAGCAGACTACCCATGCAAGGTAGGAACATGTTATTACATTATCATTTGTATAATTTAGGTCTCGGGGGTACAGGGGTGGAGCCCCCGTAAAGATCACGCATCACAAATTGATTGGTCCTAATGTTTTGAGGACAGTTCAGTACGTGACACCAGTTAGGTCAACTGTATGCCTTTGATGATTGGTTAGGTTAAGTCATGATATTTTTGTTTAAATTAGTTAGTTTAAACAAAAATGACAAGTGCAAACTTTTCTGGTTAATTTTGAGGTGTTTTGTACGAAACTGCCATCCATTTCCTGAGCAAATGCGTAGTTTTCAAGATGATGATATCTCGAAAACTACGCATTTGCACAGGAAATGGATGGCAGATTCGTGCAGAACACCTCAAAATTGACCAGAAAAGTTTGCTCTCATAAAAAGAGGCTGGGTCAAAAAATGAATAATTACCAGAAATCATATTGTTCACGTTTGCAAATATTGGCTCAGGCAACAAATGACCGTTATTATTCATTTTTTGACTCAGTCACACCCAGCTATAACAGCAATATATATTGAATAACCAATAAAACTGAATAAGAAAATATATATATTATCTTGTGCAAATTTGTATAAAATGTTTTTATTAAAATATATTTCCTATTTTTGGTATTTTTTTCATATATATATATATATATATATATATATATTATGACTATTTGGTGAATATTTCTTATTTTTGGTGATTCTGGCTACTTCTGCATAATTCAATTTGTCCTGTTTTACAAATAAATCACTTTTAGCAATTGTTCATCTGTTCAGTTTGGTTTTTTTGTGACGAAGTATGATGTGTGTCGTTTCAGTTTAGGGGCAGGCAAAATTTAGCGGACTACACATGCAAGGTTGGCACGTATTATTACATTATCATTTGTATAATTTAGGTCTCGGGGGTACAGGGGTGGAGCCCCCATAAAGATCACCCATCACAAATTGATCAGTCCTAATGTTTTGCGACAGTTCAGTACGTGACACCGGTTAGGTCAACTGCACGCCCTTGATGACTGGTTAGGTTAAGTCATGATATTTTCATTTAAATTCATTAGTTTAAACGAAAATGATGAGTGCAAACTTTTCTGGTTAATTTTGAGGTGTTTTGTACGAAACTGCCATCCATTTCCTGTGCAAATGCGTAGTTTTCAAGATGATGATATCTCGAAAACTACACATTTGCACAGGAAATGGGTGGCAGATTCACGCAGAACACCTCAAAATTGACCAGAAAAGTTTGATCTCATTATAAAAAGAGAGAGGGTCAAAAAACGGTAAATTTATAGTATTACACCCATTTCCCTTTGGAGGTGAAATTTAAGTTTTTCCTATGGTTTTTGATGTGTTTTGAACGAATCTGACCTTCAAAACCGTCGGAAATGACTCGTTTTTGAGATAACCCCCTCCCCCCCAACCGGCAATCTGGGGGACCCTGGTGGGAACCGAGAGTTCTCAGGTCGGGAAAATCACAGAAAATGAGTCATTTCCGACAGTTTTGAAAGTCAGATTCGTTCAAAATACATAAAACCATAGGAAAAACAAATTTCACCTTCAAAATTGACCTAACCTATCCTAATCTATCTACAACGCCACAGTTTCTGGTCTCGATATGTACACTCCATTTTACAATGTGGACACTTCACTACTGTCGGTAGAACACCGTGAGCACGCAGAAACTCAACACTTTTTTCTAAATTTTCATAGAAAGCAACAATACAGCTGTAATAATCGAATGAGCACGCGTCACATGAAGCCATTCTGGTAGCAAAGTAATTCAAATTCAAAATGGATGGAGTGCAGTGATTGGGCAGACATGTAACGGTCACACAAATGAACATACGAACACACGCTAGATACACACCAAAAAAATGTTTATATCTCGAAAACGAAGCATTTGCGACGGAAACGCTATAGAAGGAAAGTGTCTTAGAATTAAAAAATGTACTTAATGAACATATAATAATTGGGATCTTTTCCGTTTGACTGCCGCCATTGAAACATAAGAGGTGAGTGCCCCCAGCCTTCTTTACTTAGCCTTATAAGACTAACTAACGAAAATATCACGACCTAACCTAACCAATCATTAGGTCACCTGTACGACCTTGACGATTGGTTAGGTTAGGTCATGATATTTTTGTTAGTTAGCCTTATAAAGCTAACTAAAGAAGGCTGGAGGCCCTGATCTTCAGGTGATCCCCTTATTTTTCTGAGTACACGATTAAAACTTAAAAATTAAGCATGGATCTTGAAAGTAATTAAAATTGTTTATAAGAAACAAAATTTGAAGGGGAAATTATGAAAAGCTTTTTCATAAAGTAACTTATTTTGTATCATCAAGACATTTCAGTTAAAATACAAAAAGTTTAATTATGTTTCAATGGCGGCAGTCAAACGGAAAAGATCCAATAATTGCTGGATGTTAGACGGGTGTAATACTATAATAATACCCAAAAAGAATAATTACCCAAATGACAATTGGTGGGTCAGGGGATGCGAGGCACAATTGTGGAAATTGACGACTCCAAATTTGGCTATTTAAAATACAATCGTGGTCGTACAAGTGATGGACAATGGGTTTTTGGTGCATCTGATCATCTGAATGCAGATCTAAGAAATTAGTGCTTCTTCCGGTTGATAAACGTGATAGTGGCACCTTAATCACTATTATTCAAAAACATATACGGCCAGGTAGTATTATTTGGTTAGATTAGAGGTTAGGTACTTTTAGATTAGGTTAAACTATTAATTTCCCGGGAAACTGGAGGTTAGATTCGAATAGTATGCATCGAATAACACCAGAAAAACATTTTCAAACACATACTCGAATGGGCGTTAAAACGAATTTTTACCAAAATAAACCTCACGACTGTATTCAGTATCTCCTAAAATGACTTTCTATATGCAACATTACTGGTCGCCATTCGGACTAGAAATTTACCATAAATAATAAAGAGGTTCCATCTATTTAAAGTTTACCTAACTTAACCTAATCTAATATGACCTATCAATATTAAAACCTTACCTTTCATGGTTTGTAGAGTTTGGCGATTTCAAGAGGAAGTCGTGAAGCAAAGTGTAGTGACTACATCGTAGCCCTGCTTCGGGAGGCGCTGAGCGGACTTCGTGGGAAGAGCGCACCCTCGAGGGAGAAGCGCTTCAAAGAAGCACCACCCTTTGGTCAAGATGAGCTGCTCTGAACAAGTACCTGGCGACAGGGGCGTCGATTGCTCTAAAATAGTGGGGAAGACACTTCGCCTTCAAACAGCGAATCAAACAATAATCTGAGTAACTGTTGCGTGTAATATATGAATGTCGTTATTTACCCATTTTTTGTATTTTTCTCAGCATGTTGAAAAAACTCAATTGTATTTGATCATTTTATGGCTTTCTTTATTTAAACATTTGGTCATTATGCAGAAAATGACGGCCTGAAGTTGAAATAAAAAATAAATTTTTCTAGTTTATTTTGGTGTGCTCTGTTCAAATATAACCTTAATTTCTTGTGCAAACTATTGTAGAAAATAATAATAATAATATATATTTAGTGTATTTGTAGTCGGGGGTGGTATGACGTTATGTTACTATGCAACTTAGTTTGTTGGTTTCTGTTCTGGCTATTTTTTTTTCTAATTGGATTCAGTTTGGTGGCGTTTGTGATAGAATTATGACGTGCCGTTCGTGTGGTTTCGACTTTGAGAACTTGATTCGCCATGTGCCCTAGATGATTAATTAAATGATTAATTGAATGCCCGGTTAGGTCAACTGTACGCCCTTGATGATTGGTTAGGTTGTCGTGATATTTTCGTTAGTTTAAACGAAAATGACGAGAGCAAACTTTTCTGGTTAATTATGAGGTGTTTTGCACGTTTCCTGTGGTAATGCGTCGTTTACAAGATCTCGTAATATGAACATGTTAGGTTATGCTTTATTGTATAAAATGTAGTCAAAAATACATTTTTCAAGTGTATTTTGGTGTGCTTTGTTCGAATATGACCTTCATTTCTTGTGCAAATGAACAGAAATACAGTTGTCATTGCATGGCCCAAACACTTATTTCTGTTCATTTGCACAAGAAATGAAGGTTATATTTGAACAGAGCACACCAAAATACACTAGAAAAATGTATTTTTTATTTCAACTTCAGGCCATGTCATTTTCTGCATAATGACCAAACATTTTTTTGGCAGAAATAAGAAACGCAATACAAACTATTTATAATATTTAACCTTTCATGTAACATAATATCACACATATGTTTAACCGAAATAAATCTTTTATTACCTGTAGACAACAGAGGTCAATGTACATAAACTGATAACAAAATATGTTCGTGAAATGTAAAACAAATAAACTGCACTTTGATCACACTTTGATATTGAAAATGATACGTAACAAAATCGTTTATTTAACATATTGTTCGTGACAATAATTTATAATATTGCTCTTACATTTGCATATGCATGTAATACGACATATAACGACTTATTAGGTGCCATTAATAGTTAGCATTTATAGCAATTCATCCACGAAAGTGGGGGGAGGGACAACTGGTAGGTTGTACCCCCCTTTGTAAAAAGTGGGAGAGACATGTGACACATGTTCCCTGCGCCTCCCCCTCAATCGACGCCCATGTCTGGCGAAATATTGTTCACAACACACAGCACCATTTCCAGGCCTTAGAACCCAGGATTTGATGTTTTTCCAAAGCCTCTCCATGTTTTGTATGTGGATTTCTATACATATCATTACATGCCATGATACGCAAGAGACCAGGCACTGATGCTCGCAACACCGTCGATCCTAAAAACAACGCTGCCAGGCACAAAATTTTTCCGATGAACTGGTACACTAATACTAATTATTAACCTAATCTAGCCTAATTTAACATATTATCAAGCTGTTAACGGCATCTCTGAACACCGTCTGGATAATAAAAGGCGGACATCGGAATAACGCACACCATCTCCAAAATTTTGCATTTTATTTTTCCATAACTTCTTGGATTTATAGGTCCTAACGGGGCCTTCAATGTTATTCCGATGTCCGCCATTGAAGGCCCGATTAGGTCAACTGTGTGCCCTTGGCATTTGGTTAGGTCGTTATTTTCGTTAGTTTTAACGAAAATATCCCGACTTAACCTAACCAATATTTTTTTTTTTTTTAATTCAAAATTTTTTTTAAAATTTTTTTCTAAAAAATTTATTTCTTAACAGATTTAAAAGCAGCATATGCTGAAACCTATAAATCCAAGAAGTTATGGAAAAGTAAAATGTTTTTGGAGATGGTGTGCGTAAATTTTAGGGTTGCCAGATTTTTCAAATGCCCATGCAGGACAAAAAAAAATTTCTGAGTTTTTTTAAGAACAAATTGCTTTTCAAATTGAAACTACTAGGGGCACTCAATATATTTTGCCCCACCCTTTATTCTTAGCTAAATAATAGGCCATGGGGCTGAAATGTCTTTTGGCCCGTAAGTTTGAACTTTCTGCGCTTCACATAACCGGATTTTTCCAGTTTGAACCTCCTCTTTTTGTATAAAACAGCTTTTAAACGCCCTTGTATAAAACCGATGGTTAACGCAGTTTCGAAAATGGCGTCTGACAGTGATGTGCGTCGTGAACAGAGAGCTGTTATTGAGTTCTTAGCCGCAGAGAAGGAAACAGTTGGAAATATTCACAAACGTCGACAAAACGTTTACGGAGATGCTGTTGTTGATCGAAGCAGTTGGACGCTGGTCTAAATGTATGAGATCATCGGAGAGAGGGAGAGCTAGCCTCGATGATGAGCCACGCAAAGGTCACCCGGCATCGGCTGTGACATCACACACTGTGCAACGTGCTAACAGCATCATTCGATCAAATCGGCGCGTCACTTACAAGGAGCTATCACTGGTGCTCGAAATTAGTGAAGGAAGTGTGAATACGATAATTCAGCAACTGGGATACTCAAAAGTATGTTCACAGTTTGCTCCTCGCGAACTGACTGCAGATCACAAAGCCCAAAGAAAAGAAATTGCTTCCGAGTCGTTGGTTCGATACCAGACAGAAGGGGATGACTTCCTTTCACGAATTGTGATTGGAGATGAGACTTGGGTACACCACTTTGAACCTGAAACAAAACGCCAATCCATGGAGTGGCATCACGCAGACTCCCCACGCAAGAAAAAGTTCAAAATGGCTCCCTCTGCAGTAAAGTTTATGGCCACCATCTTCTGGGACATGAAAGGGGTGATTCTGGTGGACATTATGAAAAAAGGACAAACAATCAACTCGGAGGCATATATTGCTGCCCTACAGAGACTCCAGAGACGAATAAAGCGAGTTCGACCGGAGAGAAAACTGGAACACGTCCTTCTTTTACACGATAACGCAAGACCACACAACAGTTTGCCATTACAAAAATGCGCTTGACTGTGTTACCCCACCCTCCATACAGCCCGGATCTGGCACCTTCAGATTTCCATTTGTTTGGGCCAATGAAGGATGCTATTCGTGGAAGAAAGTTTCAGAGTGACGATGAGGTTGTTGAGGAGGCTAAGAGGTGGTTCCAGCGGAACCAAGCGGACTTTTACCAGCAAGGAATAAAGGCCTTTGTTTCGAGGTGGAGGAAAGCCGTAGAAAAGGATGGAGACTATGTGGAAAAATAAAAACTTGTAAAAAAGGTATGTAACTACTTGTGTACAAAATTTCTGGAACTTACAAGGAAACTTGGAAAGGAAAAAAAAGGTGGGGCAAAATATATTGAGCGGCCCTCGTAGATTTCTTCAATGGTTACAACAAACAAAATTAGAACAAATTTATTAAAATAATGCTTAACAATTAAACATCGTGAATAATATTGAAATTATTATACATAATATTGAAATATCGTAAATAATACTGAAATGATCATAGCATATTAAATATTGCAGTATACATCGCTTTACATATTATGACATATGTCAATATTTTTCTGAACTTTTAATCTTCAAAATTTTAGCTCCATCTTCTGACTTCAAGTATAACTGAAATTCCTTGCAAGTCATAGAAAATTTTTCTTTAATCATGAGTAGACATACTTACAGATTTTATTTAAATTACACAATCTCAAGTTGTATGGTCAAGCAGTCGTAGGATTCACACTAATTCAAAGCTTACAATATAACTACAGCCAAAAAACTACCAACTCGTGGCCAAACAACATTTTATAAGCATTATGTAATTTCTAGGATGTTTTAGAACATTCAATATTACTCTACAGAATTCTACAGGATCCTACGTAATTCTAGAAAGTTCTAAATCAATTCATTACGAAAAAATTTGCTTAAAAAATATTTTTGCGGAACATTTTGAATACAAAGCGGGACGAGGGATTTTTGGATCAAATGCGGGACGTCTGGCAACACTATGTAGTTATCCGATGTCCGCCTAGTAAAATTTTGCTGTAATATTTATTAAATGAATGTCCGAACTCAACCACTGCCACTCTGGTCAAGTCACAGTAATTTGCCAGGCCTTTAACATTATTTTAATTTTAAAATAATGGTAGAATCACAGTTTAGCGCCGTAATTTTTTTTTTTTGGCGATACCCTCTTTTCATACCAAATTATTCAACCAAGTTGTTAGGTCAACTGTACACCCTTGACGATTGGTTAGGTTAAGTCCTTACATTTTCGTTTAAACTAACGAAAATATCAAGACTTAACCAAACCAATCATCAAGGGCGTACAGTTGACCTAACCGGGCAGTCAATTAATCTAATTAACATAAACAAGTAATTTGAAAGTGTTGGAGTGCCGTTTATTTTTGGTTGGTTGAATAATTTGGAACGCCAAAATATGATATCACCCCAAAGCCTACTATTCAAACCTAACGATTTCGTATTTCACTACTTTAAAATTTAATTCCTACCTCCAAACAAACAAGTTCGCTCAAGATCTCGCACATTGCCAATGGCAATGTTGGTTGGTTGGTTAGAACCCTTTACTATCTTTAGCTAGCACAGATCAATTGTGGGCAGTGGCGCACTAAGGGGGATGCGAGGGGGGCGGTCCGCCCCGGATGACAGCCAGGATGGGGGTGCCATCGGGAGAGTTGAAATACCAGTACAAGTTTTCAAACCAAATGAAAAATTCGCCAAAGTAAGAAAAAAAATTTAAAAATGTTCAAACTATTACAACAGCTTAATGTTAATTTCCACTATAAAATACATTTTTATTTTTATTGGCAATACAAAATTTACAAACGAAAAATTAAATATTTGATAAAAATTACATCGAAAGGCGAACGTTTGTTGACGTTTTAGCCATCAGTTTGTTGAGCATAGCCAGCTGGCTGCAACTGACATTCCAAGTCTTGTTCACTTGACACTGTGACACTACATATGATAAATGCATCGTCGTGATGTTTTAATACCCGGTAAATGCATCGTCGTTGTTTGAAACTTTTCTGTTGTAATAAATTTTTTTTACTTCTTTATTTACTGGATATACTGTTAATTTTCATTTTGTCAGTGGTCTAGTTATTTGTGAGTAATGTTCATAGTTTTCTGCTTCTTTAAGAGTCGTGTTTGCACTTAATCCCCCCCCCCCCCCAAAAAAAATAAAAATAAATAATAATAATAATAATCACAGACAATTTATTCAGTTAATGTATTTCAAGTCATAGTTCATGCTTGTTATGCATGTTCATGCTTTATACCTTTTGATTTTAAAATTTTGCAGAAAACATCCACTATGAAGCGAAATCGACCCAGTGGATTCCAACAAAGAAAAATGAAGAAGGCAAGAGAAGAGGTGGCTCAGGCAATGTCCGGATCAATTTTGAAGTATGTGACGCCTTCAACATCAAGTGCAATAGGAGAAAGTCCTGAAGATATTCAGCTTGGTGAATCTGAAGGGCAAATACAAGAAGCATCTTCACAAGAGGATTGGAATCAGCCTTGAAAAGTGCATTGTGAAGCTCCAAGCTCTAAAACTGTTTCTTGAAGATCAGCGCAATGAAATTGTGGAGAGGGCCATTCATTATGCAACTACAGAGTGTGAGGAAATGGACATTTCTATGGAGAGAAGAGGGAGAGTAAAGCTCCGAAAAAGGATGCTGGTCTCACATTGCCAGAGGAAGTAAAAAGGGCTATGTTTGAATGTCTTGATCGCTTTCATCAAGAATTGGAGATTCGTTCTAAGGCAATGGATCAAATTCTGTCAATTTTCGCTGTTATTCAGCCAAACACTTTGGTTGTTGCAACAGAAGAAGAACTTCGGAAGTATATTCCAAATTTGACTCGGATTTTCGATGAATTCTCTGATGAAGATATCAATGTGGAAATTGGACGACTTCGGAGGCATTTGGAAGCTGCCAAAATCAGCGTTGAAAAGAGACAAAGAAATGGACAGCATTGCAGTTTCTGGAGTTTATTGTGAAATGGGATTTTTGTGAATTTTTGCCAAGCTTGTCACTGTGTTTGAGATTCTTTTTGACTGCCTGTGTGTCTATTGCTTCATGTGAAAGAAGTTTTTCCAAATTGAAATTGATAAAAAAATTTCTTTCGCTCGACCATGAGTCAGAGAAGATTGACAAATCTGGCTTTACTTTCAATCGAACATGAATATGCAAAGAAGGTGAATTTTGTTGAGGTCATTGATCAATTTGCAGAAATTAAGGCTCGAAAGCAGAGACTGTAAATCCTCTCTATTTACCTTTGAAGAATAGGCTGAACGTTGAGACTGGATTTCCTGTGTTTTTTGTATAAAATAAAATGCAGTATTACCTGTTCACTGAATTTTTAATGTCCTGCATTTTTCTTATTTCCATTTGCTTATGACAGTACTGTACTGTTTAAAAATCTACTTGCAAACATAATAAATTTTTCTGTGTGTTTAAATTTTAAAATTATTTATGGGGGGTGCCAAAGGAAGGATCCGCCCCGGATGCTGAATACTTTAGGTAGGCCCCTGATTGTGGGATTATAGTTAGTGGTAGATAGCTTGTGCACCATTCAGAAAGTGAAGTTGGAGTCTTTCACCTAAAAACCAAACCATTTTCCTTTTGATGGTTCAGTCTACCTATTGTCTTCTGTGTTAGATCTATAATTTTCCAGAAATGTCTTGACCACGAACTGAATTATTCATCTAACTTGGATAACCTCGATAGGCCCGAGTATACAAAGGAATACAAAGGACACCAAACAGCAACAGACCGGCTGGTCCCTACGAGGGACAAAGAACAGAGGTTGAAAGGAAAGAAATTTTAAAGATAAAGTAAAAACTTTAAAGTAAAGAAGAGAGAATCCAAGTGAAAATTCCACACTGCCTCTACACACTAATAAATGCTTTTAATTGGGGGTTTAAGGTAAGATAAACATCTAGTTTTTTTTTAAAGAATTCGAACAAATTACTTTCAACTACGCTGGCTGGCAATTCATTCCATAAATTAACTATGCGATTGAAGAAAAATGCTTACCCACTAACTTGAACCATTACCGCAAGTTCTATCTGCATTTCTGAAGATGAAATATTTTTCGGCATCGACATAATCAAAACCTTTAATCTTTTAAACACCTGGATTAAATCTCCTCGAACACGCCTTTTCCAGGGCTGCTACTAAGACAATTTTAGTGGGAGGTTAAAATAGTTTTTTTTTTGTATTTGTATTTGGTCACAAGTAACACAAATCAAATCAAATGTATATGTTGATGCATATATACTCATATCAGTAGCGCAGGCAAGGGGGACCCCAGGGGCAAGATGGGCTTCTGGCTCAGCCCTTGACACATATACTTGTGTGTGTGTGTGTGTGTGTGTGTGTGTAGATCAGTGCTGTTGGTAACGATCGCTGGCTTGGGCTCCCCACTTTACAAAATCCTGGCTGCGCTCCTGACTCACATATACTCATATATATGCTCTCATTTTATTTTAGTAGGTGGGTGAAATCTTTCTGTAAGTGGGCAACCCATTCGTTAGTGTATTGTTGCGCAGAAATTACTCTTTTTTTTAACATTGTTTCTTCCGATAGGCGTTTTACATTTATCTATATTAAAGTTCATTTGCCAAATTTCTGCCCAATCGAGTAATTTAGCAATATCTTGAATTTGCAAACGTTCTGCCGCTGATTTTGTTCGTCCCCCCAAGTTTGGTATCCGCAAATTTTGAAATTGTCCAGTTAATAATTCCTACGTCAAAATGTCAATGATATAAATAATAAAAAGGACTGGTCCCAGAACTGATCCCCGAGGCACGCTGCTAGTTACATTTTTTCAGTTAAAAATTCCAGAAATTCCTTCGAATTTGATTTTATTTAGTTCACTATACTACTGTAGTTCATAGTTGTGCTTACTTTTTCTAATAATTTTTTTGCTACGCGTTCTCATGAGCTTGTAAACATTTTCATTGGACAAATAATTTGTTTCTTTAAATTTGAAATATGCTTTCCCTTTTAACGTTAAGCTACTTTTAATTTCAGCATTCCACCATTTAGGTTTGACAGTCTCCTTTTACGAAAAAGGATGTTACTCGATTCTAAACATTTAAAATCGTTAAAAAAAGAAGTACATGTGCCATTAATATTACCCCGCGCGATAAATGGGTCGAAAGTTGCAGTTTCACGTTACAAAATTTAGCTCTTTTAAAATCCGAAACGTATTCCAGGCTCTCCGAATTATGAACATTTATTTTAGTTTTAAATGTTATTTGCGTATTATCACTGCCGGAGAAGTCTCTTACAGAGATATTATCAATTAAGTGTAGGTCTGTACTTAAAACTTCCCCAAAAGTGTGGGCGCAAATGTACCCCCAAAAGTCACCTGAACCCGAGCATTACAGGGTAAGTAGCTGTCTTAACCCAACCCAGGCGCTAACAGCCGGGAGCAAACCTTACCGCCGAGAGTCCGACACTGGGACCACTGAGCTATCACGAACACTCGCGCACGATGTAAATGAAAAAAAATTATGTCAAATCTAATATTTTTTGAGTATAATTTTGAACTGTAAAATGAAATGCATATTTAGGCCTATATATATTAATATTTGTTTTTCCTTGACATTTTGCAACTGTGAATATTTTTTACTGTTCTTTTCCGTTGTCCAAATAACGTTCTAATTTTTCTCTCGTCTGCTTTTTTTTTTTTTTTTTTTCCGTGAAGTAGCAACTCTCAATCTACTTTCTTCAAATATTCCCTCTGTTTCTCGAGAACGAGTTTTAGGTCCTCTGGTTCTAACTGTTTGTATATCGATTAGGTTATGATCAGGAAAATATGTTTGGGTTACATTATGTATTACCATGTCATTATCATTTGTCAAAATTAAGTCCGAACCCTTCTTCTTTCGAGTCGCTTCACAAACTTCCTGGGTAAATGCATAATTTTCTGTATCAAAAAGGATTATTTCCATTTGACCTTACGTATTGTTGCCGTGGAACTCCAACATAAATAATTTCATTATTTTCCTTCTGTGGCATGAATGGAAAGTTAAAATCCCAACAAATTATTCCATTCGTAACAAACTGGAATTAACTTTTCTTGGCGTTTGGTGGTCTGCACACGTCCATAATGATTAGTTCTTTTGCTTCAAAAATAAGAATTTCGACCGCTTCGTTTGTTTACCTTCACTTCAGCTGCGTGTGATTTTCATGTAAATACAATACTTGCTTCTTTTAGCAGAGTAATATTTGTAGATTGCTATTTCAGTGTCTTTGATGCAGTTTTCACAGACATACGTGTGTGTTTTCATTAAGTATAAAATACCTGTGTTGGTTTCCAGAGCTAAATTTTGTAGGTATTGTAATTTACAAACTGTTTTGTCAGTGTACATTCCTCGTACATTTGTATATATTACATTGCGAGTTAATGTTTGTTCGGGTGTGTTGCGTATATACATATCCATTTTTATCCAACCCCTCTTCATTCTCTTAAATATGAACGTGATGTACGTTTACGTGCATGAATGAGTCTCTCTATTCTTTCCCCGGTAACCAGTCATGAAATATAAAAAGCATATGTTAAAGCTATTTCCATTTCGGGATGCCTGAAAATGTTTATCACCTTTACACAAAGCTCCGCTGGGTACGGGTTATGAATTGTCCAATCAATGATCGTTTAAGTTTTTCCAATGGCTAACACTAATCAAAGGAAAATATTTTTAAATCTTAAATCCAATACTTTCGTTTATATATATATATATATATATATATATATATATATATATATATATATATATATATATCCGGTAGCTCAGTGGTTACGCTGGCAAAATCTGAGCGGTAAGAGTCTGGTTCGCTCCCACCTACTGTCGCTTGGGTTGGGTTAAGTTGGCCGCTTACCGTCATTGCTCGTGGATGAAGGTGACTCTTGGGGGCACACATACACATCGTTGCAAAATAAGCTTCCTGACTGATTTTAACAGTTCAGCGCACGTAGCTCAATAATTAATACGATTTCCCTATAAGCGAAGTGGACACACAAGTTGGAGATTCAAATCTCGATGGTGCGTTTCTAGTGATTCAGACGCGTTCTGGGTATGAGGTACCATCCCAACCTTAAGAACCACTTATCAAGAAATATGAAAACTTCATAAATGCCGCAAACTGACTGGATAAAACAAACATCAGAGACTGGAAGCTTCTAAACCCATATATATCCTCCTCTCTCTCTCTCCTTCTATGTAGAGAATAATGAAACTGTCATAAAAATTAAATACTTTATTTTGCCATGGGACAATTGATGAAAATATCATCACGCAATTAAATATTATATACACTTTAAATAATAATAGGTCTGGGATAACGCCTTTCCGGACAGTACAAATTCAGGCCTATAGCTAGTACTACTACCACTTACTTTAAATGAAGATCTAAATGAATATGAAAAAATGAAATAAAAGATATGTACTTTAATTCAAGATCGAAATCATTTCACACGTGATAAGAATGACAAGTGATTGGTGTAGGTTTTAATTAACCAATTTGGGTTCTACCACGGGAGTGGGAATAGTAGAAACAAAACCTGTAGTAATCTGTAATAGTATGGTTTACAATCGTACCCTATTAGTCCCTTCAGTACATCACTAGCGTAAACGACCGAAGGGTTATTTTACCAGGTACGAAGATGCACAGCCTCATAACGGGATTCGCCTGAGTGCATTGAAAGCGAACAGTTCCCTCCCAGTCAGAGCATCGAGTATAGGACAGAAAAAAAAAATGGAGAGCTTTTTACCGAGTGTTGAAACTCATTCACAGAATTTAGGCTTCAAAATGAGGACATACTGTCAAGGCTTAAAAATAAAGAATAAATACAAAACCTAATAAAATGGAATCGCATCGGGGACCCAATAAGGTGGTTTGGGTACGTGCGCAATGTTGGCTGCAGTCTTTATATATATAGTTCTATTCAACAGCGCTACTAAGTTACTAATGTAACTGAAACTCTACGGATAACCTCATTATGAGTTATCATCTATGTACACTGTTAATAATCCTCATTAGTTGGTTGGCTAATTGTCATTTAGTGGATTTGATGCTCAGCATCAAACGATGGAAAGTAACAATTATAAAAGTACTTATAATCCAACTTTCACGTTCATTACTTACATTATTTACATATATTACAAAGAGAGTTGAAAAGGATTCGCGCTGCAAATTGTAATAATAATTATTCTTTCATCTTTTTATTTATTTATTTTTTAAGATTCCGACTGTGGGTAAGCAAAGTAAGGAATCCTACAATATTTTGTTCTCCTTTTGATTCATTTCTTAAAATATATAATTGTTTCTTTGCATCAAAAGGAAAAAAATTTAAAATATGATTATCTGAACCAGTAAAAATAATCATTATCCATATATATATATTATATATATATATGTTCAGTTACAAAAATAAAAAATGCAACTGTGTATTGATATGAGCATATACAAAATGTAAGGTAGTATAAATTTTGCCCGCAACTCCATTCCCCTGGCCAGGCTATATGGAAATTAAACGTACGATTCGTTAAAATAACACCAAATATTACAAATAATTTATGGAAATTAGAAATTAGAAACTAATTATAAATAGGACATATTAATATAAAATAAATGGCAAGTTATGATAAAATAGGAGGACACTTCCGAGTAACTGATCTCTTATAATACTCTACTTTCGAAAGTAGCTTCAATGATGGAATTAAAACCGAGAAAAAACTGAAATTTTAATTTGTAAATAAATTAAAAACTTAATTTGGGCTTTTAGGCACAAAAATATATTAAAATTATTCAACAATAATAACTCGATGTGACAAATAAAACCCATTATCATACTTTTAAAAATGTCCCGACTGCAAATCAATGCAAATGACTCTTGATAACATTTAATATATGCTCCGTTTAGGATATAACAGTTAGTTTTGAGGAAAACGTGATTGAAATATGCTTTTATTAAAGTCAAAGCTTTGGTATGTAAATGAAGATATTAAATACATAGGTC
Organism: Bathynomus jamesi; assembly: GCA_023014485.1. NCBI lineage: Eukaryota > Metazoa > Arthropoda > Malacostraca > Isopoda > Cirolanidae > Bathynomus > Bathynomus jamesi. The sequence goes on along the minus strand of JAJOZX010002873.1, from coordinate 460,943 downwards.
CTAAATGTAAGACGCAGTAAATTGATCGTATTTCAACATTTTCAATGCAAGAAAAGTACTGAAAACTGTTACTATTACAAGGCTGTTTAATATAATAATAATAATATAGTCAATGTAAATTATATGAATAAAGATCAATACAAAAATATATATACAACCAACGTTTGAAGAATGAACTCGTTTTATTTTAAAAATGATGAAAAATCTATTTCATAAAACCGTTCTTTTGATGAAAATTTTGCTTTTTTTTTTTTAACACAAATTTAAAAATACACTTCTTTAACTGAACACAATCCTTAGGACAAGAAAGGGAGTTAAATGATCACATTTCTTTGATGACTTCTTAAAAGTGATAACGAAAAACGGTGGTTGCAGCAAACCACTCTTTAATTTACATCACGTGAAGTTCTCAACAGTGTAACTAAGAACACACATTCCATTTTCAGTTTGTATCATCTCTCTGTGCGACTTTCGGGGATTTTGGTCTTCCAAGTGGGAGCTCACTCTATCCTGCGCCCTCGAACTTCTTGCTAGAGAGAACTTGGATAGATGATCTTCGTCCCACTGCGGTTGTCGCACCACCGACTCCTCTCTTTCCCTCGGGGCAAGACCGAGCGCTCCTTTGAATCGACAGTAAGTCAGTGATTTGGGACGGATGTGATCCGCACGCCCTAAGCTCCTTCCACTCATCAACTACTAGCTTTGAAAGTTCCTTAGAAACCTTTTTGTTGCCTTGCATTATATTCCTAACGGCGTTGCCACAGTCAAATCGTCGTACTTCGTTCGTGCGTTTCTTTTCAGTATTAGTTCTGACGGGAATAAGACTCATTCGCCTTTTAAAGGGCGAACAAATAACTTCCTCATCCAACTGTAAATCCTGAGCGGGAGTCTGGCACGCTCCGAGGATGTCATTGGGATGGAATCCTAAATCCTTTAACTCTTTGCATTCATCTAGAGATAAGTTAATAAGTTCTCTACTCAATTTTGGTCGTTTACACTTTTCATAATTCGATTCATTTTTTCTCTTATTCAACTTTTCATAATTACAATTTTTATCCACAGTCCCCTTACGTGATTCGGAACTGCCATTTTGTTTAAATGTGACTGATCCCGTTACAGAGTCCTCGGCTGGTGGAATTAGATTTATATTTCCTTCCTGAACGAATCTATTGGGACCTTTATGATTCTCTTGGTCTAATTCGCGAGTTCTATTCGTTAATTTTCCTTTCTTAGTAATTTTTTTATCTTTAGATGTGGTATCTACTTTTAGTTTTGATCTTTTCTTGGAGGGTTCTTTTCTTTTAGGAAAACTGATAAATTTACTGTTCCGAGTATTCAAGGAATTCAAATTAGCTAACGCCTTTTCAGCAACGCATCTTGTAATTATAGTTTTTTGCTCTTTGGTGTCCAAATAATCTAAAACACCAATGCCTCTCCTTTTCAATTCCCTGCACTCATCTTTCAGAAGTCGCTCAATTTCTCGGTTTGGTTTAGGCTTTTTGGTCTGGGGCTGCTTCGGGTTTGTACGTTCGTCGGAGTGAGTTTGGGTGCTTTCAATTTGAGGGGATAAAAAAGGTTTTTCAACTTGGTTCAATTCGTTTCCAATTAATTCCAGGTTGGCGTTTGAATCTTCGTACATACTAGACTTAACGAGGGAGGTTAAATAAAGCAAACCTTTATTTACCTTATCGGCGATACTAAAAAATATATTGTTATTGTAACACGTTTTCGTAACCTCAAAATCTTTAGCTTTCTCCTCGTCATCTTCCTCAACATTCGAAGTCTCTCTTAAACGAAAATTAAATGAAATATCCTCATCTATCTGCAAAGGGGCCTTGAGAGAACCTTCATCGTCCAAAGTTATTTTAGGGACTATCTCTGAAGTGAGAAAGGCACCATCATGGCTTTCTGTTGTATGAAAAAAGGAAGGTGCATGAGAATGGTGTGTTTTCAACGGTTTGATATGAAGCAAGTCCTTTGGGGAGGTATTTACGGGGTAAGAATTTGTTTTATCATCTAACGAGACTGAAAGGGTTGAAGGGGCAGAAATTGGTGAACAAAAAAGGGAAGCAGTGGAAGGCTGAGGAGGGACGCTGTGCGGGGTAGTGCCATTGGTCATCGAGTAACTCTGGTCGCGTCCACGGTTAGAGAACTCGTCTGACGACCAATGGCTATACCCATTTTTTGACCTTGCATGTGATCTCTTGGTTGATTCACTTCCGATTGGGAGGTGATCTGAACGTCTTTTAACGTTTGGGGGCTCACCGTTCTTTGATGAATCCTCCTCATCGCTAGAGAGATCAATGACTTCTATCGGTTTGCCGCGGGATTTGCTTTCTCTTACCAAAGACTCGCGGTAAGTCAAACCTTTGACCGAGGAACCTTCGGGCATTTCTGAGGCAACGGGGCTGTGGTCAGAAGGAACTTTAGATAAAATGGAGGAAGGCGGTGAGCATTGTGACGACGATTTGTTCTTCTCTAAACTATTATTACTAAGTCTTCCTAAATTGGGGCTTTCGTTTATTGATAAGTTTGCACTGTTTAAACATGAATAATCATTATTAAAGTCAGACACTGAGTTAGAATAAATATTAGACACTGTAACACCGTACTTGGATAGCTTATTTAAACTACTTTGTGGTTCGACTTGTTCCACATACGGAGATAGAGCGTTTTCATTCTCAATCATTGGCACTCCATTGACAGACACAAAGTTATTTGTATAACTATTAACCTGAGTTGGGGTGAATCCCGTTGGGGAATCACTTTCGAATCCCTGATTGGGGTATGCATTATTATTATTATTATTATTGTTATTATTATTATTATTAACAGTAGCTAAGGACAAAGGATCCCTCGAAGCCAATTCAATAATCTCGTGAGGAGGATACTGAACAGGAACCACGTTATGACCATCATTTGAGAAAGGAGAGGAGGGCACAAAGCGCGTAAAAGAGGAAGCGCTATCTTCAGACGTAAGATCAATGCAAGGGACTGAGCGACCTCCTAGCCTTGTTGCACGGTCTATGGTGCGTTTTGCCAATCTTTTTAATTTGACTCGGGCAGGTTTACACTTGGCTAAAAGTTTTCTACTTCTTTTGTCGAATCCTGCAAGTAAAATATTTCACATTTGTAAAAAGTAATTTTTAAATCTTGTGAGTGAGTAATTTAAAAGATTGGCTAAAGGATTTTCTCGCTTATCGACTAAAAATAATTTTAAATTCTAATAATGAATCACATTAAAGCAAATAACATAAAATATCATTATGAAAAGGTAACAGCCAAAAAACTCATTTCCCCACTAAGTGGGGATGCGCGCGCCCTAAAGGTTATACGAGCCAGAGCAGAAATAGGTTAAGTGACTGGCTCGACCCCACCCGACGCCACCAACGTCCGGGAGCGAGCCAGAAACTTACCGCTCAGAGTCCGCCACCGTAACCATCAGTGAGGAAAGTCAGAAACTGACACAAAGCTCAAATCAGACGAATACGGCCTATTCAGCCGACTCCTGTAGTATTAGTATTAGTATTATTATTACCAGCACCATCGAGAGTCGAACCCCCGACCCGCGTTCTTAGTCAGTCACACCGACCGTGACTGCACCAAATATTTATATTTCTCATCAACAAAACAGAAGAATAGAAAAGTATGCATCATTTACAAATATTGGGATTACGTAAGGTGTTTCAGTAATTCTCGATTATGGTAACCAATGGTACGCCAACAGAGGCTTCGGGGCAATTTTTGTTCTTGTGTGTGTGTGTGTGTGTGTGTGTGTGTGTGTGTGTGTGTGTGTGAAAGTAAAACAACTTATGTTTTACATAAGAAGGCTTAGCTTCAACTCCCACGGTCGCCACCTACTTTGCGACTGCTATATATATATATATATATATATATATATATATATATATATATATATATATATATATATATATATATATATAACGTAAAGAACGACGCTTGTATAGGAGATATTCCGCGCAAGACGAGAGAGAGAGAACGAAACAAATGAAAAATGAGGTATATCTTCTATACAAGCGTCGTTCTTTACGTTATTTATACTGCGTGTTCTTTGCAGTTGAATGTGTGTGTATATATATATATATTAGGGTGGTCCTTGCTTAGGGGGTGAAATTTCAAGTTGAACATTTTTCAGCTCCCACCCGCGGAAATCGTTCAAATGGTCGAGAAAACTCTCTAGGTGATTTATTTTTTTAATCGGACAACGTTTACCCCCCCTCATTGAGCATTACCATTAAGCTAATTTTTGACTTTCAAGTAAATGTTACATAATTTGTAATGTTTGTTTTTTTTCATTCTTTCCAGATTTTCAGTGGTTGGATAACTAATGTGTAAAACTGTAAATTCTAATGATTATAATTTAAACTGAATAACTCCTTTAACCATAAGTCAAGCTACCCGTCAGTGGTTGGATAACTAATGTGTGTAAAACTGTAAATTCTAATGATTATAATTTAAACTGAATAACTCCTTTAACCATAAGTCAAGCTACCCGTCAGTGGTTGGATAACTAATGTGTGTAAAACTGTAAATTCTAATGATTATAATTTAAACTGAATAGTGAATAACTCCTTCAACCTTTAAGTAGATAACCTGGATCATGGCAGCGAAGCTGCGCTACCTGATTGCCCCGCAGGAATCGATCGCCGGGTCGCAACTTCCTTCGCAAAAAGAGGTCTTGGCCCTGACGGTCTACAGGATCGACGTCCAGAAGAAGTCACTTCGAGAGGCCGCCAACCAGGTCGTCGAGCTCGTCACCGAGGTGTGGTCCAAGGCGCGAATCCCCCTCCGCCGGAAGGACCACATCGTCACCAAGATTGAGAAGCTCCACAAGGAGTTCAACGATGTGAAGAGGAACAAGGGGCGAGCTGGCGCTCAAGCGAAGCGGGAGGACGAGTTCAGCGAGCGGATGATGAACCTGTTCGACGTCGCTGCCGCTAACGCCATGGAGCTGCTCAAGAACGAGGAGGACAAGGCGTTCCTCCTCGCTCAGCGCGAACCCCGTCGGCGCGGCAAGCTGGGGTCCGTCGACTCGACGCTAGCCGCTGTCGATGCCCGCGCATCTCAACGCCAAGGGGAAGACCGACGGAGGCAGCGAGCCGAGGAAGAAGCGACGACATCTACGGCCCGAGTGGAGCTCGAGTGGTCTTCGTCCTCTTCCAGTGGTGCCGCAAGCGCAGCGGAGAGCGACGACCATGGAGAAGAAGGGAGCCCTCGGGCTCCGAAGCGCTCCAGGCGGGGCACGACGAACATCGTTTCGGCGGCTGTGGCGTCGTCGCTGGATCGCACGAAGGTGACCGACCGAGGAGCTGTCTACGTCCTGACAGAGGTTGCCCGGTCGCTTGGGCACGACGTCGCAGAGCTCAATATCAACCGCAGCTCCATCCGCCGACACCGGCGCAGGCACCGCTCCAGGCTCAACGTGGCGCTCAAGGAAGAGCTGAGGGCCGGCAATCTTGTCGTTCACTGGGACGGCAAGCTCATGCAGGACTTGACGAGCAAGGAGCAAGTCGATTGGCTTCCCATCTTGGTCTCCGGTAACGGCGCGGTGCAGCTCCTGGGCGTCCCGAAGCTGCCGAGTGGAACGGGCTCTGAGATGGCCAAGGCCGTCCTCAACGCGTTGGAGGAGTGGGAGCTCACTGAGCAAGTGAGTGGCTTGTCATTCGATACCACCGCCTCGAACACCGGCCGGAACAACGGAGCGTGCGTCCTCATCGAGCAACACCTCGCGAAAGACTTGCTCTACTTCGCGTGCCGCCATCATGTGCTGGAGCTCCTCCTCGGTGCGGCGTTCACGGCTGTGATGGGCCCCACGTCCGGTCCTGACGTGACCCTCTTCAAGCGTTTTCAGGAGCGCTGGGATTTCCTGGACAGAAGCCAGTACGAGTCCGGCGCTGCGCACCCCGATGTCGCTCCTCTGCTCACCACTGTCGACACGGAGTGGTTTGAGAAGGCGATAGTCGAGCGCAAGGACCTGCGCGACGATTACCGTGAGCTGCTCGAGCTCACCCTCCTCTTCGTCGGTCACGTCCCCCCGCGAGGAGTGCGTTTCCGAGCTCCCGGGCCGATTCACCACGCCCGCTGGATGGCGAAGGCAATCTACGCCTTGAAGGTCTGGATGTTCCGACAGCAGTTCAAACTCACGGCGAGGGAGGAGAGTGGCCTCCGGAGCATCTGCATCTTCGTCTGTCGGGTCTACGCCAAGGCGTGGACGGAGGCTCCGATCGCCGCAACTGCCCCCCGAAATGACTTCGCCCTCCTCAAGGACCTGCTGGCCTACTCTGACATCAACCCTGCGGTGGCCAAGGCGGCGCTGACCAAGTTCCAGAACCACCTCTGGTACCTGTCAGAGGAGCTGGTGGCGCTGGCGCTGTTCGATCCGGGGATCGCCGTCGATCAGAAGAGGAAGATCATCGCCTCTCTCCACGACCGGGTCGGTGAGGAGTCCCCGGCAAAGCGGCCCACGCTGCCAAACCGAGTACTCGCCGGGCTTCAGTTGGAAGACCTGGCGTCGTCCAACACACGAGTTTCTTCGAGAAACTTCGACTGGAGGACGGCTTCCTCGAGGTCGACCCGGAGACCTGGCCGAAGCGGGAAGACTTCAAGACAGCGGCGGCACGTGTGGGAGGGCTCGCCGTAATCAACGACCATGCCGAGCAAGGAGTTGCCCTCGTCCAAGAGTACAACCGGACGCTGACCCACGACGAGGAGCAACTCCAGTTCCTCCTGCAAGTCGTCGCTCGCCACCGCTGCCAGTTTCCGGACTCTCGGAAGCGAACCCTACAGACCCAGGATCGCTAACCGGGCAACAACTGCAACCGGGCAACAACTCCGGGGGTAAAGGTTCAAGGTCGATGAGGGAGGGGTAAACGTTGTCCGATTTAATAAAAAATTCAACTAGAGAGTTTTCTCAACCATTCGAATGATTTCCGGGGGTGGGAGCTGAAACTTCCCAACTTTGAATTTTAAGGACCACCCTAATATATATATATATTAGACCGGGTCGAAATTTTTTATTTCTTATGTACATAGTGTGAGGTGGTTCAATCAATCATAGTAACACCTAGGTAAAATATTTTTGAATTCTGAGGACCCCTACCCGCCCCTACCGGTTTCAGTTTTTTCATAAAATTCGTAAAATTCGAGATAATTTGAGATTTACTTCGAAATTTTTTTAATTACTACAAAAGTTCGCTTATAAAACACTTATATTTATTTTTTAATGAAAAAAAATTAAAAAATACAAAAATGCATGAAAAAAAATTTAATACATAAATGTTTAGCTATTATTGGTAGAAATTTAGAAATTAAGAGACAAATTCAATAAAATGTTTGACCTAAAACTAATGTTTTTTTTTCATTCCTTCCATTGACCTTTCCACTCAAAAGTAGGCAGTTCTTTTCTAGACTCTTAAAGTATTTAAAATAAATTTATGCCGATTAATATAACCAATTCTTTCCTGATTAGATTTAGTTACTAAGTTCACACCCCGTTCAACGCTTTGGCTGTGACATGGAAAATCTAGTATTTCTAGAGGTTTAGTTCTAATCTGAAGCAATTGTTCATTGGTAAAATTACTTAGCAAAGGTGGAGGAGTGATTATCTGCTCATTCCAATTAACCAAATCAATATAATCATTTGCTAGAAAATTTATAGATCTTGGTAGCTCAAAATTTCTGCTGCAAAAGGATGCATTGTGGTTTCTTTTTCTAGTAGCCATAATTTAATTTAATAAGATTTTAACTATATTTTATTTATTACTGACATTTTAAAATTAAATAACGTATTTTAATACAAACTTTTAACATTCTAGGTACCTAAATAGGAATCTAGAAAGGAAAAAAACAAAAATAATGTATTAGGTCTTATATCCAGTGCTATGAGTCAGCACCGGATTTAAGACCCTAACCACTACCCCCCGATCTCAAAAAAAGTTGGTGAATGGTCTATTCTGATGTAATTCGTGCTGGGGAACCCGATTTTGGCCATCGGAAAGCAAAAAAAAATATTTAGGGTCGATTTTTACGATTTTTGGCCTATTTCCCATACAAATTCATATGGAAAAAAGTGAGTATCGGTAAGGGGGTAGCGAAGGTCCCACAGCCTTGATTTTTGGTGTGGATACTACTATTACAAAATGATCAACCTCACAATATGTACCTAAGCAAAATCTTGACCTTGACCCCTTTTCGACCCGGCCTAATATATATATATATATATTATATATATATATATATATATATATATATATATATATGCTACGTCGTGGCCAATGTCGTAACATCGTTTCCCGGAGATCAGCGAAGTTAGGCGACATTGGGTCTGGGTAGTAGTTGGATGGGAGACCATCCTCCGCGCCCAGATTATGTAGCGACCCGTGGTTCGGATCCCACGTAAGGCTGTAGGTCCCCTCTGTCATATGACCTTAGATGTTGCGAAGGAGGTTAAACAACCCCAATAAAAAAAAAAAAATATATATATATATATATATACACACACACAGTGTGTGTATATATATCAGTGGCGGATGGTGACTGTGTGAATTAGGTGTGCGGAATATCATTTGGAGTAAAATTAATAACTGAAATTCATGTTAACTTGGTTATTAATAAATCTTAATAGTAATATGGTAAGTATACGCAATCCACCTTCTCAATATTACACTAAACACTTGGAGAATTTAGGTGAACTGTAAAAAATCTACCACCAATTTCCTACGGGCTCCTTTAAGTATCGAACTTATTTACACAAACTCAAGTCTTCTTTTTGGAGAAAAATAGTGAGCAACAACGTCCTCATATAAGGAACTTCTTTGCTTCACATGTATAAGCAGTGTAATATGTTAAGCATATGAACCTGACGCGGGCCATGGCCCACTTTACCAATATGGAGGGTGTTCTGTCCACAGACTGCACACTCTCCGCCCTGATCCCTCGCTCTCTCGCTTTTCCATTTGATTTGGCATGGGGTAAACGTAAATTTATATTCCCATAGTAGGGGAGAATATACAGGGTGATTCAAAAGTCCTGTTACTCAGATTACATATCACATTTATTACATGTAAATTTTACAGGCTTTACATTTACATTTATTACGTGAATTACAGAACACATATGCAGAGTTTACGCAACAATAGCAGCTCATATTTACAACATATGTTCAAAGTGTGATCCGTGTTGATGAATACAAGCTTGTACTCTTTTTACCATGTTGGCAGACACTTTGTGCAGGGTTGCAACAGTAATGTTTGCAAATGCAGCTTCAATGTTGACCTTAAGTTCTTCTATTGTGTGTGGGTTTGTCTTATAAACCACTTCTTTCAGGTATCCCCATAGAAAGTAATCAGGGGACGTCAAGTCCGGCGATCTTGGGGCCACAAGTTTTTGGAAATGAGCCGGTCGGCGAAAAACTCCCGCAAAAAGGCCATAGTTTCATAAGACGTGTGACACGTGGCGCCATCTTGCTGAAACCAGCAATAACGTTCATCCTCTTCAAGAAGTGCAATGAACTGGTTGATGATATCCCGGTATACATCACCATCCACTGTCGCCTCAAAGAAAATGGGACCCACCACACGTCGACGAGGATGCAAGGGTTTTTCGTGGAACATATGTGGGTTTTCGCTACACCAAATCCTACTGTTCCGGCTGTTAACATACCCGCTAAGGTGGAACCATGCTTCATCACTGAAGAAAACTTTATCGAGCACGTCAATTCCATTTTTCTCGACGAATGTCCAAAACCACCTGCAATACCGTAAACGTTTTGCTGTGTCTAGGTTTTGCAGTTCTTGGACCATACGAATACGATACGGCCGCAGGTGTAATTTCTTTACAGCTCTGTGCACTGGAGTAGGACATCTGCGCCTGTGATGAAAGTTTCCCGAAACTTTTTCTCGGAGACCTTTCTAACCGTGCCCGCATATCCTCAAGCTTTTCCTCAGTTAACAAAGACGGTCGTCCACTCTGTTTCCTGTCGTGTACACCTCCAGTCTCACGGAAACGGGCAACCAGCCGTGAAATCGCCATCTTATTAAGAACAGGAGCATCAGGATATCTTCCGTGAAACGCTTCTTTCACCTGTGCATAATACCGCGTTGCAAAGTACTGTTCAATAATAAAGACCCGTTGCGCCTGAGAAAACGGCATGCTGCTCCCACTGAGAACAAAGCACTACTGGTGTTGCGCAGGACACGCCACCCTACAGGCGGTGCTGGTGAGTCATCGTGACACGCCAGTAGTACCAACTGTTGGATGCAAGAAAGGTTCCAACACATTGTCCCTTATTACGACTCTTTCATGATGGGTAACGTGACTTTTGAATCACCCTGTATATATATATATATATATATATATACACAGGGTGTCCGAGAATTATCTGTACAATTTTTGGCTGTTATTAAAAGTCAACCATGAAGTGTAGAAATTCCAGTGTTGTCCCATTTTACAGAGAATCTCTAAGTTTTTTCTGATACCACGTTTTGACAAGTTTTTTAGAAATGTACGCGGGTGACAGACATTGATGACTTAAAAGCAAGAATCACAGATGCTATTGAGCAAATTGATGTGGATATGCTGCAGCGTACATGGCAACATTTGGAGTATCGATTGGACGTTTTGCGAATCACTAATGGTGCACATATCGAATGTTTGTAACAACGTTACTTTAATAAAAGAAACTTTTGAAAATACAGATTCTAAATAATCTTGTTTAAGAATTTTACGTGTGTTATCAAGAATTTTATTAAAAGATGAAATTGTACAGAGAATGTTCGGACACACTCAGGGGCGTCCGCAGGATTTTTCGCAAGGGGGGGCAAAACTAACTTATTAGTTCTTAGTTTTTATTAGTTCTTTATTAGGTAGAAAAAAAAATGCACTGCGACCACTACGAGTGGTGGTCGCAGTGCATTTTTTATATGTTATATGATACTATGATTAACTATAATCGTGTAAGTTTCAGTGAAATTGACCAAAAGGTTTTCGAGAGAAAAAAATAAATAAAACACTCAATATAATGATCTTTGCAAATAATTCCATTACTATATCTTTCAGTATAGTTTATTTAACACTTCTAAGTTCAACGAAACGGCACTTCGGTAAAGTAAAGGTAAAGTAAACGACATTTCCTTGAATGTGGAAACACTGACTGAGCTGCAGTAGAATTATAGAAGTCGTTGCGTGGGCAAACACAAATTTCCAGGGGAGGGCAACTGCCCCCTCTTGCCCCCGCCTCCGGACGCCCATGGACACACTGGAATTTCTAAAAAAACTTGTCAAAACTTGGTATCAGAAAAAACTTAATGAGATTCTCTGTAAAATGGGACAACACTGGAATTTCTACACTTCATGGTTCTTTTAATAACAGCCAAAAATTGTACAGATAATTCTCGGACACCCTGTATATATATATATATATATATATATATATATATATATATATAATATATATATATACATATACAGGGTGGGCCGTAAGTTTCCATACATAGGAAAAATTAAACGTTTGTTTTTATGTTTCAGATACCCTAAGAATATGCGTTTGACGTAAGATCTTGTTTACTGATGAAGCAAATTTTTACGTCAATGGAGAGGTTAATCGGCAAAACATACGTTATTGGAGTAATGCTAACCCTAACTGGCTGAGTCCGACGAAGATGCAAGGTGCCCGTAAAGTGATGGTGTGGGCCGGGATATGGGGTGACAGAATTATTGGACCAATTTTTGTCAGTGGAAATCTTAATGCCGAAAGGTATCTTAACATGTTGCAAGAAGAGATTTTCCCATCCCTGCTAAACGAGGAAGGTAACTTCCCAGTTTACTTCCAGCAAGATGGAGCTCCACCTCATTATGGTCTTCACGTGCGTCGGTATTTGGATCAGCAGTTTCCGGATGCTTGGAATGGTCGGCGTGGTCCTGTGGAGTGGCCTCCCAGATCCCCAGATCTCACCCCCCTTGATTTCTATCTTTGGGGGCACTTGAAGGCCATGGTGTATCAGGAAAAGATACGAGACATAAATCATCTAAAGGAACGTATCACCAACGCCATTACAAGCATAACGTCAACTGTGCTAATGCGTGTTCATCAACAGTGGGGAACACGTATTGAAATGTGTTTTCAAAACAATGGCAACCATGTAGAGCATATTATATAAATAAAAATGGTTGTCCATAAAAAAATGTTTATTTTTCCTATGTATGGAAACTTACGGCCCACCCTGTATATATATATATATCGCCGCACCGCAATACTGAAATTTCGTGCCTCAAACAAGCTCTTGGGATGCTTCTATCGCTCAGTACCAAAATTTCATTGAATGGCTGTGAAGACAATCCGAACAACTGAATTGAAGTAGCTCATTTCTCATCTCGACTAGTGTAACAGTCGAGCGCGGAATTAAGGGCTAGGGCATCTTTTTCGTCTCGACTAAAGTTGAGAGAGGGAGACAAAGGGTTAATTAAATATTAATTTACAGAAAATCTATTGGGTGTGCGGCGCACACCTAGCAGACCCTGAATATACGCCCCTGATATATATATATATATATATATATAAAAAAAAACAACAATGAAGCCAGAGATAAGTGTTTAATATTTTTGATCAAGAAAAACTTCTAATAAATTTTTATGTAAAATTATATTTATTATTGGATTAGGCGGCGGTCCTCCCTTGGTGAAAATAAGTTGTGGGAGGTAAGCTACGGTACTCACTCGCTTCAACAAGAAAAATATATTTATAAACGGTAAAATAATATAATAAAAATAATAAATTAATTGCGCCTTCATCATCATTTGTTATATACAATGATAATAAGGAATAAAGACGAAACATTTATTACTACGAAATCAAAATTATCAAATACTATTTTTGATACTCGAAATTTAAATATAAAAAATTAAAGGTATCCGTAAAATTTATTCATATACCAAAGGGGTCCATGGAAGAAAAAAATTTTGGGAACCCCTGCTCTATATTATGAAAGGCAAAGAGGAATGCCAATCCAAGAAATGTGTGTACAAGAACAATGTGTGGAGACAGGGAGAGAACTCAAGTTTATTTAAAACTGATCCTGAATTCTTATTATCCAGGAAGCTCATTTCCCCACCAGTCTGGTGCGCGCGCTCCCCCTGGGTCATCGAAGACCGAGCGGAAACAGGGTGAGTAGTTGGCCCAACCCCATCCGATGCCAGCAGCTGGAGCGAACTGAAGAACCCGACACTGCAACCACTGAGCTACCTGGCATTCTTCTTTTTATCCACAGAATGCAACTAAATGCGGGGTTTCCACCCCACCTATACAAAATAGATCTGGGCACCCAATACTGTAATGTTTGTGGTTGTTTGACCTCTTACGCAACATTAAATTATATGACAGACGAGATTTGAACCATCTATGGGTCGCTACATCATCAGCGGTCACCCATACAACAATTGAACAGACCCAACGTTGCTTAACCTCGTTGATCTAAATGGAAGAGATCTACAGATGTACAGAAGCTAAGGCTAACAAAGACCCTAAGATCCACTCTAAGGTTAGCCCGAGAGAAAGAATAGAGTAAGGGGTTAAATAAGTAGCAAAACCTATCATTCGTGGATTAACATTCATTCAGAACGAGAGAGAAAGACTCGCCATCATCATCATCATCAGCCGGGCACTGCCGATAAGTCGGAAAAATAGTCGAAGAGAATAGGAAAGGGGTGAAAGATGAAAAGAAGTAAAATAAGAACACTTACTTACAAACCATACAAATAGTCTTAACTCAAAGAAACACTGTCATACCACGCGAACTACAGACACGCAAATAAATAGAGGATGAGGACAAAAAAATATGAAGTGTGTAACAAAAAGTGGGTTAGTTTACGCTACAAGCTACATCTAAGTTCGTGTTAGTCTAATTTTTTTTTTTCCAACTATAATTTTATTGCTGGCATATCATAAGCTGGTTCAACAGACTCAATCCTCGACCATTATCGCCGGAGCTCTTGTTGCTAATGTTTTATTATTTTAAACAACGTTAATATTTTTAAAATGCCTGTCTAAATGATTCTTAAACATATTAACGATGGTAAAGTTCACGACGGACGCGGGAAGATTATTCCATTTATCAATTACTTTAAACCAGTGGTGCACAAACTTTTTTGATGTGAGGGCCAAGCGAAGAAAATAACTAAATGTATTAGCCTACTTACTTTCCATCTAAGTCATAAACTGGGTCACTTTTATATTCTAACTTTTTCATTGAATTGAAAAGACCCGTGGGGCCACTGAAAAGACCCGTGGGGGAAACATTTGGCCCGCGGGCCAGGGTTTGTGCATCACTGCTTTAAACGTAAAAAAGTTTTTAGCGATGTTAATAATGAAACGTCTGCCACGTAATTTAAATCCGTTATTACGAGTATTGATATTATCGAAAATGAACAATGTCAAAATTTATGTTATCGATTTTATTAATGATTTTGAAAACTTCAATAAATCCCCCTTAATCTCCTAGTCTCGAGTGAATGCGAATCTAACTCTTTAATCCCATCTTCATAAGACTTGTTGCGTAGTGACGGAATTAGTTCCGTGGGGGGGCGTTGAACCCTTTCCAACCTATTAATATCCTCACGCAAATACGGGCATCAAAACTGAACGGCATATTCTAAGTGAGGCCTGACTAGGGACTTGTAAAGGGCAATATAATATTCTTCGATTTAAATTCGACATTACGGGCTATGAAGCCTAACATCCTATTAGCTTTTACGCAAGACTCCAGGCACTGATTCCTAACTTTTAAATCTTTAGATACGCGTACTCCTAAATCTACTTTCTCGTCAACGCTCGCTAACATCATGTACGTGTATTGTTACGAAAATCTATATGCAAAACTTTACATTTGTCTACGTTAAATTGCATCTGCTACTTATCCGTCCACTCCATAATCCTACTTACATCGTCTTGGAGCCTATTTCTATCGTCCTCGTCAACAACTTTACCGCCTATTTTAGTATCGTCCGCGAATATTGACACGTTACTGGTCAAGCCTACATCTATGTCGGTAATGTAGATTACGAATAGCAATGGGCCTAACACTGAACCCTGAGGGACACCGCTACCTACATCCAACCACCCCGATTCCCTACCATTAACAACGACCCTCTGTTTCCTGGCACGAAGCCATTCCTCTAACCAGTTAACTACCTGACCGCGTATACCGTGCGCTTTAACCTTCGCAATTAATCTTCTATGTGGAACTGTATCGAATGCTTTTTTAAAGTCTAAATAAATAACGTCAGCCGCTCTATGCCTATTGTATTCGCGCACTATTTCGTTATAAAACTCTAACAAATTAGTTAAACAAGATTTATGGCGTCGAAACCCATGCTGACTACTTTTAATCAAATCGCGACTTTCTAAGTGATCGATGATACGATCCCTAACTACGGATTCCAAAAGTTTACCGACAATTGACGTTAAGCTGATAGGCCTATAATTGCTAGCTGCTGTGGGGTCGCCTTTTATAAAAATGGGTGTAACGTTAGCTAATTTGAAGTCCAGGAATAATCCCCGCTTCCAATGACTTATTAAAATTTTTTGTTAAGGGGCCTACGATAAGGTATTCCAAATATCTAGGATAAAGCGCGTCATGGCCTGGAGCCTTGCTAACTTTTAGCTTATCGACATAATGTGCAATCTCACCCTCGTAAACAGTTATTTCATCCAAAATAGTTTCGCTTCTAAATGGAACGATATCGTCCACGTCGGGGACATTATTTACGTCTTCTATGGTAAAAATTGTCGCCAAAAGAGTTAAAAATAACCGCCATCGCCTGAGCGTCGGAAGCCAAAGCGCCGTTAGCGTCCACCAGAGGGCCTATGTTATCTTTTATCGGCTTACGATTACTGACGTAGTCAAAAAACTTTTCGGATTATGTTTACTATCCGCAGCTATAAGTATCTCTAACGATTAACATTCTTAACAGATCTTTTAACCTGACGTCAAAGATCGCTATATCTATTAAAGTTAGCTACCGTGCCATTGCGCTTATTAAGTCTATACGCTCTGTTACGCTCGTTTATGAACTCACCTATTTCCCTGGTCCACCACTTGTGCCTACCATGATTTCTCGCACGCTTGGGCCTTCGCGGAATAAACTCCCTTTCGATATTCAAAAAACTTTCTTTAAACGCCTCCCAATGAAAATTTGCGTCATTATCCATAAATAAATTATCCCAGTCCACTACGCTCATCCTGTCCGCAAAACTATCAAAATTAGCCCTACGAAAATCAGGGACTTCTATTACGTTACTATCCCTACTGTTTTCTATCACTAGCTTAAACCTAATAATTTGGTCATCACTACATCCCAAACTCTCACCTACTTCCAAACCTTCGACTATATTTTCGTCGTTCGTCATCATGAACTCAGTCTCAAACCCTCATCATTACCAGTAAGTCTCGTAATTAACGTTAGGGCAGTTAAGGTCTCCGACAATTATACTATCCCGATTATTAATAAAGTTCCCTAGAAGTGTGTAAAATCTAGTATCAGTATCGAGGGGTTGAACGGGAGGTCTATAAACAACAAGGAAATTAAAGCTAATACTACGCACCCTAACTTCAACGCATATCGCATTAATTGCTACCACAAATCTATCAACTTCGATAGCCTTAAGGGAATTATGAATGCACAACAAAACGCCGCCACCAATCCTATGTAACCTATTATTAGTAAAAAGTTTAAAACCCGCTATATCAAGTTCCCTCAACAAATCCCAAGTCACGGTATTTAACCATGTTTCGGTTGTAGCAACTATATATCGTAGTTCCCGGAATAAATTATCACCTTAAATTTGTTCAATTTATTTCTAATACTACGCGCGTTACAATAAAAGACGTTTAAATTATTTTTACCAAGGACGGGCGTTTTAAACTATTTTTCACGTCGGGCCGGCGTTTCCCGGACCCACAACGGTTAATCGATGAGAACGTTCGAAAGTTGTATAGGTCGAAACCCTATACAACTTTCGAACGTTCTCATCGATTAACCTACCTAGCCTAGCATTCCCTATTTCATTGAAATGCACCCCCATCTTTTATAAAAAGGCTAGGATCACTAAATTCTGACCACAGCTTTACGAAGGGTACATTTTCCCGAGCACAAATCTCTTCTAGCTTAGTGTTCAAAAATATTGTTTTTGACATAATCCTAAGACCTAAACCGTGCCTAGGGATAATACCTAGAACTAAAGACCTGTCTGACCTTGCCTTCAGGGACCTAATTAACCCCCTGTATCTCTCCAAAAGGTCAGATACTCTCGTATCGGGCCTATACAAATCGTAGCCCCCTACTATCATCAGCAACATCGAGTGACGGGAGGCAACATCAATCCTATTTACTTCGTCTCTAATTCTATCAACCCTGGACCCTGGTAGACAGACCAGGAAGGGGTGGAGGAGGAAGATGGAGGAGGAAGATGGATGAGGGAGGATGAAGGGGGAGGAAGGAAGGAGGAGGAGGAAGGAGGAGGGAGGAGGAAGGAAGGAGAGTAAGGGGGGAAGAGGGGTAGGGGGGAAGAAGGGGTAGGGGGGAGGAAGGGTAGGGGGGAGGAAGGGGTAGGGGGGGAGAGGGGTAGGGGGGAGGAAGGGGTAAGGGGGAGGAAGGGGTAGGGGGAGGAAGGGGTAAGGGGGGAGGAAGGGGTAAGGGGGGGAGGAAGGGGTAAGGGGGAGGAAGGGGTAAGGGGGAGGAAGGGGTAAGGGGGAGAGGAAGAAGCAGCATTGATGCAGAATCAGAAAAGTGTTTACGCCCATGCAAATAGCAAAAGAATTTGAAGGCGAATGACGCGAGTTAAAGTGAAAGAAATACACAATCCTTTCTAACCTGTTTGTAGGGTCACCAGACGCTCTCTCTTCTGGTCTGAAGTGAAGCAGTAAAGATGAGCCCAAGGCTGCTCATCCCTTCGCGCTCTCCAAACCACAATCCAGCGATTTGCCGACCTTTAAAAATAGAATATCAACTCGTCAACGCTTTACGAATGAAGAAATGACGGGTTAATCTTTATATCTTTGGTCACTATTGACTTTTATAAAAATGTAAGATCGTATAAGATTGTGTTTTTGGATTGTTTAACCTCCTCATTAGAAGGGGAGCTACGGTTTTACGTGGGGTTCGAACCCCTACTGCACCAAAGAAGACTCAAGAGGGGCACCTCAATCGTTGGAATCTTTAGTTCGAACCGACTCTAACTCGGGAACTTCGGATTAACAGCGCAGCGTTCTAACGTGGCGGGTAGTCACAGCATGAACCATTGAACCATAGATCGAAGTCATTTACTAAACATAGTGAACTCGGAAAAAATGTCTTCACTCTTACGTGAAACAGATCAATATACGGCTCGTTATTAAACTTCTTAACAAGTACAAATTACCTGTCTCTCGTTGACATGTGATCTGCCTCTGGCGAAGCGTAAATGTGTCTTTCGTATCTCAACACTTGTTGCTGAGGCATTTGTAACTTCCCTCCATATTTATTGTTGGAAAGAATGTACCTGAAAGTTAAATTTAAAACCTCGATAATTTAAACGAAGCTTGACGTGTTAGTTATCATGATGTGGGTTGGAATTTTCAAACAATACCATTTTTATGCTAATTTTGCCAATTTCTAGGGGAGAGGGGGCCACATTGAGTTTAAAAATATTTCTCGTCCAAATTAAACTTTTTAAACCTTTTTGCCCATATCTAAGTAACAAAATATTGGTAGTGTCCGGCAAACATGCTTCACATCTTAAAATGCAGTTTCAAAATGCCCGCTTAGGGATTTATTCCTAACACAAAATAATTTTGTGCCATACTTTTCCCATATATAGGGTGGCTCTCAGTTTTCAGTAAATAAAATGAAAATAAAGGCAGGATTAAAACCACTAATCCAACATTTAGAAGTTGAAACTTCACAACAACCCTTCTCAAAACCTTTGAGGATGAAAGAGGACATCGGCATCAATATTTATTTCAACATTTCTTTTCGCCTTCTGAATCTATACAAATGTCAGTCGCAAGGAATGACAATCTATCTCAAAAGGATGAAGTGCGGGTGTTTTGGGGATTGTTTAAACTCCTTTGCAACAGCAAAGGTCACGTGACGGAGAGAACGTAAAGCTTTACGCGGGATCCGAACCATCTAAAGGTCGATACATTACCCGGACGTAGAGGACAGTCACCCATTCAAGTACTGCCTAGCAGAATGTCTCTTAACTTCCCTGATTTTAGGGAAAGGGTGTTGCGATATCGCTAATGACTTAACCCTAAAAAAAGATGAAGTACAAATATCCAAGATAATTAACGTGAGAGGTCAGCAAAATGAGTTAATATTCTACATGATCAGACACGGTACTCATAAAATGAAGTAACAAGGCTCGCTGGTGTCTCTATCGATTTCCTTATAATTGACAAGCTAAAGATTCGAGAATTATTATCGATTCGAAAGGAAAATGCACGCTTAATTTTCAATGGACAATGTTAAATTAGGTTGACATGAGAAGTTATTTCGGAGATATGCAGTGGAAAAGAGAGAAAAAACATATCGGTAACAATTTCTTGGCTCGACCATCAACAGCGAACGTACTCTGTATCGAACCTTAAGCATTTTTAGTTGCAAAACTTGATCTAAATGTATCGTACAACCGTAAACGCTCTTTAATTACTGACTTCAGCAGGTAGCCTACTACAAATAAGTGAATGCAACCTAAGACAAACTTTTAATCAGTTAGTCTGTAAATGACATCAGAAAGAAAAATTTTGGTATTTTATTTTCTCTTACAATCTGCTTTTAGTTTATACAGGGTGGGTCGTAAGTTTCCATACATAGGAAAATTTAAACGTTTGTTTTTATGTTTCAGATACCCTAAGAATATGCGTTTGTAAGATCTTGTTTACTGATGAAGCAAATTTTTACGTCAATGGAGAGGTTAATCGGCAAAACATACGTTATTGGAGTAATGCTAACCCTAACTGGCTGAGTCCGACGAAGATGCAAGGTGCCGGTAAAGTGATGGTGTGGGCCGGGATATGGGGTGACAGAATTATTGGACCAATTTTTGTCAGTGAAAATCTTAATGCCGAAAGGTATCTTAACATGTTGCAAGAAGAGATTTTCCCATCCCTGCTAAACGAGGAAGGTAACTTCCCAGTTTACTTCCAGCAAGATGGAGCTCCACCTCATTATGGTCTTCACGTGCGTCGGTATTTGGATCAGCAGTTTCCGGATGCTTGGATTGGTCGGCGTGGTCCTGTGGAGTGGCCTCCCAGATCCCCAGATCTCACCCCCCTTGATTTCTATCTTTGGGGGCACTTGAAGGCCATGGTGTATCAGGAAAAGATACGAGACATAAATCATCTAAAGGAACGTATCACCAACGCCATTACAAGCATAACGTCAACTGTGCTAATGCGTGTTCATCAACAGTGGGGAACACGTATTGAAATGTGTTTTCAAAACAATGGCAACCATGTAGAGCATATTATATAAATAAAAATGGTTGTCCATAAAAAAATGTTTATTTTTCCTATGTATGGAAACTTACGGCCCACCCTGTATATATATATATATATATATATATATATATACCGGGTGTCCGAGAATTATCTATACAATTTTTGGCTGTTATTAAAAGTCAACCATGAAGTGTAGAAATTCCAGTGTTGTCCCATTTTACAGAGAATCTCATTAAGTTTTTCTGATACCACGTTTTGACAAGTTTTTTAGAAATGTACGCGGGTGACAGACATTGATGATTTAAAAGCAAGAATCACAGCTGCTATTGAGCGAATTGATGTGGATATGCTGCAGCGTACATGGCAACATTTGGAGTATCGATTGGATGTTTTGCGAATCACTTATGGTGCACATATCGAATGTTTGTAACAACGTTACTTTAATAAAAGAAACTTTTGAAAATACAGATTCTAAATAATCTTGTTTAAGAATTTTACGTGTGTTATCACGAATTTTATTAAAAAATGAAATTGTACAGATAATGTTCGGACACACTGGAATTTCTAAAAAAATTGTCAAAACTTGGTATCAGAAAAAACTTAATGAGATTCTCTGTAAAATGGGACAACACTGGAATTTCTACACTTCATGGTTGACTTTTAATAACAGCCAAAAATTGTACAGATAATTTTCGGACACCCTGTGTATATATATATATATATATATATATATATATATATATTTTTTTTTTTTTCCAGATTTACCGCCGATTCGTACCTAAAGAGACGGTACATATCTCGGCGAGGCAGTGAGTGGGTGATGTCACTGTGCTAGGGGCGGTAGACTAGGGGAATGAGTAAGGGTCAGTCGATGGATAATGGGTAGGAGGGGTACGGTTTCAGATACGATGGAGCAGATGGGAGTGAGTAAGGAAGAGGAAACGGCTTCCGCTGAAAAGTGGGGGCCGTCGGCGAGTATAGATCGTAGGCAGTTGGGTATGGGGTTTTCGGCCGAGAGAGGGAAACACCTGCGACGGAGAGCGGCCAACTTTGAGCATTCCACCAGAAGGTGTAAGACAGTGATAGGGGTATGGCAGGTAGAGCAAAGCGGGGCTGGCGATTTCGCCATAAGGTGTCCGTGGGTGATGCGGGTGTGACCTATGCGGAGACGGGCTAGGATTACTTCTTTATGGCGGGACCGGTGGAATGAAGAAGCCCAGTGTCCTATTGCGGTTTGATCGTGTGGAGTTTATTTTGTGTGGCCTGGTCCCATTCCCGCTGCCATATGGAGCGGAAGTGGGAGCGGAAAGCCGGGAAGAAGTCGGAGAAGGGGAGGGGTCGGGAGGAGGCCGGCAGCAAGCAGGCCGTCTTTGCTGTGCGGTCCGCCGCCTCGTTACCCTGGATGCCGACATGAGCCGGGACCCAACAGAATGCGATTGTCTTATGTTGGAAGATCGTTAAAAGTGGAAGGTCTGCTGGATGGTACAGACGAGCGGGTGAGGGGAGTTAAATCTTTCTAGGGAGAGAAGTGCACTTTGGGAATCCGAATAAATGACAAAAGAGCTGGCAGAGTGGGTGCGCACAATATCGAGGGCCTCCGTTATGGCGAAAAGTTCCGCCGAAAAAACGGAGGCCTCGCGGGGCAGGCCGACGCTCCGGGAGAGCGGCTGGGACAGAATCACCGCTGAGGAGGCCACACCAGCTTCCGAGCGGGAACCATCCGTGTAAATGGCGATTGCGTCCGGGTGTTGGGTTGCGTGTTCGCGGAAAAGTGACCTGTATATCATGGCGCTCGTGGTAGTCTTCGGTAGGGAACACAGATCTTTGCAGAACTTGATAGGGGTTAGGATCCAGGGGGGTAGATGCTGAATGAAATGGGGATAACTGAGGGGGCGGGCATGTTGAAAAGATCAAGGAAAGAGCGGACCGCTTCAGTGAAGTGCCAGCTCCGTCCCTGAGGTGGTAGTTCTAAAACCGCCGTGCCCAGAAGCGAAGAAGGTAGCCTCTGTGCACGGAGGTATGTCCGCATGAGGAGTAGACCCCGTCGGAGGGCGAGAGGGAGATGATCACATTCCACATGGAGGCTGGAGGCTGGGGAGGAGCGGAAAGCACCGGTGGCGAGGCGGAGGCCTCTATTAAGTACCGGGTCCAGGATACGGAGGCGGGCGTTGGAGGCTGAACCATAAACTGCGCTACCATAGTCCAGCTTCGACTGTACTATGGAAGTATAAAGGCGAAGAAGAGAGCGTCGATCTGCACCCCATGTGGTGTGAGAGAGGTGATCCAGGAGAGCGAGGGGGCGTCGAAGGGATTGCTTTAGGTGCTTGAGATGGGGAACCCAATTGAGCCGTCGGTCTAGGGTCATGCCCAGAAAACGCGTGGAGGGTACCACCTCAAGAGGACTGCCGTATAATGTAACAGAGGGTAGAGGAAGGGTTGTGGGTCTTCTTCTACTGAAGACCATACACTTGGACTTAGGGATGGAGAGGCGGAAACCCACCGACGTCGCCCACCTCTCCACCCGGTAGATGGCGAGCTGCATTTGCCGTTGAACGACAGACGGTTCTCGCCCTGCGAAGTAGATTGCAAGGTCATCCGCGTAGATGGAAGAGCGGATTGTGGGTGGAAGGCATTGTGAGACCGTGTTCATCACGACAGAGAAGCAGAGAACACTGAGGATGCTTCCCTGTGGGACCCCGTCCTCCTGCACAAAGGTGTCAGAGAGGACTGAGCCCACCCGGACTTTAAAGGTCCGAGAAGTAAGGAAGCCCCTGATGAAGGTAGGCATGGCTCCGACAAGGCCCAGATGTCGGAGCTGACCGAGGATCATTGCTCGACGGGTGGTGTCATAGGCCTTCTGGATGTCGAAGAAAACTGACAGTACGAACTGTCTATTGTCGAAGGCATCCTGTATGTCTCGGCTGAGAAGCAGGAGGGGATCAGTGGTGGAGCGGAATTGTCTGAAGCCGGACTGGGTAGACGGGAAGGAATTGGTACGTTCAAGGACGAACGATAATCGCGTAGCGACCATTTTTTCGAGGATCTTGCAGGCACAACATGTCAGGGCGATTGGTCTGTAGTTTGTGGGGTCCAGGGAATCTTTGCCGGGCTTGGGGATAGGGATGACGTGGGCCTCCTTCCACCTAAAGGGGAAGGCACCCTCTATCCATATGCGATTGTATAGTCTAGCAGGAAAATTTGTAAGGTAGAGTGGAGGTGTTGGATCATGCCGTACGGAATACCGTCCGGGCCGGGACAAGGGGATCGTCGAGAGGCCAGTGCCGTCTGTAGTTCACGCATGGTAAACAATCGGTTGTAGGTGCTGTCTATGGACGGTGGGGAGGGGCTATCGTCAGGGGCGGGTACGGGATTGGCTGCAGAGGAAGAAACGGCGGCGAAGGTAGAAGCAAGGTGGTCTGCCACCGACTTGGGCTCACATAGGAGTCCGTCGTTTGTCCGGAGGACCGGGGGTCGGGAGGGGACATGTCGCCTCTCGACGCCCCGCACCTTCTTCCAGATGGTAGCCGAAGGTGTGTTGGCGGTAATGCCGGACACAAAGGCACGCCAAGAGGCTCGGCGCGCTGTCTTCATTGTGCGGCGGGCGATGGCCCTGACCCGCTGCATTCCGTGCGATGGATGGGGAGTCGCGTCCGGTAAAAGCGCCGAGTTGCCTTCTTCTTGGCGCGCACGGCCTCCGCGCACTCCGGGGTCCACCAAGGAACCCGTCGGGCGCGGGGGTAGGCGGAGGATTGTGGTACGCTTGTGCTTGCGGCCGTTAGAACGACGGACTCGAAGTATGCGACGCACCGTCGATGGATGGGAAGTGGGCAGTTGTAAGGGTGGTATATGTGTTGTCGCGGAAGCGGGCCCAATTCGCGTTGGTGGTAACCCACCTTACCGGTACCCGTACAGTCTGGTCGGGTCGATTGAGGGTGAGTAGAATGGGGAGATGGTCACTGCCATAGTCCTCTCGGAGGGCATCAGTTGATACGAGGGACAGGTCTATACAGGATGGAGTGCAGGTGGTGGCATGGTAGAATGTAGGAGAGCCATCGTTGAGGCACTCGAAGGAGAGCTCGGTCATGACGGATATCAGGGTTGGGGCCATATAGGTGGAGTGTGTGTCGCCCCACAAGGGGTGACGACTATTGAAATCGCCCAGTAGTAGGAAGGGCCTGGGGAGTTGTTCCACGACTTCCACCAGGTCGTCGCGGGAGACTTGAGCGTGGGGGGGAAGGTAGATTGAACAAATGGTGTACTGTCTATCCAGGGAGAGCCGGACGGCAGTCACCTGTAGCGGGGACCGGATGGAGAGATTGTAGAAGGGGACTGCGTGGTGGACGAGGATGGCAGCTCCCCTTCGAGTGCAGGTAGGAGGCGGGGTGGCGACGCAGAAATAACCAGTGGGGCAGGGCATGGACCTGGTCCCCAGGATTAGCTCCTGGAGACAGACACACACCGGACGGGAAGTGGCAATCAAGGAGTTAAGGCCTTCATAGTTTGCAAAGATTCCTCGACAGTTCCAGTGGACTATCGTGGTTTTCGGGGGATCCATTAGTTGATGAAGGGGGATGGGTAAAGGTGTAGGCGCTAGGAGGTTGGAGTGTGAAGGGATCTGGAGTTCGCGAAACTGAAGGCTGGGTCGGGAGCATGGCTGGCTATCTACCGTTCACCAGGGAAGGAATCGGTCGGCCTGTCGAACCCTGCGGAGGTTGCGGGGTCGAGTCGGCCGAGCGAGACCGGAGGCGTGGATCACGGCAGGCAGAGGAACATCGTGGGCTGAGCGGGTCGGAAGTGCCTTGTCGGGCTTCTATGGTCGGGCCAGGGGGGGGCACGTTAACCCCAAAAGGGGCGCTACCCCGCCTGTCCGGGGTCTCACGGCGGACCCTAGGTGGTGACAGGGGGTACCAAAAAGACCGGGCGGGTGGGAGGGAGGGCGTACTCAGGGTAGCTGATAAGGGGGGGGTCGGGGATGTTGGGGGGGTAGGTACGATGGGGGTGGAAGGAGGTGAACCAGAGTGGTCTCGTGGAGGGGTGGAGAAAATGGCACCAGGAGGCAAGGGCAGATCCAGGAGACTCATGGGCGTGGGCGCAGCCGAGCTTCCCTCGGTCACACCGTGCAGCTGCGCCAGAGCCGCATCCACTGGATCCACTGGGCTGGGTCTCGTCGTACAGGGCGGGTCGTGGATTTCGGCCACTATTGTCAGAGTCTGTGGGGGTAGAACGGTGGGACTTCTACGATGGGGAGAGATGGACATAGTGGGCGTGGTGGGCGGTGTAAGGGTCCGAGCCGTCTTCTTGGTCTTAGGGGAAGAGGGAGAGAGACGTTGGGAGGCCGGAGGGTCTGGTGACACGCTCCGGCGTCTCCGCCTCGACGGCTTGCTCCGGGCGGCAGGTTCGGGCGTGTACAGGGAGTACTGGGAAGGCAGGGTTTGAGGTGGCTGGGACCTGGAAACCCTGGTCCCAGACTCCTGGGGGATTCGTGGCAGGTGAGGTGCGGGAAGAAGAGGAACGGTGGGGGGACAGGGGACCGTCGGGTCCTGCGAGGATTTGCTATGTGGGGAACAGGAAGCAGTGGCTGGGGGGGGTTTCGGCGGCAGGCCAGGGCGGCGTGCCGAGATGATAGAGCCGAGAGCAGCGGCATAGGACACCCCCGGCCTCACCTCCCGACTCCGCACCCTGTCGCGTGCCTCACGGGGGCTAAGGAAGTCCGTCACCTGTAGGCCTCGGACCTCCTTCTCGAACCTGAAGAAAAGGCATTCTCGGGATGAAGAGGGATGTGCGCCTTCACAGTTCGAGCATTTGGGTGTGTTGGGGCACCTGTCAGGGTGGGCGAGTCGTCCACAGTGAACACATAATGGATGCGGCTGTCGACAAGCGGAGCTGACGTGTCCGAATTTATTGCATTTGAAGCAACGGGTCGGGTCTGGGACGTATGGGCGGATAGAAAACTCGCATGAGGCGCGGTCTCCCATACCCCATACAATACGGCCAGGGGGGATTAGTGAGTTAAAAGTAAGGAGCAGACGTGGGGTGGGGGAGGGGGTGCCTCCCTGTCGGGATGTGAAACGATAGATCTTAGTAACTCCTTGGGGTGCGAGATCCTCCAGGAGCTCGTTCACTGCGACCGACAGTAGGCGGGTGGCGTAAATAGTGCCCTGACTCTGGTTCAGGCGAGGGTGTGGGGAAACGGACACCGAGCATCCAAGGACCTCAGTGATGGAGAGTAGGGCTTTCGTCTCTGCGGCTGAGCGTGATTTTACGAGGAGGGAGCCATCCCTCTGTGGGCGTACGTCATAGCGGCTGGAGTTGCTGTGGGTTCGGATCGCCTGGAACGTCCGTTCAGAGTTGTTCGGGAGGGACCCAGATGTAGGCCGAATCACCAGGAATTTGTGGATACTTGGAAGGGAGAGGGAGGCTGTAGAGTCGAAATGTACTGGAATATCCAACGGTCGGTAGGATGGTCGTGAATGCCGGCTCCCCCGTCCGCTGCGAGGTGGGCTGACGGCGGGTGAGGGGGGCATATGGGGAGAGGAAGAAGCCGGGTTGTGGGGGCAAGTCCTCGGTGGAACTTGACTTGCCCGAAGGTGGCTGAAGTGGGCTGGGGCGAGGCCCCTGCTCCAGAGAGTGTAGGTCCAAGGGCGTAGTCGAGGGACGGACTGGGGTCGGCAACGGAAAAGGAGAGTGCAAGCGTTCCGCTTCCACAGGTGGGTCAACCCCATTAGGCTGCGGTCTTCCAGTGGTAAAGGACTCGAGCGGTCCTATTCAAAGGAGTGACATAACGAAGGAGTGACAAATCGGAGATAAAATTCAAAGGAGTGACACGAAAATACCAACAAAGAAGAAGAAAGAACAAATCCAGAGGGAAGAGAGGCTTGCAACTGTTAGGTTAGGTTAGGTTAGGTTAGGTTTCTAGTTTTTGAAATAAAATCTTAATTTTAACAATTCTAACAAATTTTGTTTTTTTAAATAAAATTTTAATAATTATACTCCTTTGAATTTTATCTCCGATTTGTCACTCCTTTGTTATGTCACTCCTTCGTTACGGTATTTATGTCACTCCTTTGAAATGTCACTCCTTCGATACAGACCCGACTCGAGGGCCTGGTTGCCCACCACCCGAGTGTTGAGAGAAGTAGTAGTCGTAAGTCGGGGGGGAGAAGTGTCCATAGCTAAACAAAAAGGAACTTCATCCCCCGCGCGCATCCAGCCACCACCGACTCCAACAAGGGAAAGGCGGTGTGGGCACACTTGGTCCCACCGCCGATGGATGTCACGCAGGGGAGATACACCCGCACCCAGTCCCTGTGTCTGAAAGGCGGCCACTCTCATCCAACGCGCGGTGAAAAGTGGCAGGGACAGGGTTTGGGTTTGGTTGGAAAGCGACAAGGGTGCAGGGCAACCACCTCCCACACCCAAGGGCCAAAATCAAGGTCCAAAGAACAACGCCAAAAAAACAGGGAGAAGCCAGAAAGAATGGGTTAAAGGAGAAAGAAAGAAAAAGAAGCAGGAGATCAGCCGGGTCCCCAAACGGGCCCAATGGTCCACGAGGGCAGAGAAAGCCCTTACACCGAAGAAAGGTGTATTCCCACATTCGCCACAGAGGGACGCGCCCTATAGCTCCGGACAAAGCAAAGGGATATATATATATATATATATATATATATATATATATATATATATATATATATATACACACTGGTAATGTTGGTTTTGCTTCCGCTTGAATTGTTCATTCTGACTAAGTCAAGCTTGTTGCTCCACCTTAGACCTACAGCTTAACGTGGAATCGGAACCACGACCCACGGGAAATCACAAATAAGTGCTCGCTCAGACTCGATCTCACGACCACCCGATTAGTAGACCAGCGTCTTAACCACTAGGCCATATATATATATATATATATATACACAGTATATATATATATTGCACACCCATAAGAAAAAATATAAAGCAGTTCCAAGGCCTTTCGTGTACTTAACAGTACACCTCGTCAGGGAATGAAAAATAACCCAGATAATGCACCTTGCTGTGTTTATTCGATTGGATTTAAAAAATGCACCTTAGTTTATGTAGGTCAAAATGGGAAAATGTTAGACGTCAGAATAAAACTATATATATATATATATATTTTTTTTTTGTTTCAAAGAATGACCGCTCATGGCCACCAAAAGAAAGGTGGATAGCAGAGCGAACACAGAACGAAGAGTATGGAACAATTAACGGAAATGAACAATAGACGGGGGGGGGGAGGAGGAGGAGGTGGGGGAAAAGCAAAAAGATCATAGTGGGGTCACAGCCGGTAAAGAAGTCGGGAGCGAAAGAGGAAGGAGAACAACCCGGTTATCGAAAAGTAGGAACCTTCAGACAGAAGAGCGCCAAGCCTATCACAAAGCCCAACGTTCTCCAAAAAGGGAAAATACTCTGCGCGCAGCGCAGAGTAAAGCGGACACTCCACCAGAAGGTGGGCAACTGTAAGGAGGACGTCACAATTGGGACATTGTGGCACCCGATCCCCGGCCATCAAATAGCCATGGGTCAGGTGGGTGTGGCCAATACGGAGGCGGGCCAGAGCCACCTCCTTATGGCGCGACCGATGGAAGGAAGAGGCCCAACATCCCAACTTAGGTTTAATCTTGCAAAGTTTGTTGTCCGTAGCGCCATCCCAGCGACTCTGCCACTGGGAGCGCAAAAACCTACGGAAGCCAGGGATATAATCAGAAAAAGGGAGGGACACAGGTGAAACCTGCAGTCGGCACGCGGAACGGGCAGCTCGATCGGCAGCCTCATTTCCAGCCACGTTAACATGTGCTGGGACCCAGCAAAATACCACCTCCTTGCCACCGAAAGCGACAAGAGTATGGTACAATAGCTGGATTCGTCGGACCAGCGGGTGGACAGAGTCAAAACACTCCAGGCCATCCAGGGCACTCCGAATGGATGACGAACGACCCATCCGGATGCTCCCGCACCACCTCCAGAGCGCTCAGAATGGCATAGAGCTCCGCCGTAAAAACGGAAGCCTCATCAGGGAGACGGGTACATCGGGGAGCAAGGACAGACGACTGGGGAACAGCCGCGGATCCAACGCCCCCCGACGACCTCGAACCATCCGTGAAGATCGCAACACATGCAGAGTGACACGCTGCATGCTGAAGGAAAAGAGACCGAAGCAAGGCAAAGTCCGACTCGGTCTTGCGAACGGGCGCAACGCCCTACAGCACGCAACAGGGGTGCTCTCCCAAGGTGCAACACCACTGAAAGAGACCGGTATAACGGATGG
This sequence comes from Bathynomus jamesi, assembly GCA_023014485.1. Classification (NCBI taxonomy): domain Eukaryota; kingdom Metazoa; phylum Arthropoda; class Malacostraca; order Isopoda; family Cirolanidae; genus Bathynomus; species Bathynomus jamesi. The sequence continues at coordinate 431,168 of JAJOZX010002873.1, read as the reverse complement.
AGGGGGAGTGCCCATACCATCGAGGAGGGAGGTCACCGTGTCGGTGAAATACCAACCCCCATCCCGGCAGAACGCCCTCTCAACCACCTGGAACAGAGGAGAGGTGGGAAGACGGAGGATCCGGAGATAGTGTTTAGCAACGAGGAACGACCTCCGATCCTCCAAGGGAGGGATGTCGCACTCCACCTGCAGACTATCAACCGGAGAGGAGCGGAAGGCGCCAGATGACATGCGCAGTCCTCTAGAGAGGACCGGATCCAGTATCCGAAGGGCCGTGCGGGAGGCGGAGCCATACACCACACTCCCATAGTCTAATTTGGACTGTACCAGGGACACGTACAAACGGAGGAGCGTCCGCCTATCCGCGCCCCATGTAGTATGCGACAGATGCCCCAGCAAATCCAGGGTACGTCTCGCGGACTCGCGCAGCCGGCGAAGGTGGGGAACCCAGCTCAAACGGCTATCGAAAACCATACCCAAGAAGAGTACTGATGAAACGAGGGCCAGAGGCTGACCCCCGAGTGTAAGGTTAAAGGCCGGGATGGCGCCGGATCCCCGTCTCCTCGACGGAAGGAAGGCCACACACGAAGTCTTCGGGGAAGACAACGTAAGGCCCACCGACGACGCCCAGCGTTCAACCCGATTGACCGCGAGTTGGACTTGCCTCTCCACGAGGGGGGGACTCGTCCCCGCGGCATAGACAGCCAGATCATCTGCATAGATGGAACAGCGCACCGAGGGCGGAAGAGCTCCCGGTAGCGCAGACATAACTAGGTTGAAGCATGAGACGCTCAACACACACCCCTGGGGCACCCCCTCCTCCTGAACATACAGGGCAGATAGGGCCGCCCCATTACGGACGCGGAAAGTGCGACGGCAGAGGAAGTTGCGAAGAAACGTGGGCAAAAAGCCCACAAAACCAAGAGACTTCAAACGGTCCATGACCACTCCCCGACGGGTCGTGTCATAGGCCTTTTGGACGTCAAAAAAGACGGCCAGAACAAGATTCCGGCGGGAAAATGCCTCCCGTACATCATGGCCAAGGAGGAGAAGGGGGTCCAGAGTACCCCGAAATCGACGAAAACCATACTGGGTCGGGGGGCATAACCCAAGCGACTCCAGTGTAAAGGAAAGTCGGACGGCCACCATCTTTTCGAGGAGCTTGCATAAGCAGCTCGTCAAAGCAATAGGCCGATAGCTCGCCACCCCCGCCGGATCCTTCCCGGCTTAGGTATCGGGACCACAATCGCCTCCCTCCAACGGGAAGGGAACGACCCCTCAACCCACATCCGGTTGAAAAGATCCAGCAAGAAGTGCAGGGCCATCGGGTGCAGATTCCGAAGAAAGTCATACGGAATGTCATCAGGGCCAGGAGCGGAAGAACGACGGGTTGCCAAAGCAGCCCGAAGTTCCCGCATCGGAAAGAGATGGTTATAGGGCTCGTTCCCAGGGGGCGGGAACGTAACCTCCGATAAAGGGCGATTCGCAGCCGAAGGCGAACGGGAAACCGCAGCAAAAGCACCGGCCAGCCGATCAGCCACAGCAGCAGGATCCGAAAGGAAGCCGTCCCCGTCCCGAAGGAAAGGGCGACTAGCAGGGACCGGCCTCCCCTCGATACTACGTACCTTCCGCCACACAGCAGCAGAAGGGGTAGATGAGGAGATGCCGGACACAAAAGCACGCCAAGAGGCCCGACGGGCCAACTTGAGAGTCCGGCGGGCGAAAGCCTTCGCCCGCCGCATCTCAATCAAGTGGCCCGCGCGCCGGGTGCGGTGGAAGCGGCGCGTTGCCCTCTTCCTCTCGCACACCGCCTGGTGACATGCTGGAGTCCACCACGGGACGCTACGAGTCCGCGGGTTACCGGAAGAACGAGGAATACAGTCTTCCGCGACGCCCATCACCACCCGCTCGAAGAACTCCAAGCTCTCATCCACCGAGCCAAAGCTCAACACCGAACGGACAATGACGGAACGAGCTCTGAAAGATGGCCAGTCAGCCCGCGCAAGGCACCACCTCGGTCGAGACGAAAAGCCCGGCTGCGGACCGACCGGCTCAAGACAGACTGGGTAATGATCACTGCCATAAGAGTCCCCCAACACCTTCCACGAAAAATCGAGTAAGGCATCGAGGGACACCAAGGAGAGATCAATACAGGTAAATGAACCCGTGGGTTCGTGGAAGTAAGTAGGTTCACCGGAATTGAGACACGCAAAGGAAAGTTCCTCCATTAAGGAGAGTAAAATACCAGCAACATTAGTCGACCGAACATCTCCCCAAGCCGGGTCGCGACTGTTAAAGTCCCCGAGGAGGAGAAACGGTCGGGGTAGTTGCAGCACCAATTCGCGAACCGCGTCGCGAGAAGGAGGGTCATGAGGAGGAATATAAACCGAGCAGGCAGTGTACTGGCGATCTAAAAAGAGCCGCACAGCCACAGCCTGCAAGAAAGTGCGAAGAGGCACACCACGCGATGGTAACGAATGATGCACGTAAATCGCCGCACCCCGCCGGCGTGTGCGCTCATCCGGGGTGCAAGGGAAACCAACATATCCAGAGAGACGAGGGAGTCCCCGCGCAGCCAGGATAGTCTCCTGGAGACAAACACAGGAAGGCCGCTCGCTCTCCAGCAGGGAGGCAAGGTTCTCCCAGTTAGCTAAAAGCCCCCTACAGTTCCAATGCAAGATGGAACTGTAAGGGGAAGCGGCATTATAAGAGGCAGAGAAAACAGCGAAATAGCCACGGACCAAGCTGAGCAGCAAACTCAACGGTCCGTAACCAGGGACGGAATCGGTTTCCCCGACTCACCCAAAATGGGGGGTAGGGGCCACCGACTCCGCATCTGCTGCACCCGTAGTAGGACGAGAAGTGGAGAGTAGAACAGGGAGGTCAGAGGGGGGCTCTCCCGGCGGGGGGAGAGACGACGAGTCGGGCCCAGCCGAAACCCCCAACTCCCCACAAGAGGGGGACCGGGGGGAACCAGCTGTTCGAGGGCTCGTCAAACCAGACAAGCACTGACGGGGGGGAGAGGAAAGGTCGACCACAAGTGGGAGAGGTAGATCCAGGGGAGAGACCCGACCACTCTCAGCAGGAGCCGGAGAGAGAGAGAGACTCCATGAAGGAGGGCCAGGCCCCTCTCGACCGGGTCTATCATGGGAACAGAGTCAGTAATCGAGGGTGTCATGAGGCAATGCACCTCGACCGACACCCGGACACTGGTCGGGGCACCGGGAGGTGACGCCCCACCAGCGCTCCGTATAGGGGGGGGGGGGAAGTCCCGAGCGGATCAGGAACAGCGCGCCGCTTCCCCTCCGGTGAAGACGGGGAAGAAGGGGAAGAAGGGGAAGCAAGGCGAGCAGCAATCAGGGTCGGGTCGGAAGGACTCCGACCACGGCGACGCTTCCTCCTCTCCTTCGGGGCATCCCCCTCCCCACCCGAGAGACGAGTAGGCAAGGATCCAGACCCCAAGGCCAGAGGGGGAGAAGGGGCACTTGTAGGCAGGGAAGCAGATGGGATGTCAGAAAGTGAGACAGAGGAACAAGAAGGACCCGCGGCGCCAGGAGGACCACCAACCCCCGGGACTTCCAGGGGGGGCACCACTCCAGTAGACGCCGGGGTAGCACGGGAGGGGCCCGAGGGCCCGCCAGGGCCAAGAGCCGCAGCGTAGGACAACCCCCGCCGCGGCTCCCGGTCACGGATCTTATCGCGCGCCTCCCGCGCACTAAGGAATTCGGTAGTCCTTAAGGACCGCACCTCAAATTCAAACTTGAAAACGGGACAGTCCCGGGAAGAGGAAGGGTGGGCCCCCGAACAGTTTGAGCAACGCGGGGGCTTCGTGCACGGGGTAGGGTGCGCAGGCCCACCGCAGCGGACACATAGCTTACCCTCACGGCGGCACGCAGAGCTAACATGGCCGAACCGGTTGCAGCCAAAGCAGCGAACCGGGTCAGGCACATATGGTCGCACCGAAAACTCACACGACCGGCGATCACCCATGCCCCAGAACACCTGGGCCGGAGGCACAAGGGAGTCAAAGGTCAGGAGCAGACGAGCGGACGGGGTAAGAGCACCATCCCGGCGCGACGAAAAGCGGAAGACCTTCGTTACCCCCTGGGGGGCAAGATCCTCCTGCAACTCGCCAACCGGGATTGACAGCAGACGGGAAGCGAAAATGGTGCCTTGACAGCTATTCAATTGCGGATGGGGAGTCACAGAAACTCTGCAACCCAAGACATCCTGCAACTGTAGAAGGGACCCAGTCACCCCCGAAGAACGGGACTTCAAAAGAAGAGACCCATCCCTCAGAGGGCGGATATCATAACGACAGGGAACCCCTATCGTCTTAAGGCGCTGAAACACCCGTTCCGAGTTGCCCGGAAGGGAGCCAGCGGAAGGGCGGAGAACAAGGAACCTGTCCACTGGACAGAAATTGACAGCAGAGACAGGTCCATGTGTAACGGTAACCGAGAGTGGGCGAGAGAACAAGGGCCGCGAAGACCCCGCCCTACGACCACCACGAGTCCGGCCACGAGAGCCAGACACCGCAGAGGACGAGAGGGGGCCATACGGCTTGAGGGTCAATCCAGCGGAGGCAGAGGCCGCTGAACGACCAGAAGTAGTAGTCTGATCCAAATCCAAGGGCGGGCCAGAGTCGTCAACAAGAGGGGAGTGAAGTTTAGTAATAGAACCCATAAACAGTATTTTTACAAAAAACGGCAGCCTCGGACCCAAGGCGATGCACCAGCCGCCGCTGCATCCTTCCTTCAAAGCGCAGGCCCCAACGTCCCGGGTAGCCCGCCCCCCAACCTAACTGTCGTTTTAAAAACAGCCGATTGGCACGACGGAGATTTGTCCGTTCAGGGCCAAGCAAAGACCCAATCCAGACGCAGCAGCGGTCCGGGCGCCCAAACCGTCCCCAGAGCACGGCTCAGCCACGGAGCGATGCCCCCCGGCGGGTGCACCTGATGACCCCAAGACTGCAAATACAAACAGAGGGAGGGGGGATACTACGATTGACAGAGGCACAGGACCGAGTCAAGACCAAAGAAATTCCGGGAGAAACGGAAAAAAGGGGGAGCAAAAAAAAAAAAAAAAAAAAAAAAAAAAAAAAAAAAAAAACGCAACTAGGTAACTCTTCGCCCACACCCCGCGAGGAGTTGAGGAACCTCAACAACCCACGAGGTGTACGAGCCCCCTCGCCCGGCAAGCCGGAGTACCTAATCGAGGGGTATATATATATATATATATATATATATATATATATATATATATATATATGCACTAGAATCACAAAATACACGTGACCTTATTAATAAGCAAACAACCACAAGGAAAAGGAAACACAAAGTCCGAGCGCTTTCGTGATATATTCACATTATCAAGGAGGAACAGAAAATGTGAATATATCACGAAAGCGCTCGGACTTTGTGTTTCCTTTTCCTTGTGGTTGTTTGCTTATATATATATATATGCGGCCGTTTGTCCTTGGTCCCTCCTTCCTGCATAAAAAACGTCATAGTATAAATATAATCCTAGTATTGATCGGGAGAGTTTTAAGATTCTTGTTAAAAATAAAGACATAACTGAAAGGAACATTGTGGAGTGTGCATTAACATACGTTATAAATAATTTCACTTAAAGTTCAGGACCGTATTAAAAGAACCACATATTGTTAAAATACCCTTTTCCTTTAATCAATACTTAATCTTTTTTCAATCCCTCTTAACTACTTTGTTTACGCTGTACGGATTTCGGTACATTTTCGGCTTCTTGCCTTTCTCCTTCATTCCCTGACGAAGTTATTATTAAATACACGAAAGACCTTGGAATCGTTTTTCATTACAGGTGTGCATCATTTATTCATTTATTTCACGTGTTTGAGAAATTCATCCCATATGTGTATGTGTGTGTGTGTGTGTGTGTGTGTGTGTGTGTGTGTGTATATATATATATATATATATATATATATATATATATACACAGGGTGTCCCAAAAGTCCCTATATATTTTGTTGAAATAGGCTGAATTTCAAATGAATGTTTTAATGACGTGATTGCATGCACCTTTCTAGACAAATACATGCATTAGATTTCTATTTTAATTATTTTTAAATTTTTAATTAATTTTTTCAGATCCATATCATTGGTGATGGATGTGCATGAACGCGTTATGATAGTAACATGTCGCATCAGAGGAATGAAATGTGAAATTAGAGACCGATTCTCAAGAAGGTTTCATAAGCCTGGACCGACAGATAAAGCAATTCGTGAATTGGTGAACAAATTCAAAAGGACTGGATCTGTGCATGATGAAGGAAGAAGTGAACGCCCAAGAATAGTACAAGAAAACATTGAATCTGTTCGCATAATGTTCGAAGACGATCAAAGAATGTCAGTTCGCCAAGCATCCCACAGATTGACCATACCCAAAACAACTGTTCACAGAATCTTGCGTTCAACGCTGAAGAAGTAGTGTTATCACATTCAGCTGTTACACAGCTTACACGAGGAAGATTTTCCAAAACGAGCAGCAATGTGCGCGGAACTAGTCGAACAAATCCAAAATAACAATTTAATGGAGCACAGTTTGTTTAGCGATGAGGCGACTTTTCACACCTGTGGTAAAATCAATCGACATAATTGTCGCATCTGGGCTAATGAAAAGAAACTCACCTAAAGTCAACGTGTGGCTTGGAATCACGAAGTCTAAGATTTACGGACCCTTTTTCTTTGCAGAGGCTACAGTGACAGGGCCTGTTTACTTTGATATGCTTCAAAATTTTCTAGAACCTCAACTTCTTGAAGATGGCATTCTCGACAATGTAGTCTTTCAGCAGGATAGGGCACCATGTCATTATGCCAGAATTGTTCCGACATACCTAAACGAGCGTTTTCCAAATCGTTGGATTGGAAGTGGGGGAAATAGGCCCTGGGCAGCGCGATCTCCAGATTTGACCCCATTGGATTTCTTTACTTGGGGTTTCATTAAATCAGAGGTCTATCGCAGAAATATTCGCGAGATTTACCAGATCTGCGAGATCGCATTAGGCAAGCAGTTGAGAAAATAACCCCTGAAATACTCGGAAATGTGTTCCGCAATGCAGCTGACCGCTTTGAGATTTGCAGAGATGCAGATGGAGCACATGTGGAAACTACTAATTAAAGATTTTAATGGTGTAATACTCATAATTTGTATAGAAATACATCTGTATTCAGGTCAGCGTGACATTTATTTGAAATTCAGCCTATTTCAACAAAATAGATAGGGACTTTTGGGACACCCTGTGTGTGTGTGTATATATATATATATATATATATATATATATATAAACTTTAATTGCAATATTAAAAGTATATTTATATGTTTGGGTTATTCCAAATTGTTCATCGATAAAGCTTATTTTGCCGTTAGGAGATCTTTCTTTTCTCCCAAAACTGGGAACCGGGATAAAGACGTTTCATTCCTAAAAGTGCTCTTTGAGGTTAACAAAGGGCTTTCCTCACTCTTGCCAAAGCAGATTAAGTTGGTCTCCGTTGTGCCGAATAAATTGACTTCGTTCATTCGTCATCCTATTACTAAAGCTTCCAACAATTCTGGCGTAGTTTATGAAATCCCATGTGGAGGCTGCCCTCAAAAATACATCGGGGAGACAATTGACTTTCAGAGAAGGATTAATTCCCACAAACGTGACCTGAGATCGGGTAATATGCCTAGTTCAGCATAATCACATTTTTAACTTCCAGGATTCTAAACCTATTACAAAGGTTAGGGACCAGGAACAGAAACAATATAAGAGGCATCTTATATTTTGGCAGAAAACACCATTTCCAATATTAAGTTGTCTGTCCTACAGTATGGGTAGCTTTATTTTTAAAATTGTAAAATATTTTAGGGCAATTTCGGGTCGTGACTGGCTGCCAGATGTAGAGGATTGATTTTTATAAATTTCTTATCTCGAAGGTTTGAAATCTGGGCAATAGTTTGCCTTTGCCAACTGCCAGACGTACGACAGCTACCATCTCTCTGTCCGTGTTTATGCCTTCACACAGTCATTTTAACCTTAGCTCTTCCGGTGGACGGAAGTTTTATAACTTTTTAAGATTTTTTAATTAGTTTATGGCTTTGAAAAGGGCTTGGTTGTGACTAACCGAAATTAATTAGCCTTTTTAACCCTAGAATGTATAACCCGGATAAATATAACACCCGGCGGGCCTCAGAGGCCCGGGTTATGCATTCTAGTGTTAAACATTATTTTATAATTATATATATATATATGTTTATAAAGTCCCTATTTCAATGAAAACGTAGCAAAAAGGGTAAAATTCAATAACAATATAATAGAAGGCATACATTTAATGAATACTTAAGCATATGATTCTACATGAGCACCATCAGTATCTCTAGAGAGTTCGAATCTGTCAGCAGCATTGCGGAACATATTTTAGAGCATGACAGGGGTTATTTTTGTAACTGCTGTTACGATACGAGCACGTAAATCTTGCAGATCTGTAACCCTCGTTTGATGGACGTTTGATTTGATAAAGCCCCATACAAAGAAATCCAAGGGCGTTAGGTCAGGAGATCGAGCCGCTCAGGGGCTGTTGCCTCCACGTCCGATCTACCGATTTGGAAATCGTTCATTTAGGTACACGAACAATGTTTGCGTAATGACAAGGTGCCCCATCTTGTCGAAAGACGACGGTGTTTAAAATGCCATTTGAATGAAGCTGGGACATTTACGTGCTCGTATCGTAACAGCAGTTACAAAAATAACCCCTGTCATGATCCAAAATGTGTTCCGCAATGTTGCTGACAGATTCGAACTCTGTAGAGATACTGATGGTACTCATGTAGAATCATATGCTTAAATATTCATTAAATATATGCCTTCTATTATATTGTTATTGAATTTTACCCTTTTTGCTACGTTTTCACCGAAATAGATAGTGACTTTATAAACACCCTGTATATATATATATATATATATATATATATATATATATATATATTATATATTTACCAGGTGATTATAAACGCTGTAAAGGTTCTGCAGTTACAGTGAGACAGTTTTTTGGCTGTTGTACATTTAGGGAAAGAGTGCCTAGAAAAAAAATAATGTTGGTTGACTCATGAATACGGTGGTTTCTATGGTGGATTTTGCTACGTTTTCACCGAAATAGATAGTGACTTTATAAACACCCTGTATATATATATATATATATATATATATATATATATAATATATATATATATATATATATATATATATATATAATTTTACCAGGTGATTATAAACGCTGTAAAGGTTCTGCAGTTACAGTGAGACAGTTTTGTTGGCTGTTGTACATTTAGGGAAAGAGTGCCTAGAAAAAAAATAATGTTGGTTGACTCATGAATACGGTGGTTTCTATGGTGGAAGTTAGTGCATGTGTGAAAGTAAATAAAGAACCGAGAGAATGGTTTGACATAATTGTTGGTAGGCGTCAAAGGTGTTTGATGTTTCCGTAGCTGTTCAATTTGTTTATAGATGGAGTCATGAGAGGTGAACGTGCGACTATTCTAGAAAGAGGACTGAATCTGGTGTGTGAAGGGAATAGGTGGGGCTGGTCGAATCTGTTGTATGCAGATGATACTATACTATTTTTCCAGTACGGACACTTTTCTTTTGTATGGGTATGAACCATTGTAGTTTGGCATGAAAGGGTGAAGGCAGTCGAGATAACCTGAGAAGTGTGTGTGGCGTGCGTCGGATTGATAGAGCAAGAAAGAAATCGTGTGGTTCTGCTAAAATGTAGTGTTCGGAAGTCAGTGGAAGTGAAAACTGAGATGGGTTAAGGTGCTTTGGACATGTTGAAAGAATGGAATACGAGTGTGTTATGAAAAAAGTATACAAAAGGTGTTTGCGAAGGTAGAAGGAGAGGTAGGTCGAGAAGATGGATGAACATGGTGAAGCGTGGATTTCATCTGGGTGGTGCACGAGCGGTGGCTGCAAGTGGGTCGGAAAAGTGGAGGTTTGTTTGAAGTACGGACACTTGTCTATTTTTGACAAATCTTGGAAGCGCCAGGATGGATGTGTACATTTTAGTTTTTATCTTTTCTCCTCTTCATTACCTCTCCCTCCCGCATCCGAGCTATTCCCACCGTCTCACCCCAGTTCGATGGGAAACGAGATAATGTAATGTATGCGAGAGATACTTTGGAATGAGAAGCGACTTCACAACCCCTCTTCTAATGAATTATTTGTTTTATTATTGAGCAGAGGGGAAACGTATCATCAAATAATTTTCTTAAATTTAATTTAATAAAATTATAGCTTTAAGACTTCGTTTTTTAATCCTGAAGTCACTTTCTAAATAAAAATATACATTTTTGCGAGCACGAATGAACCAAGCCGGCGGGGCCAGACCACGGTAGTCTGCGGGCCGCCAACTGCTGACTACTATTATAAGCATTAAAACCATACCCCGCGCACTCACTTCCCGAGAGGAGACGAAATATCGATCGTGTCGAAGCGAAGGTAGCTTTGATTTAAAGATTTCTTCACAGGGGGAGGCTGCCGCTTTCTCGGTGACATATACGGAGCGATTCCCGTGTGCTCCCCAGGCTGCAGTCCCAAATACGACAGAAACGGTACCTATGGACAAAATGAAGGACTGAAATTAGGCCTACTCCGAAAACTTCCTCTAAAAATGAATGAAGTTCGGTCGAATTAAAGAAAGAATAAATAAACAAATTAACCCTAACTGGAGAGGAGTTTGGACACAATGAAACTCTAAGGAAATGGCATTAATGTAAATAATTTTTCCATTTACAACCTTTGCCAATTATGCTTCATAAATTTATAATTTATACCTAATTCTATATTTCAATGCGGCGAAGCTAACCTTACTTGGCTTACTGGTGTGGCTCTGCTATAGGACCTACGGATCACCACCTTCCCTTACTAAAAATCGAGGAAGGGTGGGTGGTGGGTTACTCTAATTTCTATACCTATAATTTAAAACTTCCATTTCTATTTCTCTTCAAAAAGAAGAAATTTTTATACCTACAACTTACAAATACATTTCATACCTACACAACACACCTATACTTATGCATCGATTTAAAACAAAACGATGAAAGTGATACGCGCAATACTTTCTTTAGTTTCTCATGGTCACACGAATTTCTAAACCTCCACTTATACCTCGCTAATTGTTTCTTAGCCTATTTCCTATACCAGTATACCATCCTTAATACATACGAAATTGCCAGCACCCTTGCCTCATAGCATGACACCATTTTCCGATAAGCGAAGTGAAGACACATAGGTCGGAGGTTCGATTACCGATGGTGCTGGCAATGATAATCGAGAGGTGGTAGCAAAGTGGGCCGCATTAGTCTGGCCTGAACGCTGTGCCAATGCCTGCTTTTCTCACATTATTTGCGTACGAATTACCACATTTAATAAAATTCATCTTTTCTCAGACTCTCCCATCGGGCAATAACTCGCTGAATGAGTACATTTATTTTCTGATACGAGGGTGAAACACACACACTCGACAATTTCTCTGAAATAGGCTCATTCGTGGGATAAAATTTTCATTAATTTGCTGATAAGCCTACACCAATCCAACGAATTAAAAAAGCTGAATTTTTTTTAAAAGACTGCCAACTACCGAAGTTAAAAAAGTAAAAGTACCTGATCTTCTGTTTCATGTTCCTCTTCAGGAAGTTCTGGCTCCGGGGAAGGTAGCTTCGGCGTTAAAGGCCGATTTCCCTTGCAGTGCTTCTCGTGTGCCTTTAAAATTTAAACCAACAGATATGTTTTATTGAAGTTTTGGCCTAGTTGGAATTAAGTTATGGTAATTCGCCCAGTTTACAATTTTTTTCGCCTGAAGTATTAGTTGTCTATTTTCAAGCGTTATAAATAGCCTAAATCAACGGGTAGAAAAGTTTCATAATTCACAAGGTGAGAGTTATGAGGAATCCTCATGGTAGGGTTACCCTCCCCCTACCCCATAACAATAAGTTCACTTACAGAAGGGAGGGAGTTTGGAACTTTTTTTTTTTTTTTTAATTGGGGTTGTTTAACCTTCTTCGCAACATCTAAGGTCATATGACGGAGGGGACCTACAGCTTTACGTGGGATCCGAACCACGGGTCGCTACATAATCTGGGCGCAGAGGACGGTCTCCCATCCAACTACTATCCAGACCCAATGTCGCTTAACTTCGCTGATCTCCGAGAAGCGGTGTTACAACATCGGCCACTACGTAGCCCAGGAGTTTGGAACTAAAACAGGAAGCGAGTGGACCTTTTTTTTTTTTTTTTTATAATTCTTGAAATTAAACAAAAGTTTTCAAGCTATTTTTAGCCTACAAGCTTTCTGCGTAGTATGAGCTCAGGTGAATTTTATGTCCTATTACTGTTTAATTCAAAATGGACTCCTGGTTTTACCTGTACTTCCTTCAGAGATAAAAATTCATCGTCGCATTTATCACAGAGAAATACATCTGAAATCGGAGGTCGGACCATGACGCCATTTTTGTTGCTAGACTGAAGACTCGGAGAAGGGAGAAGTTTCTTCTGGGACGAAAGTTGGTTCTTCGGCTTCAGTGCTGTCTTGTCATAATCCTGTTCGAAATAAATTAAGATAAGAGGTAAAATAGTGACTGTGCACCACATTTGAAAACGAGTACTACCGTATACTTACTGATTAACCCTTTCACTCACTGGGTAGACAATTGTATAGCTGAAAAATAAACCATATTGATTCTTATATAACCACACATAAAGGCAAATTTCTTTTTTTACTCTATGTCATAATTCGTGAGCGAAAGGGTTAAAAGTTATCACCTCGCTAAAACAATAGAAACATAAAAAGGTAATAGTCACCTACAATGGCATAAGATGACTACCATGAGATGATACTACCATATCACAAACCACTTCAAAGTCTTCATCAATGTAATTTGTTCTCAACAGGAGGCATCGAGTTTTTGGTGCCATCTGTTGGACTATCCCGCCTTATGGTCGAGTTAAGATATGGAATGTGTGTGGGGAGGGGGGCACCGCTGGTCGAAGTCACGTGATCTAGCGTATGCCGTAATATAAGGGTGAAATTGACGTGGTAGGTAAATGTGAACAAATATTTTTATTTGAAATGAAAATGGGTCAAAATTATTTCCAGAAATGAGAGAAACACCAAACGTACCTAATACTGTAATCATGTTTTTCCTTTCATCTGAAGATGAAGTGGGCCTTGGACCCTACTTTAACCCTTCACACACAAAAAAAAAAAAAAACAAACCGATAGGACGTGGTACAACCACTTTTTAATTGCACTTACTGCGCGTGCGGGTTAGTTTATTCACGATGTCTCCAGTTATCACTCAGATGACCTTTCAATTTTATACGCACAATTTTCTCGGCTTACTTGAAGCCCACTTTTAATTTCGAACTTTCAATGTTAATTTACACTCCGCTTACAAGAGAGGCTTGTTGCAAAGTAGCATAAAAAGAATACAATCCACGTAAAAAGTTTATTTTACAAAACTGAAAAATTTCACGCATAATGGAAGTGATAAAAAATAAGTTTACAGATGTACACTTACAAATCTTTGTTCAAACAATAATACTGAATGCCAAAAGATCTTTTCAGTTACTTTGATTAAGTCTCAAATGGTTTATACAGAGGGGTTTTATATGCGATTCAAGAAATAGCACTTAATTCAAATTCTCTAACTCTTTTATGCCCGAATTAGGTTTAAGATTAAGCAATTTTTTTCTTGATGTTATTCACCCACAAGGACTAAAATTTCCTAAAATTGTATGGTCAATGTACAACCATGGGCATGAAGGGGTTAAAATAAGAGCACCTACAAAAAGTAGAGTAATTTGGTCTCAAAAGTTCAGCAGATTTTTTTGAAAAAATCCAAAAAATTATTTTTTTTTCCCGAACTTTTCAAAATTGTAAAATTATTCCCGGAGGAAACACAAACTTGGCAGGCCTAAAAGTTAGAATTTGGACATGTGCACAAAATTAAATTTTAAAACATGCCGGATACACACGGGTATAATTTTCAGTCTTAATTGCCGACTACCACTTCGTTTACAGGAGGAGATCTAAACCATAATCTGTACTCTGAGAAAATATGAAACGGTGAAATAAAGATTCAAGTTATTCGAACAGAAATACTTTGAAGTCGACTTATGGAATCTAAAGGTGCCACAAATTTAGGAGATTTTACAACACTTCACCTTTGGAGAGGCAGGATTACAACTAACTTTTATCTCTAAGTCATACCTTACGATTAAGGAACTTCACCCTTAGTAGGTACCCAAATGACCTATCAAAAACAAGAATTTTGGTTTCTTATTGGTCAAACCTCAACTTCGCTATAACTAAGCTCCGCCTTTCCCTAAGAAAAAATTTTTAATTTCCTCTCGGAGGATTTTCCTTAGGCGATGGTATTTTCTGGGTTAATGTAACAAGTGAAACAGATCTCTCATGTTTACAGTGAATTTTCACCCTTAACCAAAAATAAAGAAAAACTTTTACAAGTTCAAAATGAAAAAGTTCTTTACGGTAAGTTGTTTTCCATCAGCAGATTAACTGCGAACACATCGTGCCTGATTTATGCCCCTTCTTCGATCAAATTTCAACGGTGCTCCCTCACCGGCACTTGTTCTAGATTTAAAAGATTTAATTTTCACACCATGCGAAATTAAATCTACTTCAAAATCACTTCATTCTTCCTTTCTACCATTTTTATTTACATTTTGAGATGCAATTTAAACATACAAATTTGTCGTTACGACAGGGTACGCACTAAGTTGCAGTCTCTTCCTCCTTTCAGTTCACGTTTTGGTTTTATGGTTGCTTTGGATTTTTGTCTCTGTACTCTTACTTCAGTTTTGGAAATTAACAATTTATATTTGGGTTTATTTCTTTAAATAATACTCTCACAAACATAAAACGTGGCTTCTGTTTTCGTAATGAGTGTCCTACAAGTAATCTTCAGAGAATAAACTGTGACATAAATGATTCAGGAAGATGTATGTTCCTACTGAAGGTTAAGCAAATGCTTACTCTGACAATCGAGATGAAGCCCTGTATTCATCAACGCGAGTTTATGCTACTGTGATTTCAAGTGGTCACACACATTCGCCCTCGTGTTGTACGCGCGAATGTTCACTAACAGTCTCTAACTCTCTATCGACTCCTTACGATAAACACCATCACCTGCCATTCAATGTTCATGAAAGTTTTGGAGGATGTATAGATAGAGGAGTGTGTTACTGCTACAAACGTACAGAAGTAGGCAAAGATACAGAAAAACTCTTAATTCAGACATTTATATTTCACTTTCGATTTTCAATTCTAATGACGCACTATACCTTTTCTCGGAATACTTTTAAACTAATAATGGTCTAACGCTAAGAACGTAACACAAATTATCTTTTTTGCTTACCTTCAACTTAAAGATGTCGAGTACCAAAACTCTGACGTCAAATAAACAAACCATTTTGACTTCGTCAGCAAATAAACACGAATTTATCATTATCATACATTAAAAAATTCAGTTAACATCGACGACTGAAGATTTATGAGATTTGTCTTCAGAAAAGTTAGATTATCTCAAGACAAAAAAGGAATTAAGTTACAGAAGTCTCTCTTCTTTTAATATATAACTAACTGGCCTGCAAATATTACCTAAAAATCAAGAGTTCATTAGTAAAATTTCACTGTAGTCTTCAAGATCAAGTGGCAATTTCCTAAAACTAGGCTGGCCTCGGCCTATTTACTTGGAGGAAAAAAGTCTTCCAATTGAGTATGGACAAACCCTAGTTTAAAAAAAACTTTCTTCCTATACATATATATATATATATATGTGTGTGTGTGTGTGTGTGTGTGTGTAAAATTGTTCCAATTTAAAAGTTAGTGGCGTATGTTTTCACACTCGAGGGAACGTGGTGATTTCATATCCAGGCGTTTTCTCTACCAAATCCCCTTGTCGTAGCGTGATGGTTAGAACCCAACCTAGCTTTCTACTGAAGAGGTACTGTATTGGAATCCTGGTGTAAGCATTTTTGCATTATGCAAAATCGAACGTGTTCATGAAATGATATATATATATATATATATATATATATATATATATATATATATATATACACACACACACACACATATGAAGGAAATTACAATTTTGCTTGTCTGGAAGAAAACATTTGCACAGGGGGCCTATTCTACGGTATGAAAATTTTTCAAATAGGCCCACCCTACAGGTGTTACATATCATATATTTCATAAGCACAGCATTTATTATGCGCGGGAAGGATCCGGATTTCAGTTGTTTTCTGCAATTACATTCATGATTGATAAAAGTCTTGTTGGACGGCCGTAGGAAGAAATTGAAAAAAATATCAAATCGGTTCGCGACCCCAAGGTTGGGAAACCCTGGGTTAGGTAGGCCCTATTGATATAAATTTTGCCGTGAGAAATTACAGGTTAAGTTTAGCTTCATATTGGCATACATGCATTTAAACAACACCGACCTCTACAAATACAAAGGTATCGTAGGCCTACTAGTTAAGTAGGCCCAGCCTACAACATGTAGTCTGAATTAAAGCGTCAAAACTAACTTTTCTTTTTTAAATTTTGAACAAGTTAGCAAATATTCCTTTTACAGAGTTTAAGTATCCCTAGGTTCGGGAAATCCTAATTTATTTCTTGTGCATTAGCTTGTATTAAGTTTTAAACTAGGGGCCTCATATGGTAACATCAAGCAAATAAATAGGCCAAGGCAAACGAAGATGCGAGCCTCAGTTACACCTACTGTTGGGCCATTTTTAAATTTAAAATAAACTGAAGCTGTAAAAACACGTATATAAAGGTAAACAAAATTAACACATTAAAAATCTTAAGTTTAGCCTACTAAATTCCGCATTCAATGTCTGCCGCCAAACTCTAGCCCATCCCAGTCCCACACCAGTTGCTCAACAATCACTATTATCGTCATAGGATAGGCACTACTTTTGGTCTTATTTCGAACAAAATAATGATGCATGGTCAACAAACGGTTCACTCTTTATGAAAACTCTCGTTCTACTCTTCTACACATAAATATATCATTAAAAAAATACAAGAACCAATAAATACACATGCAAGTACAGTGCTTAAAGTTCCAATAACATTTCCAAGTCCAACTATATCGCAACTACTAACAACTTTCTTGTAACGTAAAGTTAAAAGGGCTTACATCTGCCAAATGAACCAATCAGCGTGCTCGTACTGGTTGTAGCTCCGCCCACTCTCCCTCCCTCTCCCCCCAAATATCCTTGGGAGAGTAAGAAGTTCGAGAGTCTTAGAAGAGAAACAACAAGCACAAAATTTTCTTGAGTTATGCTTCGAAATAAAGGAAGAAAACGAGGAGAACCGTAGAAAACGGACTGCACATTTTATTTTCTCATGCAAGTGAAAATAAGAAACTGCGTCTTCAAGACAAAGAACATTTTGAACGCTGAAAATAGGAAGTTCACTTATTTCATTCAAAGTTTGATAAATGCTAAAATCGGGCTCATTCAAGCAATGAGAATACAAAATATTAAAAAAGCAGATTAAGTTAGAGAGAGATAAAAAAAAACTGCATCAAAGCAAATATAAAAAAAAATAGTGATGAGGTAAGTAATATAATCAAAAACAAATTCTCTTCACTTTTCGCTATTTTACAATAAAAAGCACAACACACTTAACACACAAGTGCAATACGATATAGGAAATGCATTTTGACCTTGTCTTTAACGAGCAATACGATGGGTTTTTTAAGTGAGTCTGAGCACGATAATAGGAATTTCCACAAAATGTTTTGGTTTTAGTTTTTCCACAGACAAAAGACGTTCTAAGGTTTTGACAAAAGTAGTTACGCAATCACTTTACTGCGTCAAAGACAAAGGGGAACAAACGCCAATTAGGAATATGTAAACTAGTGCACTTGGAATCAAGTTGTAGAAGAATTAATGAAGGGGAGAAGGAATGGCACTTCGCAGTATACCAACGGTGCCGAAAAAAAACAGACCGTTAGACAAGAAAAAAAAAACCTGAGGGGCCAGAAAGCCATCCTAAGGGGATGCCGCTCTGCGCGTGGCGCGCACACGAGAGAGAGAGAGAGAGAGAGAGAGAGAGAGAGAGCTATGCTACTAATCCACAATGACGAGTATACTGCAACGCTTAACAACCCAACAAAATCAAAAATTGTGGAGAAGAATCTTTTGTCTTTAATATAATTGAACTGAGCTCCAGTATAACTACATCGTTACAAACATTTTTGATTGAAAGTGCAAACTTTAATCTTTAATAAATTTAATAAAACCTAGATATTATTTCCACTTTCTTCACTTGCAACAGTTCATAGATTAAATGGGTGCAAAAACGTTTAGCTTCGACGAGTTCTGGGAAAACCTCAACAGTGCGATATATCACCCATTTCCTTTGAAATATGAATGGCTCACATTTTTAACGTCACTAACCCAGATTTCTAAACGCCTTTTTATTATGTATGATGACTAATTTTCCCTTTCGAGTGACCATTTTATTGTATTGTATATACCTAATACCTAAAACACCCTTGTCACTACGTGTACAATCATGCACCAACACCTCGCACCATTAAGGTAACACCAGAGACATTATAACCTAATACTCCATTCCATACCACGCCCCACGGTACAGAAAACACATACACACACACACCTAACCTACACAGCACTGACACGACTCGGTCCGAATGCGGTCCTAGGTGCGAAGCCGCCACCCATTGACAGGTCAGAGACCAGCTTGAGCAGATCGGATCGAGTTAACTTAGCACGATTCCGATGTGGACATCAACCCAACTTACAGACATATAAACACAGACTAGACAACTCCACAGAAGACACCTGCCACCTGTGCCAGGACACACCACAAACAATTGAACACATTATGACAGACTGTACCGCTCTAGCACAACATAGAACACAACACATCACTAGTGCGCTGAACCTCTGGTCCACTACGGAGAGGGCGATCGGTTACCTGTGTGCCGCCGGCTTGCTCGATCAGGGTTGGCTGATCGGCTAATACAACAACAATATTGGGTTGGTAAAAAAATTGAATTTACATTGGTATATAAATTTAACGAAATATAAACTTCGGAAAAGTTAAGACAAATTTATTTAATTTTAACTCGTGACGTCGACGTCATCGAGTCTATTTCCATCTGAGAATGGCGCGCTTTATTTCTAAACATTATGACGACATCAATGACCTAGATGTTGCGTCACCAGCGATATTTCAAGCAGTCATTGTGCAATTCTTGGCGCCATTGTCCCACGCGCATCTAGCGCAACGTTGCGGGGGTCTTGATGTCCATTGCGAGGGGCATGATATGATTACACAACTGCAAACTGCGCATCTGCGCCGTGCAACCTCCTATCGTACGACTGCTTTGCAGCCAGTCACATAATTGTAAACTCATTAACGTCAAATTCCTTCCAACGGCACCATTAATTAGAGTCGAGCGCCTGGGCCGCGATCTGAAAGGGATTACCACAATAAATTGACCGCGAATAAGCAAATCCGCGAACGGCGAGGGTCTACTGTACAAAAAGACGCGACGCAGACGACAGCAGCTGGTTTGGAGCTTCCTATATAGTCGTTTAGGTATTGTATCAAGTAATTCAGTTTTAATATATACAGGGTATTTCAGGTTGAACCTAGAAACACACACACACACACACTGTATTTAAATATATTTAACTTCAAATACCAAATACAAATTCTATATTTCTAGGGTCGACCTGAAACACACCCTGTATTTGTGAAATTAAAAGTAGTAACTCGTTTGTGTTTTAATCCAACGAATTTGAGCAATTATTAAGCTCAGATTGTAGTGTAATTAATTGAGCACTTAAAGTGAAATTAACAGTTAACCTATGATATTAGGTTAGTCTTAACTAAATAAAGGAGACAAACTCATCGTGGAGTGAATCTTGAACCGTAAATCATAAACTAAAGTAGTGTTCTCTGCCAAGCTTTAAAGTGCGCTGTGACGTTAATAATTCCTTTATGTTTAGTTTCTAAATGTGAATATGAAAAAGAGTTTTAATAAGGTTGTACAAAACCTCTCGGCCACGTACCATCTTAATTTTCATGAGGAGAACCGAGCCACAAGGTCGCGACGTTATCGTCAGCCAGTACTGGCATCCCGGCTTTTCTTTTTCCTTTGTGGAACTCGTCACAATATTTAGAGGTAGCTCAATGACTTGTTTTCCTCCCTATGACGACAAAACCAAATGCTGAGTCAGCTTCTCTCAAAATTGGTGTTACCAACTATACACATTGCTGAGTCACCATTATTGTCCACTGGGTTGTCACTTATCAAGTTTTAATCAGTTTGCGTTATCACTAAAATGTCGATGTTGACAGGGAGTGCACGTTATGTTTGGGTGATTGGGCCAGCTTTAAATAAAACCGGGTGTCCGTCTGCCCCCAACAAAACAAGTATTATGTAATTTTTTCCTATCACCACAAAAGTGGTGAAAAGTGCCTTAGAAACACCAAGTGCAGTAACTGTTTTGAAACAAAGCTAGAATACTAACCACCCAGCAATACAGTGTAATCAACAGACTTGAGAAATTGGTGAATACTTACAATATTAAAAGAACAAAAGTAGGCAAAGTGAAAAAGAAAGAACAAGATTTTGCGGCAATATTGGACAACTTATTTGAAATAGCCCATACAAATTCTTTGCAAATGATCAAGATTGTGAAAGATAGTCAATTTATCCTCCGCCAATGTGCTGGCAGAAAAGAAAGATGCCACCCATTGACAAAACACTCAGTAAAAAAGAACAAAAAATTAGAAAAACAAAAACTGTCTTAAAGAGGCATATGAAAGTAACTTTTTCCTGGAAGCTGAACCTCAAATTACAAAATTAAAATCCCTCAAAAAACAAAGAAAAGAACAAATATATTATCTTCAGAACTGACATCAGTTTTCAACAGAAACAAATTGACTGACAATGAAGCTACTTCTGCGACTGCTGCAAGAACACATAGTTTGGGCCACATCAACTTAGTTTCCAAAAGTAAAGTTTGCAGCGTGTGAATAATTGGCAAAACATTACAGCAAAAGTAAAACAAGACTTTAATCCCTATGTCCCAACAGTGGTACACAGAGATGGAGAATTAATTATTAGTGATATCAGTGGAAGTAAAGATTAGGTCGAGCGACACCCTGTGTTGGTAACAGGAGAGGGAATAAGACAAATTTGCAAAACATCCCTGACATCAGAAAACCAGCTAGGAGCCGACGATAAATAGTTTCTGGAACTAACTTTAATTTTCTTAGAAAAAAATACTCCCCCAGAGGAGTACATTTGATTGTCCCAGGAGCATTTTACCATGTAAGATTGATGGCAAAAGTCATCTATGCATTAAAAATATACCTTTTTAAGGAGCAATTCAAGCTTACTCTTCATGAAACATATCGTTGTTGGAATTCAGCAATTTTTCTGCATTACTGTACATGAAAGCATGGTTTAGTGCTCCTCGCTTACCAGCAGAAATTAGAAGAGTATAAATCAGTGAACAAAGCAGGGCAGGGCAGGGCAGGACAGGGCAGGGCAGGGCAGGACAGGGCAGGGCAGGGCAGGGCAGGGCAGGACAGCTGCTCAGGGGATCCCACAAAACTCCCAAAAATATATTTATGGTACGACAATGCTTCAGTCATGAGCGGAAGGTACAATAGTCTCCAAGCCAAGGTGACATCGGAGAATAACCTGGCAACATGGGTGCCGTGTGCAGGGCACTCCCTAAACCTGGTTGGAAAGGCAGCTGCTGTGGGTTTCTTCGACTTTCTCGAAACGGTTTGCATGTTTTTCACTGCAGCCACACGTCGTTATGAACTGCAGACTGATTCACTAAAATCAGCTGTTAGTCATGTGTGGGTACCTAAAAGGGTCACTACCATACGCTGGTCGTGCAGAGCTGATGCCAGTAAAGCGCTCACGCAAGATTATCCTCAAATCAGAGACACGTAGGCCAAATTTGCTGCCGATCCAGATGAAATGTCAAAAGTACGCTATGATGCAAACACCTTATATGCGCGCACGTGTATGCTGGAAACGAGTATATAGTACGAGATTCTAGACAGGGTCAATAGCACGACCCAAAAGCTGCAGGATTCCACATTATATCTGAACGCTACTGTGGCAATTGTGAAATCGCTAAAGTTTTATCGAGACAAAACGTGAGTGCTTCAATGAGTATGAACAGCAGGGGGCAGAGAGAACTATGAAGTGAGAACTATTGTAATTAGATGAGCGGTCAATCACTGCCCAGTGGCCTCCATCCTAATCCCGGCCCTGCTCGGGGTCCCCTACAGTCTTAAATCCGGCCCTGAAACAAAGGTATTTCAGCAGTTGCTTAAAAGGCAGTGAAAAGACACCTCTAGTATCTTAATGACAAGCTTGTCGATCTTGGGTTTTATTTATTATTTGTGTGTGTGTGTGTGTGTGTGTGTGTGTGTGTGTGTGTGTGTGTGTGTGAAAAGGGAAAAGGATGATCCAAAGATGTAAAAGTAAAAATGGTAGAAAGTACCTTTGCGCCTAAGTAGTTCATTTATCTTCTGTTTAAATATCGTGTAATGAATGTCCTTCACTGTAATTGGATGGAGAATCAGAGCTGCCTGATTTCAATACTGGGCAAACCCTGGTTATCTTCATGTAATTAGAGAATACACTTTGTACTTTTGATTCATTCATACAGTCTTGTGAGTGGAGTTGCTATACCATCTGATATTAGTTTATATAATTTTATCGAAATTAAATTAATAATTGAGTCTTCATTTTTAAAGTTTTTCAATGTCGATGAAGGTTCGTTTGACAGAATTAGTTCAAAGAAGAAAGTATTTGGTGTGGGTTGTGGCAAATATTGCTGGTAGTGAGTGTTTGAATCTCGAATGGCTGCTGCTATTGTGGAATACTTTAAAAGGTTTTGTGGAGTACAGTATTTTAAAATCTTTTAAAGTATTCCACAATCCTTTTCGATTAAACTTTTGTTGACTTTGTAGTGGTTAAATTAAAACCACTTGCAGCGATGAGATTGTAGAAAAATTAGCATTATCACTGGAATTTATTTTGTTGGGCAAGACCGATATTTAAATGGTCAGCAATAACGCAATTATTGATGATATGATTAGAAGTTAAATTTTCATACATGCTCGCAATAAATTTTGGCAAGTTACCATTTGGTGGCCGAAAGATGCCCATAATATTGAATAAGGGATGTTACTAACGGGACTAAGACATCTGATCGAACTGAAATTCTACCGACAAATATATTGTGAGTTAGATTTAGTTATAAATGCAAAAAACTTCACACTTTTCTACGTGAAGGTCAAAATATGATGATAAAAACCCACTCTAATCGACAGAGTTTATTTCCACAACAGTTTCGATGCCCACTGGCATCCTCTTCGGGTGGATACAGAAAAACGAATTCATTCATTCATTCGTTTTTCTGTATCCACCCGAAGAGGATGCCAATGGGCATCGAAACTGTTGTGGAAATAAACTCTGTCTATTAGAGTCGGTTTTTATTATCATAGATTTAGTTAGTTTTATAAAGTGTCGATGTTATGGTCTTTTCGATCCGATGGGTATTGGTCCATGATTTATATATATATTTCCAACCGCTAGGGTTTCAGCGTGATCACTTATGCCTGTTAAATGCTCGAAATATTTACTTTTATAATTGTTGGGTCAACATTGTAAAAATACTTACTCCGCCGTCTCTGTTATTTTTAAATATGCATAATGATGGCTCGTACAACCAGGCACGTTAAAAAAAAGTTTTTGGAATTTGACTATCAACTCATCAAAGTGATTTGGGAGGCTTCTAATAATTAAGTTTAAAAATACAGGCTAACAACATACTGTAGGTAATTTTTATATATATATATATATATATATATATATATATAATATATATTATAAAGAACGACGCTTTGTATAGGAGAATATTCCGCGCAAGATGAGAGAGAAAGACAAAACAAATTTTTTTCATTTGTTTCGTTGTTTCGCTCTCATCTTGCGCGGGATATTCTCCTATACAAAGCGTCGTTCTTTACGTTAATTATACTGCGTGTTTGCAGTTATAATGTGTGTATATATATATATATACACGGTGAACCAAAAGTAGGTGGACAGTAGGTTGAATACGGTTTGTGCTATATTATATTATAACTATGGTGTTCATTATAACTATGGTGTTTGTGTTATATTATATTAAATATTATAGCTAAATTTATTTAAATTTTATTTTGTATTATAGTATACAAAAAAATTAAATATGTATTCTCAAAATAAACGTTATCATTTACTGTCCACCTACATTTGGTTCACCCTATATATATATATATACACACTTTTTTTTATATTGGCGTCACTTGACACCAGATAATCTACAGTATATTGGGCCTTGTTCTGACACCAAATATTTTATATTGGTGGTTTTGGTTCGTGGTGCCCTAAGTCTTGGTGGAACGCCCAATATATGGCGGGGTTCGGATCAACTGGCTTTGGGGTATCTCAGTTGCCTTTAAAGTCACTCGGGCATCAGGATGGCATCGATGCTTCAGGTTGTAAGCCGTAAAAGGGATGAATAATGAATGATAGCTTACGTAACATTTTAATTGATGACTAATGGAGTAGATGAACCGGCCTAACGGCAACGGGTTTATGCGTATAGCATGGGTAATCGTCACGAGTGTGGCTTGACTCGAGCTTTTATACCCTCGGGTCTCGCACACGCGCATTGGACTCACGTCTTTAGGGATTGGCACTATTTGCGCGCGGTAAATTCCCTCCAAAAAGGAGCGGTCATTCTGTAACATATACAGGGTGTCTCAGAAGTCGCGCACCATAGACTTTATTCAGATTTACGAGTCGAAATGGTTTATAAGTGATGTTTAAATACAATATATGTTCGAATAATAAAATTAATAGTATGTAGAGTTAATCAAAAAGCTATCTTAAAATGTAGCTTCATTCAATTTAATTATTTTAAGATAGCTTTTTTATTAACTCTACATACTATTAATTTTATTATTCGAACATATATTGTAATTAAACATCACTTATAAACCATTTCGACTCGTAAACCTCGTAAATCTGAATAAAGCCTATGGTGCGCGACCTCTAAGACACCCTGTATATATATAGTAGTATATTTCCATTGTTATGTCGTTCCTTTAACCCTTTCTTCCCGGTATATGTACAGTCTAAACCAAAACGTAGAGATGTACTTTGCGCAAAACCAAATACTGTACTATAGTTTCCGAACTAGTCACTTAAATGAGACGCACTTTGAGTCCCTTTTCTGACAACTAAATGACACGTATATAAACATGTAGAGCAATTTGTAGAAACGCCGCATTGTAGTACAATTTATATTATATCCGGTGGGACTTCGTCCCACTGGTCATGAAAGGGTTAAGAAGCTACCTACTGGAACATACCTTCTACATAGCTACTGATTGTATTTTGAGACTCAAAATAATTTAATTCACAATTCTAAGAGTGTGCCAAGTATTTATCATCGATAAATTATCAAATGCAATAGAAATAATAATAATAATAATAATAATAATAATATAATAATAATAATAATAATCCAGAAGAGAAAACAAATGAAAGGAAATTAAAAACTGAAAAGAAAAAAATGAATAGGGAAATAATACTGAAAATAAGGAAAAGTAATGAAAAAAAAAAATTACTTCTACATGTTTTGAGTAAATAAATCTTAATTAAATCTCTTTCTTTTTTGGTTTGACCCCTTCACTCCTTCGCGCAAAATGTGTGATATATTTACATTGGTTGCTATGATGTACCATTTACGTCCAAAGATTGAAGTACTTAAGAAAAAAAGTTGCGAACGAAAGGATTAAACATTAAGTTGTATGATGTTACAGCAACTAGCTATAGGGTAACTCCAGGACGGATCATGTAGTATTAACACCACACCCCTTCCAATTTTTCTATAATTTGTTGTATATCATTGTCTATAACAGAAAACCAGAAATTTCAAGTTTCAGATTGATCGGATTTACGGTTCAAAAGTTATGGCCCTTCCAACTTTGGAGGGTTCTCAGGGACCCCCAAATTTCAAATTACCATATCTTAGCCCCTAATTGAGATAAAAGAATGATTCACATTGCATCTGAAAGGTAATTTGTCAAATACTAAACGAGTATAGACACGGATAGCAGCTTAGTTTAGGAGTAAAAAATTGTAACAATTTGTATGATTAAAGGGGGGTTTTACCCCACCTCAATGGATTTTTAAAAAAATTTCCATATCAGATTAAGCCCAAACTCTATCTGTATAAGTGGCATTTAAGAAATTGCTGTGTATCGGGGTGTAAACTGCGTGTTTTGAGATTTGAATAGTGATAACTTCACTGAAAAAACCAAATTTTTTGCAATTTGTCAAATATAAAATTATTTTACCTTTTTCTTTGTTGTTGTTTGTTAGCCGATCAGCCCACCCTGATCGAACAAGCCGGCGGCACGCAGGTAACCGCTCGCCCTCTCCGGAGTGGACCAGCGGTTCAGTGCATTTGTGATGATGTGTTGTGTTCTATGTTGTGCTAGAGCGGTACACTGGTACAGTCTGTCGTATTGTGTTCAATTGCTTGTGGTGTGTCCTGGCACAGGTGGCAGGTGTCGTCTGTGGAGTTGTCTAGTCTGTGTTTATATGTCTAAGTTGGGGTGATGTCCACATCGGAATCGTGCTAAGATAACTTGATCCGATCTGCTCAGCTGGTCTCTGACCTGTCAATGGGTGGCGGTTTCGCACCTAGGACCGCATTCGGACCGAGTCGTGTCAGTGCTGTGTGTGTGTGTGTGTGTGTGTGTGTGTGTGTGTGTGTTTTCTGTACTGTGTGATGTCTGTGGGGCGTGGTATGGAATGGAGTATTTGGTTATAATGTCTCTCTGGTGTTACCTAAATGGTGCGAGGTGTTGGTGCATGATTGTACATGTAGTGGCAAGGGTGTTGTGGGTTAGTTGTCGCTGCTGCCATGAATTGTGTTCCCCTCATGTTTAAATGTTCCCTAACTTTCAGTATTTTTGTTTCTGGGTGCAGGTGTTCTATTGGTGTTATTTGAGGACATCCTGTAATGATACGAAGTGTGTTGTTTTGTATTGTCTGTAAGGTGTTTGTGTGTGCTTGAGATAATGGGTGCCCAGCATGGGATAGCATAGTCCATAACTGAGCGAATATACTGTTTGCATATGAGTGATGATATTTCCTGCTGGTGTCCAAAGTTTGTGACTGTTAGTACCGTAAGCGTGTTAAGTCTTGACGTACACTTGTTTTTAATGTCCTGAATGTGGTTTGCAAAATATAATGCTGTGTTGTATGTGACCAAGTATTTTGGTCCTGTGAGTGTGTGGAATGTTGGTGTTGTTTAGTTTAAGCTGTGGAGTTATCTGGTGTTCTTTTGTGCTTGTTAGCAAGGTGATGGTTGATTTTGTGGGTGCAACTTTGAGACTATTGTGTGTGAGTCAGTCTTGTATACTGTTTATGTATGTTTGTAGGTTATTTGTAGCGGTGTCGATGTTGCTGTGGGTGGATGTTAGAGTGATGTCATCTGCATATGATGATAGGTAAGCTTGTTATCTATGGGTGTTGGAATGTCATGCATGTATAAGTTGAACAGTGTTGGTGAGAGAACAGAGCCTTGAGGGACCCCGTTCGGAAAAAGCTTGTTTTTGGATGACTTGCCATTAAATGTGACATGCGAGTATCTTCCTGAAAGATAGTTGCTCAGCCACTTTTTGGTGTTATTGTGCATGTTTGTGTTGAGCATTTTGTTTATGAGAGGGAAGCGTGGGATAGCATCAAATGCTTTACTAATGTCTATTGTTGCTAATAGTGTATGTTTAGATGGTCGTTTGGAGTTGATAGTTGATGCCATCCATGATGTGCTGCGTGAGGTTAGTGAGTAATGTCGTGGTTGAGTGGTGAGGTCTGAATCCATGTTGAGTAGGCGATAGTGGTATGTGTGGGTTGGTGAGTTGTAAGATTAGTCTTTCTGTTACTTTGGAAGGTGTGCATAGTAAAGTAATGGGTCTATAGGAAGCTGGTTCTGTTGGATTTTTGTTTGGTTTGAGTAGTGTAATAATTTTACCTTGTTTCCATATGTCAGGAATAATAGTGTTGGTATGAATATGTGGTGATGTTTGTGAGAGCTAGTATTCCCTTTTCCCTTTTTCTTATTCAACTATGCAGCAATGTATTTTATACATATGTCTATTAAGTATATAAAGGATACAAAATATATAAATAAGAAGAGATAGTCTATTCAAAAGCTATTTAAAAATATCTACATTAATTAATGAAGATAGCTTGAAACAAAAGCTAACACAACTAGTGTTAAAAACTATTGAGTAATCAAAGGAAATGTGCTTAGGAAGCAAAGTGTTATGTTTTCTTGTTTATTGTGTACATATGTGAAGTAATTAGCTTATAGAGGCACATATTGAGGAAATATTTTTCTTCGCAGAAATTCACAGTACATAGCTACTAGGGTTTCTTTCCCAGGATCCCGGCTGTTTTTATTGGATTTGAAAATCCCAGGAATTGGGCAAACATCCCGGGAAATTTCGGAATTTTAAAATTACTTAATTTATTTGTTTTTTCTTTTGTTCATAGAAGGCTCTTGGGTAGAATTAAAGAAAACTGCATAATATTTACCACATTTTATTCTACTTTTCTGCTTTCTTAAATGAACACCTACTAGCATTAGCAACTTAGAGCAATCTAAAAGTGGGCCCCTATGCCAAAAACTGGCCGAGGGAATGTCGCTAGCGCTGCGTATAATACAAGGAACCGAGTCTCAGTATATTATTTAGCGATCGCAGGCAACTCATCTTGCATGCACCAGGGTTGCCAGGTGTTCGAAAGCATTTTTAGCCACATGAGAGAACCAAATTAGCCAGCCCTCTATATCAATCTATAAACTATATTATATATATATATATATATGCAAAATGTGAATTTTTTTCTTTAAATCGATTGCATAATGTATACTTACTTTTAAATGATAAAATAAAAATAAGAAATATAAAATGAGTAAATAATTGAAGACTTACCTTCTAATAAATATTGATGACATCCTTATAATGCTAAATACTTTTATTAAAAATTGGTAGAGACGTGCACACTCAACCAGTTTCTATGATAAACTAAATGGCATTTGGTATGGGCCGGGGCGGCGCCCGGGTCCCCCGGCCGGCGGCAGAATCTACATGTCTTAAACATGTTCAGACAGTTCAGTTACGTAACATGCGCAGAATCTACTGACCATCATACACAGATTGCGCTTGTCGAAAAACGTTCAGTTACGTTCTCAAAGGTATATTGCATCATTAGTGTATATAAATATAGTGTTCATAATGGAAAATATTGGGTGTGCAACCGACCTGGCACGCATTCTGAATTTTGAACAGAAAATTCTGAATAAAAAAGTTGCGTATTGTAGCCCCCAAAATTATTCAAGTAGCCCAAAAAGTAGCGGGTAGCCCAAATCTTAAAACTAGTAGCGTGCAGCCCTAAAAAGTAACGTAATCCACTACTTGTAACCCAATCTGGCACCACTGTTTGGTAACTTTTAAGTTGCCAGTTGCCACTAGAGATGACTAGAGGCGGCCCGAGGACCTGAATTTTTTAAACCAAATCTGGTTTGAAAAAGACTAAAAAGACAACACTGATAGCAAACATTGAATACATTATTTTCTGAAAAGCGTAGACAAACACTCAAAATTTTGTAGAAAAAGTTAATTTTTTATAAGCTAAAAATTTATATGGTAAATAAACTGAAATTAGCCAAAAATAGCCCAAAAAACGAATGGCTAGTCCTTATAATTTTTTTTAGCCAGCCACATCTGAAATTAGCCCAAATGGCTAATTTTAGCCACACCTGGCATCAGTGATGCAACCAGGGCTGCCACTGACTTAATGAAAGAAAACCCAGATCCTACACTAAAAAAACCTAGATCTACAGATCTACAGAAGCTAAGGCTAACAAAGACCCTAAGATCCACTCTAAGGCTAGCCCGAGAGAAAGGAGAGAGTAGGGGGTTAAGAGAAGAGAGGAGAATAAGGGGTTAAGTAAGGAGCAACACCTATCATTCGTGGGTTAACATTCATTCAGAAAAAGAGGGAAAAAGTCTCACCATCATCATCCGCCGGCCACTGCCGACAAGTCAGAAAAAATAGTCGGAGAATATAGGAGAGGGGTGAAAGATGAAAAGAAGTAAATAAGAACGCTTACAAACCATGCAAACACAGTCTTAACTCACTGTCATACCATGCAAACTACAAACATGCAAGAAAAGAGTTAGAGACATGCAAAGTAAGGAGGATAAGAAAAAAAAAAAAGTAGGTAAAGTTAAACAAAAAGTGGGTTAGTTTACGCTATGAGCTACATCTACATTCGTGTTAGTCTAATTTTTTTTATTTTTTTTTTTTTTTTTTTATTGCTGGCATCACGCTGGCATGTCACAAGCTGGCATTCATCGTCAACAGACTCATCCTCGAGCAGCACCACCAGAGCTCCTGTTGTTAACTTTCTTTTTAATTTTAAACAACGTTAATATTTTTAAAATGTCTGTCAAGACGGTTCTTAAACACATTAACGCTGGTAGAATGAACGACTGACGCGGGAAGATTATTCCATTTATCAATTACTTTAAACGTAAAGAAGTTTTTAGCGATATTAGTAATGAAACGTCTGCCACGCAACTTGAATCCGTTATTGCGAGTATTACTATTATCGAAAGTGAACAATTTGTCAAAATTTACGTTATCCGAGATCATCAATACCATTTTTTTTTTTTTTAAATTTAGTACCAAATGAAGCAATTTATTGCCAAACTGTATTTAGGTATATATATTCATTGAAATTTCAATGCAATTTACTATGACACAAAATATAAATCAAGCGAAAATTGCACGCACGCGCAATGCAGGCTAATAATGCCCGCCCATGACTAATGCTGCCAAATAATAAACTGCAACATGTTCGTTCGATTTGTCTACAATTATTCAGAGTAAGCTCCAAAGTTAGTTAAACGGTAAATTTCTAACTGCGATTTGCTTTAAACATCAGTATCGTTTTAACAAATTTGTATCAGTATGTATAAATACTCAGAACTGAATAATTAGTAAAATTGATCGAAACGTTTAAGCAATGATTTGTTGTAACATGTTTCTAACATGTTTATGGAATGCAATGTTTAATGGAACTCAATTTTTCTCACATTCTTATTTATGCATTACCAAATTTAGCTCATTTCATTACCAGAATACCAAATAAATTTTTAAATACAAAATTGCTTTTT
Source organism: Bathynomus jamesi (assembly GCA_023014485.1). Taxonomy (NCBI): domain Eukaryota; kingdom Metazoa; phylum Arthropoda; class Malacostraca; order Isopoda; family Cirolanidae; genus Bathynomus; species Bathynomus jamesi. Next base: position 399,742 of record JAJOZX010002873.1, on the reverse strand, counting down.
TCATTACCAAATTTGCTGAGATTTCGTTATTAATAATACCAGATGGTAACCCTGGAGTCGAGAATTTTTGCCAGTTTTGCGGAACTGAACATCCTCCTTACAAACATGCAGCTTTACTGTCATAGCATTTCAAAAAACGCTTTATGATATTACCAAACAAAGCGTTGTTGCATTATATTTTATTTAGAGTGGTAAAATTCGGTACATTTTATTTGTCTGCCTTACTTTAAGCCTAAAAAACCGATTTCATGAAATTTTTAAAATTAAAACCAAGAAACCTAGGAAAGTGTTGAAAAACCTAGCAATGGTAGCCTTGCATGCACAGACAGCGTTGCCAGACGTACGATAATTATCGCATAAATACGATAATTTTGACTTTCGTACGATGTTTTGAATTGAATATTATTTGTTTTGAATTGCGATATTGAATTTCAATTTTACAACTTTTTTTTTTACAAAGCTGGGCTACTTTTTGTCAAATAGTTCTGGCAACTTTCTTGCAGTGTTTCCAGAAATTTTTAGCCAAATTATGTTAAACCTGCTGCTAAATTATGCTAAATCGCCTAAAATTATGCTAAACCTGTTTCCATTTTATGGGCTATTTTTAGGGAAGGAAATACATAAAAAGGCTTATTTTCTTCATTTTAGTCAGTTTAGCTACTTTTATAATAAACTGAATCAAAAAAGAAGAAAAAATGGGTTTAAAAAATTGTGGAGAGATATAATTTTCAGTATTCTTTCTACATCAAAAATAAAAAGGCATACTAATGTCACTCACTAAATCATCATAATACATGAAACCATTCTTATTTCCTGAATACGCATGATAAATATTATGTTAATAAATTAGCTACCACTGATTGGTAAACTCAATTCAAGTATTACAATGCAAAAGTGGTCATCTAGGCCTAAGTAATTGGTTATCCCAATTCTAAAATGGTATTTTATCACTAAACAATAAAAAAATTAACGTTCTCTTAAATATACAACCATTTCCTGGATTTCCCGGGAATTGACTTCATTTTTCCGGGATGAAGAAAGCTGCATAAAAGGAGAAACCCTAATAGCTACGTATGGTACTTAATAGAAAATGGCAACTACATGTAAAGACTATACCGTACCTATCGTTGCTGTAACCCATTCAAAACCCAAAAAAATTATTGCGAGTGCTTTGAGATCACTCCCAAATCATGTTATTGAAAATAATGATCCTCTACATGGCTTCAGTCACTCATCAAAAGTTTGTACAAACTGTTTGAAGAAAATCAATAAAAATGACGAAACACAACATTTATTCAGCAAGAAAGAAAGTTCAGGAAGTGATACTTGTACACCTGAACCTTCACCACAAAAATCTTCATCTAAGTGCATGAATGTTCAAGAAGCATACTTCGAAAGAGCGCAGCTAGACAAGACTTTTGAACAGCTTGATGTCACCTCAATAAAATTACGCAATTATATATATATATTGTACTATATTCTACTTCTATAGTTTTAGAATTTTCAATATATATCTAATGGTAGACCTTAAAATATCATAAATTTTCAGATGGCCTGAGCAGTATCAGTAAATCAGAGATGGCATCTAAAAAATACCAAAGAGCTTCAACATCTCGAAAAAGGAAATTGGAAGACTCAATCAATGTCTGAGACAGTTGATGATGATGCTGAACCATCCAATAAACAAGATCTTAAAAAAAATGGAGAAAGATATTGCAAGGTATGTAAGAAACTATGTAAATTAGATTACTTTAATACTCGGTCTCTTACCTGTAAGAGACCGAGTCAAACCACAACTGCAGCTAAATATGATATAAGGCAATTAAATTAACAGTACTTACTTATTAATATACTATAAGAATCATCTTTGAAACTTTGAATTTTATTCAATTCATAATATTTAGTCAAACAAATTGCGATGATTTATATTATGTATTTTTCTTCTTTTAAACAGGTATGAGATGCTGATGAATGATCTCAAAGAATTCAACTCGACATCTTTCTATCAACGAAGACTTCAGATACTTACACTGTCTCCTTTTACAATTACTAGAACCCAACAGTTTTTCGGTGCCACTAGGTACACTGTTGACAAAGCCAGACACTTGAGAACTAAATTTGGTATTCTTCCAGAAGTTCCCAAGTACAGTAAAGGAAAAAAATTGACTGAAGAAACAATATCCAGAGTAAAGGCTTTCTATGAAGATGATGAAGTAAGTCGGACATGTGCAGGGAAATCTGAGTGCGTCAGTATAAGAAATAAAGATGGTGAAAAGGAGTACAAAGAAAAACGTCTCTTAGAAGGTAATTTGAAAGAACTGTATGCAAAATATAAGGAAACTAATGATAGTGTTGGTTTTTCATCATTTGCAAATTTAAGACTTAAATGGGGTGTTATTGCTGGGAGGAGGAAGATATTTGTTGGGTAAGACAAAGCGAAATGATTCAACTTATGTCCAATCCGAATATCCTGCGTGGTATTAAAATTGCCTACTCAATTTCCATCCAAAAGAGATCAAATTAGTGAAGCCATAAAGTTTTTAGTATGGTATATTATATTCACCCAGTTGATGCTTGTACTTCTAAGTTACTGTCATACACGTTTAAGTGTGTATATATTCTTTCTAGTACTTAGTCACAGTTTGCAGGCTTCAGTTGAGAAATTTGTTAATTATTATATTATATTATGTTTAATGAGTTTGTTGAATCAGTGTGCTGTACTCTGTATACATTTTAGAACAAAAATAAAATGCAGTTGCTAATCACTGGTCTACAGCCAAAATGCTTCGGAAATAAAAGTAGTCAATCTTTATTAATTTTGGGTCACTGAATACGAAAATGATGCCTAAAATTGCCAATTGACTCTATTTATAAAGATATCAGGCAACCCTGCACCCTAACTGGACTGCATCTGTCGCGTAATATGGAGACGCCTGTGACACATCGACGCATTAACTCTACTGCGCATGCGCGGTTATATTTTTTATTTTAATAAATTAATGTAAATATATACATATATATACAATAAAATGTAATTTTAAATTTATCTAGTACATTATGTATTTGTAAATTATTTATTAAAAAAGAGATTGGATCATTTTAACATATTGCTTCCCATAATGTTTTCGATATTAATATAAATGGAATACTAACCTAACTTAACCTTACCTAATTTAAAATTATTAAAATGCAATGTAATTACATTAATTTATTAAAATAAAAAAAATATATAACTACGCGCATGCGCAGTAGAGTCAGGGCGTCGATGTGTCACAGGCGTCTACATATTACGCCACAGCATCAGTTCATTCGCGAAAGTCATACAGTGCACCCTTGTCAAGCTCTTTTAGTGTTTGCTTTTGAAGCTGATTTTTTTTTTCAGCCTAATTTGAACAAAGATGCCTCGTAATTGCGTGAACAGTGTAGATAACTTCTGTTATGTTTGTGGAGAATTGACTTTTGCATCACAAAAGCGCGCTATAACCGCCGTGATTAGGAAAGCCTATCACCTTTATTTTGGCTGTAAGATTGGAGATCAGGACAAGAGCTGGGTCCCACACATATGCTACAATACTTGTGCAACAAACCTTCGCCAGTGGTTGAATCGGAAAAGGAAATCTATGCCTTTTGCAGTGCCAATGGTGTGGAGGGAACCAACAGATCATGTCAGCAATTGTTACTTCTGCATGGTGCCTCCAGTCAAGAAAGGTATTTGCAAGAAGAAAAAGTGGATTTTACAATATCCGAATATACCCTCTGCTATACGCCCGGTACCTCACGGCGAAGGACTACCCGTTCCTGAGCCCCCACACTCACTCTCCCTGGAGTCAGAGGACGAGGAGAATGAAGGAACCTGCGAAACTTGTGAGCCTTCAACTTCACAAGACCCTGAATTTGTTTATAACTTGACATCTTCTAAACCGCACATGATAACTCAGAATGAATTAAACGACCTTATCAGAGATTTCGAACTGCCAAAGAGTAAGGCAGAGCTGTTGGGCTCTAGATTGCAGCAGTGGAATCTCCTCGCTGAAAATGTTAGTGTGTGTAAGTTTCGTCACCGTCAAAAAGATTTTGTCCCATTCTTCATCATGGAAGGTGACCTTGTAGCTTGCAACGACATCGATGGTCTGATGGCAGCTCTCAACATTATTCACAATCCTGATGAGTTGAGACTGTTCATTGATTCATCGAAGTTGAGTCTAAAAGCTGTTTTGTTGCATGTTGGCAACGTATTGCCATCAATTCCAGTTGGTCATGAAGTCCACATGAAGGAAACATGACAACATGAAGCAACTTTTGAACTGCATAAACTATGACAAACATCAGTGGCAGATTTGTGGTGACTTGAAAGTTGTTGCTATCTGCTTGGACTGCAGCCGGGCTACACTAAGTATTGCTGTTTTCTGTGTGAATGGGATAGTCGGGCTAGGACTTCTCATTACATCAAGAAGGATTGGCCACTCCGACACTCATTGGAACCTGGAACAAAAAATGTTCAGTATCCTCCACTTGTAGAATCGATCAAGATTTTGTTACCACCCTTACACATCAAACTGGGCGTCATGAAAAATTTTGTTAAGGCTATGGATAAAACGGGGGCAGCTTTTAAGCACCTCGGTGGTAAATTCCCAAAGCTCAGTGAAGCAAAAATCAAGGAGGGTGTATTTGTTGGTCCACAGATCCGCGAGCTTCTTAGAGATGAGGAGTTCGACCGTATCCTAGGTGGTGAGGAGAAGACAGCGTGGAATGCTTTCCGGTTAGTAGCAACCAATTTTCTCGGAAATACCAAAGCTGACAATTACAGGGAGCTGGTGGAAAACCTGCTGTTGTCCTATCAAAAACTGGGCTGCAATATGTCTTTAAAGATACATTTCCTCCATTCGCACCTGGAATTTTTTCCGGCCAACTGCGGAGCAGTCAGCGATGAACATGGTGAACGTTTCCACCAGGATATCTCAGCGATGGAGAAACGCTACCAGGGGAAATGGAGTCCATCATTGTTAGCAGACTACTGCTGGACAATAACAAGAGATGCTCCAGAAGTTGAATACAAGAGACAAGCAAAGAAGCGACGGGTTGAATCAATATAAGTGACTGCATTATACAGGTATGTTACTAATATATGGTATACATATATGCAAAATGTGTAACTTAAATTTTCTTGGAAACTGTGGCCAATCGACTGTTTTTATGGTCATATTCGTTTTCAGCACCCCAAAATCCATAATAGGAAACACGTTTTATCTCCGAAGCACAAACTTTTTCAAAATTTGTAGACCAGTGATAATTCAATTGTTTCCTTCTTGAAACAAATTTACAATTAAACAAGTACTGGTAGTTACATATAAGGCAGCATACTTTTCAGGAAAAAAATTAAATTAAATGCAGGTGACAAATCATTATTGAAATTAAATTTTTTTTTTTCAGTGAAGTTATCAGCTTATCACTATTCACATCTCAAAACACACAGTTTACACCTAAATACACAGCAATTTCTTAAATGCCACTTATGCAGATAGAGTTTGAGCTTAATCTGATATGAAAATTTAAAAAAAAAATCCATTGAGGTGAGGGGGGGGGGGGGGGTAAAAACCCTTTAATAATACAAATTGTCACAACTTTTTTACTCCTCAACTAAGCTGCTATCCATGTCTATACTCATTTCATATCTGAAAAATTACCTTTCAAATGCAATCTGAATCATTCTTCTATCTCAATTTGGGGCTAAGATATGGTAATTTGTAATTTGGGGGTCCCTGAGAACCCCCAAAGTTGGAAGGGCCATAACTTTTGAACCGTAAGTCCGATCAATCTGAAACTTGAAATTTCGGGTTTTTTGGTATAGGCAAAGCTATACAACAAATTATAGAAAAATTGGAAGGGGTGTGGTGTAAAATTTACTTTTCTGCATGTCCCGGAATCTCAACGAGATTCCTCAGTAATATTTTCACGTGAATGCAACGAGTTTCTTGCGTATATTGAGGTTCTGAATATAGTAGGCCAGCTGTAGCTATAAACCATAGATCCTGTCCCAAAGCTGATCCCATCTGCTGAGCAGATAGCTGGTGAGGGAAGCTATATTTTGGGGCCTCTTCGCGAGTAACCCGTTGCTCACGTTGGGTCTTCCATCATGAAAAAGAAAAACTATAGCATTTGTCATTTACCATTGCTTATTCGAACTATAGTGGATTTAATTTTGCAGAAGAGTTCCTTGTTCCATGCACGGTCTGTGTGTAACAAAATATATATAGCGAAATCAAATGCCTTTGAGAAGGTGCCCCTCAAAAGGCATGTGATTCCGCAAGGCTCGCAGGTACGTGGGGAATTACGAGCTTTGAGGGCGTGGATGATCTTGATGTAATGGTTAGCATATCTGACCGGCAATCGGATGATCCCGGGTTCGATTCCTGGGAGGTGCCTCAATTTTCATTGCTCGTTTTCTTCTCTCCTCTTGTGCGGACACGCTTCTAAAAAGCGTCGTTCTTTACATTATATATACTGTGTCTCGTTTGCAGTTAAAATTTATATATATATACCTTTAAGGTAAACTTTGGTTAGCTTCCGCCCGAATTGTTCATTCTGACGAAGGTCAAGCTTTTCACTCCACCTTAGACCTACAGTTTAACGTGGAATCCGAACCAAGCCCCATCAGCAGTCCAGCGTCTTAACCACTAGGCCACCTAGGGTACCCATTTATCTACCAGCCACTTTCTTTATTGTGTGGAAGGATGAACAGCTGGGTTTTGCTGCGCGCCGGCTGCCGTCGGGTCTCGAACCCGGGGCCGATGGATTCGTAGTCAGCGACGCTAACCACTACACCACCGAGGCGGTACATATATTCTACTTATCATATAGAAGTTTAAAAAGCTATTTTTAGTCCAGAGACGAAATGAAAATTATCAGATTTCTGGTCGCACTAAACGACGTAAAAAGGCTCATAAACCAGTCGCTTGGTGCGACCAAATAGTTGAGCAGATTTTTTATCATTTTTCAATTCTCTGTTCGACTAATTTATACATACATATAAAAGTGAAATTCCCAAATTCAAAATAAAAGATAAAAGCTTTAAAAATCACGAAGCTTTTAGAAGAGATCTACTACGCTTCGTTCAGGTAAGAATAAAATAAAAATGACAGGGAATGAAGGGAACATGAACCTCGCGTATCTGGCAGATGAATATGATGCGGGAAAAGATTTAAAAAGAGCATCTCGGGATAAAATTTGCTTTGAAAATGGATCGATATAAAAACTACCTCTATCATTGTTAAAATTATCAACATTTTCAATTGAAAAGGATTCGGTCAATTTCCTCTTATTTTTAACTGTCATGCGCGACAGAAGGACCGAATTATTGCCATCAATAAAATGATGAGAGATAGTCGAATGTTGATGTAAGGCCGAATCAGGGTTCGCCGGTTCTAAAACTGTATTTATGTTTATAAATTTTGTCAGCAAAATTATTAGTTTCTCCAATGTAAACTTTGTGACAGTTTCCACGTGAAATTTTATAAACTTGGGCTTTATCAAGGGGGATGGGACAATTCGACGTGGCCGACTCGATGTCAGGACGACTCGATGTCAGGACGACTCGATGTCAGGACGACTCGATGTCAGGACGACTCGATGTCAGGACGACTCGATGTCAGGACGACTCGATGTCAGGACGACTCGATGTCAGGACGACTCGATGTCAGGACGACTCGATGTCAGGACGACTCGATGTCAGGACGACTCGATGTCAAGCCAAGTCGATGTCAAGCCAAGTCGATGTCAAGCCAAGTCGATGCCAGGCAAAGTCGATGCCAGGCAAAGTCGATGCCAGGCCAAGTCGATGTCAAGCCAAGTCGATGCCAGGTCAAGTCGAAGCATATTGTGCTTTATTATCTTTTAAGGGTATTTTAAGAAGAAAAAGTAAAGCATAAAAAATAATTAAGGCTAGGTAAGGTAGGGTAGGTAAGGTTAGGTAAGGTAAGGTTAGGTTAGGTAAGGTAGGGTAGTAGGTTAGGTTAGGTAGGTTAGGTTAGGTTAGGTAGGTTAGGTTAGGTAGGTAGTAGGTTAGGTAGGTTAGGTAAGGTAGGGTAGGTAAGGTTAGGTTAGGTAGGGTAGGTAAGGTTAGGTTAGGTAAGGTAAGGTTAGGTAGGTAGGTTAGGTAGGTAGGTTAGGTAGGTAGGTTAGGTTAGGTAGGTTAGGTTAGGTAGGTTAGGTAGGTAGGTTAGGTTAGGTAGGTAGGTTAGGTTAGGTAGGTAGGTTAGGTTAGGTAGGTTAGGTTAGGTAGGTTAGGTTAGGTAAGGTAAGGTAAGGTTAGGTAGGTAAGGTAATTATTGAACTCGGCCTCGGTCTTGGCTTCAGAGTCGACTACAACACTGTTTGGCATCGACTTGGCCTGGCATCGACTTGGCTTGACATCGAGTTGTCCTGACATCGAGTCGGCCACATCGAGTTGGGTCGCATCGAGTCGGCCACATCGAATCGTACCCAACCCTTATCAAGAGGCAAACTTAGGCTTGTCGTTACGAAGGAAATTTCTAATTGTACAATTTACTTTAGTAACCGGATTAGTGTTATTACTTAAATACTCTTGTCAAATCATATTCAGAAGGTAAAATTAAAGAACTTTTTGTTCTCGAGATATTTGCGGAACATTACCGTAAAATATTTTCTTAGCAAGTTTAAAAGTCCTGTTTACAAAGACAAGGGGATAACCCAATTCAGCGAAACCATCCTTGATAAATTTAACCTCATTGTCCAAAATTTCGGGACTACAAATCCTAAACGCACGGAGAAACAAGCCGATAAAGACACCACTCTTGGTGGAGACAGAGTGAGAAGAAAACCAACGTACAGTTGCCCGCATATGTAATGTTCCTCGCCTCACATACGACTCCGTACACGTGGCAACGCCGCAGTGATAGTCAAGGTACCTCAACTGGGGGGAAGGTGGGATGGAGGGGGGACAACCGAGTCCAACAACATATAACACATACATATACTGTATATCTAAAGAACAATTGAATGTGCGGTCATTGACATACAGGTAATTATAATGTAGTGTTCATAAAGATAAACAATTAATATGATCGTGAACAGCGTTGAACTCCATGTACGAGGGTAATTCAATAAGTATCCGCACTTTTTATTTTCACATCTGATAGATTATAAACGCATCACTTCTCAACAGTGTCTCCCTGTTTCTCAATACACTTAGTCCAGCGATCTACAAGCTTCCTAGTGCCATCACAAAAGGATGTTTTTGGCTGTGTGCGTAGCCAGTCATGTACCGTCTCCTTCAGGTCATCATCGCCTTGGAATCGCTGACCTCTCAAAGCGTCTTTTAGTGGTCCAAACAGGTAAAAATCCGAAGGTGCCAGGTCTGGACTGTAGGCTGGATGGTCGAGAAGTTCAAATTTAAGTTCTTGAAGGCATTTTTTAGTCTGTGCAGCGGTATGAGGGCGCGCGCATTGTCGTGTAACAGAATAACACCTTCCTACAATCTCCCTCTCCGTTTTGTGCGAATTGCTTGCGTTAACTCATTCCGAAGCATGTCAGAATACGATGCAATTGTTACTGTAGTTCCACGCTCTAGGCAATGTTCAAAGATAGAGTCTCGTGTATACCAAAACAGTGTTAGCATAACTTTACCTGCTAACGGCTGCGCTTTGAACTTCCTTGCAACGGGAGATGTTGGATGCTTCCATTGCATGCTCTGTCGTTTGCTTTCTGGTTCATAGTGATGGATCTAGGTTTCATCTCCAGTGATAATGCGCTCCAAAATGTTTTCACGTTCATTATGATACCGCGCCAAAAGACGAGAGCAGACGTCCATACGATTATGCTTGTGCTCTTCTGTCAACTGTTTGGGCACCCATCTTGCATAAACCTTGTGAAAACCAAGAATGTCAAACTATCGAATAGGCTGACCCTTGACTGATGTCTAATGAAGATGCAATTTCTTTTGCTGTTAATCTTCTGTCATCGAAAACCATGGCTCTGGCTTCTTCCTGCTTATCACCACTGGTTGATGTTGACAGTCGTCCTGAGCATCTGTCACGCATGTCCGACCTTCCTTGAACATTTGAATCCACTCGTACAAACTTCACCGTGGTAACGCATTATTCCCATACTGAGCACATAAACGCTAGTGAATTTCCGCTCCTTTCACACCTGTCCACAAAAAACGAACCACGGATTTCTGTTCTTCCAGAGTACAAATTGAAAGCGGCGCAGCCATGCTCACTACTCGTACGATATGTGACAGCTACGAGTAGCCTAAGCAAGCCTAAATAAGCTTATAGATCTCAGTTTGGCTCGTTATTACGAGTATATATTATATATACACTATATTATCACTAAAATAAAAAGTGCGGATACTTATTGAAGTACCCTCGTAGTTTACTTGTCTTATACAGTAACAAGCGGAGCGACCCGGCGTTGCTCGGGTGGAAGTTCAACGCTATATATATATATATAATATATATATATATATATATATATATATATATATATATATATATTAGGGTGTCCCAGCCTCACATGTGAAAATAAAAATTTGCAAGAGTCAAATCGCACACCCCTTTAATTAATTACACTTGAAGAAAGGAAAAAATGGGCGAAATTTCATTGGCCTATTAGGAGGGGAAGGGTCCCCTCATTGACCTTGTTTATTCGACCCTATATGAACAAACGTAAATGCTCAGCATTAATCATTCTAGAATGGAAGAATGAAATGTAAATTCTTTCTTATGACTAAATTAAAGGAAATGGAAATTCTTCCTAATGGCACATTTCATTTCGGGGGACAGAGGATCTTTTTGTCTGCTGAGGGGAACTGCTGGCAGTGGTATTCGACGACTTGGTACACAAGCTGCCGTTCCCCTTCATTTTTTGTCAGGTCCTCATTGAAATCTTCCGCCAGTTTCACCGCCCATTCTGCCGCGTTGTTCACAGACTTCAACGATGGTGCACATCCTTCGAGATCTTTGGGGGTTTTTGGAACCGGCAGCTTCAGGCAATGAAAAAGGTTTTGAGTCCTTTTCGTGACCAAGGTGCTCAAATCCGACTGTCTCACGGTCAAGACACTCTTTCCCTCCGGCCGACGCAGATCTTTTGGGTTTTCGGTCTTCTTGTGCAGGTTTTGGAGCATGGCCGTCTTCTCTGCATCGGTGGTTTTGGAGGAGAACATAGCGAGTCCGGCTAAATCTTCGCTTAGGTACCAGAGGTGGCCCCGGAATTTCGTCAATGCGGCGGTACCTACATCATGATCCACCGCCTTGTAGGCCTCTAGGTCCTCCAACAGCTCCACGTCATTGACGGGCGCGTCCGCCATCAATGGAGCCTTGAACCACCTCTGGAGGTAGATGGTGACGGCAAAGACGTTTATCCTGCGTAATGACCGGACCTCGTGAGCGATCAGGTGGAATTGGCTTCGGAAGATGAACATCTTAAGACAGTAAATGCCTTTGGCCATCCACCTGGCCCGGTGGTATGCTCCAGGACGATTGTACCGGAGATCTCGTTTGCCATGACCATCGAGGAAGACCAGAGCGAGGATCAGAAACTCCCGGTAATCGTCTCTTGGGTGGCCAACTTCAAGCTGGTCTTCAATGAAGTGGACAATCTGCTCTTTTTTCAACGCCACCCATTCCGAAAGGATGTCGCTTGGGCCATCGCCGTTGAACGGAGAAGCCTGCTTCTGGTCGATGAACTCCCATTGGGATTTGAAGCGAGCGAACAGCGCAATTTCGGGGCCAGAAGACCTGAAGAACAGGTCAAAGACTGAGGTGATTACCAATTCCATCATGTGGTGTCTGCAAGCCAAGAAAAGAACGTGGCGGTCCATTTGGTCCTGGATAATCGTACAAGCGCCGCTGTGAATACCGGTATTCGCCACTGTTGTGTCGAAGCAGAGACCGGCAATCCATGGTTGAACTTGCGGCCAATCGTCCAGCACCTTCAGAACAGCTCCAGCCATCCGCTGTCCTGTGCTGTCAGGGATTTTTGGGATCGCCAACAACTTCTCAAGATTCTTCCCGCTGACCAGCACTGGTATGCGATCCAATTTCCCTCCATCCGAATCAGGGAGGAGTTTGCCATCAAAGTGGACGACAAGCGGCGTATCAGGATTGAACTCGGTCTTGATTCCGGCTGCCAAGTTCTTCCTGGACTTCTGCCGTGAACGGTGAAGACTTGATTTGGACAAGGTGACCGAGGATAACTCAACTCCCGCGGCAGCGAGTGCTGGAGCCACAATGTGCATCGCTTGGTGTACTGAGGTTCCAGTTCGATCCAGGGCTGCAGCAAAATTGGGATATTGGATGATCCTCCTTGCCGACACTTGGCCGTCCTTGGGAGCGGATCGAGGAGCCGAAGGACCAGGAGAGGAATATTGGACATCATCATTGGATGCTTCGGCCATGGACTCCGAAGAAGAAGACCCACTTTTCACCGTTCCTTTTGCTTGCAGTGAGTCCATCTCTTCGCGGCTTTTCTTCTTCCTCTTCTCTTCAGCTGCTCGACGTTTCTCCCGCTCCGCTGCCCTGCGAGCAAACTCCAGGTCCTCTCCTCCGATGTACATCTTCCGCACAGTTCGCTGGTTATTCAGAAAGTCTCGATCTTCGGGGACTTTGATGAGTTTCATGGCGTTGGCATGAGCTGTTTCGAACAGTGTATTCAGGTTGGCTTGGAATCCCTTTTCCCGCTCCAGTTGCTTCTCTCCCCCATGGTTTTGGTTTCTGGCAACCTTCTCGTAGTCCGTGGAGAGGGCCTTGATCCTCTCGACGCACTTGGGCTTGTGGGAGGTCGGAATAGATGCCCGAGCCCACACCGCCATAACCTCATCAGCTACCACATTGGCAGCTTCCGCCATGGACGTTTTTTCTTCCGAGTGAAGAACAACAGACATCGAAGAACATCTCCCACTGTCGGGAGTTGACACAGCGTTTCCAGGGGTTCATTTCGCAACACCCCCACCAACCACACAGTCTCCTGCTTTCTTGTATTCATAACCTGAAAAGAAATATGCTACAATTAGTATAAGGTAGAGAGTAGCCGTTCAGCAATAGTAACACATGGTTTGAGGGGACCCTTAAAATTAAAGAACACGAATGAAATTCATCTTGCTGGCATGTTTTCACGAGTGGAAGAAATTAGGGGTGTGTGCATGACAAACTTCAAGAACAAAAAAAATTGGGACACTCTAATATATATATATGATGAATAAAACCACGAAGGGAAAAGAAACACAAAATGGTGCTCAAGCGCTTTCGTCTAATGACATCCTCAGGAACACTGAAGTAAAAGGAGAGTTCAGGACAATATATAGGTTACAAAAATACAGTGTGTATATATATATAGTAAGTATAGAAATAAAATTGTGGGAGGAGCAAATACATTTGTACGGGAAAACTGACAATTTTAGCACTTTGCCCGAAATTCAACATAAATTCAAATGGCTTGTTTACAACCAATTTTTTTGTTATTGTGTGAATGATACATAGGTCACAAAAGAATAAAGAAATGAAAATAAATATAAAATGGAAGCGAGAATAGATAAAAAAAATAAAAAAATTACAAACTGATGCCTAAATGATAAATAGGTTACAACCGAAATACATAAAGACAAACCTGCGGATAAAAACAAAAACTGTAAGCGGAGGATACAAATTCAAGTTCAATTGGAAGGTTTACAATCAATTTAATAGATGATGCCAAAATGATATATATGTCACAAAGAAATAAAATAAAGAAATAAACGTATAAAATAAATTGAAACATAAATTTTAAGAGAAAAACAAATTTATAAGGGAAAAAATTACCAAAGGTTTTTATAGTTATTGTCTGAATGACACAAAGGTCACAAAAGAATAAAGAAATATAAATTGGAAAAAATTACAACTGATGCCTCAATAAAAAAAAAATACACACACACACACACACACACACTAGTGATGTAGGTCACATCCGCATCCGCATAACATCCGCACATTTTCTCGCATCGGCATCCGCACTTTGGACTGCGGATGTCGTGCGGATGTGGACCGTTGAGATAAAACGTCATTAATAAGCGGAAATTATCAAATTCTACTATATTAATAGAACTAGTTCATTTTGCGCAAAAGTGATGCAAGCGACAAGACAGAGGCTGTTCTTGTATGAAGTTACTCTCTTGCAACCTTACTTAGATCCACGTTACAAAGCTAAGTTATTTTCACCTAGTACATTAGAACGAGTTAATCATCACTTGGCAAAGCAGTTGAAGAGCTTCAATCTCTTGAATCTATCGCTTAGTCACCCACCAAAAGAATAAAAGTTTCAGTGACAGAACCAACACCTTCAACAAGCAATCTATCACAAATCTGTCTCTCAGTTTCTTGAGTCAAGCAGCAATGACGAGACATACGCGATGTCAAAAGATGTAGTAAAAATGATCGAGAGCTTATCACCAAGAAAAACGCCTGGCTGCATGTGACAATCCTATTAGTTGGTGGAAAAATACGCAGAATATCTATCCATATCCATACTTGAGTAAACTTGCAAGGAAACATTTAGCCTGTCCTCCAACAACGTACCAAGCGAGAGATTATTTAGCAGTGCTGGATTAATATAATGATGAAAAGAGAAACAGACTGGCAGCAGAAAAGGCAGAAAATTAATGTTCCTTAAGCATAACCTTCCTATAATTAAGTTTGAACATTAAACGATGAACATCTTAGTTTACTTTATTTTTAATTACTCATTTATAATATGCCTAATAAAACTTTAAACTTAATAAATAGTTATCAAGCAATTAAAGATCTCTTTCTATAAGGGTGGAGGTTGGGGAAGAGGTCGGTGGGGTGCATTTGAGTTGGGTTCACGTCCCGCATCCTGGTAACACAATTATGGTTTCTAATTGTGGCTGAAACTCAACAAAATATAACGAATTTATTTGCAGACGAATTCACTAATTGATTTCTATATTAGTTAGATGCTTGATATTATTTTATATGTTCAGAGAAAAGTACAGCAATTATTGTACAATTAATCAATTATACTACATTATAGCTACAGCTCTCTATATATAATAACTTATTATATACGTTAAACACAACAAATCTCGAATATATCCTAAAAAATAACGAAAATGTAGACATCCGCATATGTTGAAATCAAACATCCTCATCCGCATCCGCATCCGCGGATGTGAAAAAAATGACATCCGCTACATCACTAACACACACACACATATATAAGAAATACGCATACAACAATAAATTGAAAAATAAAATTGTAAGAAAAGCGTACAAATTTATAAGGAAAAAGAGAGAACACAATTTTTTTTTACCAAAGATTTAGCAGCCTGCCATTCTTGTTTAAATCCATTCTGAAGGAATTCAGAGCAACGGGATCGAGTTGGAACAGACCTTTACTCATGTTAAAGTTATTTGTAAGTTGAATTATAGCAGACTCAAGAATTATTCTATTAACAGTGTTGCTAGAGTGAAACAAAACTGAAGCATTATTCTAATCAATACAATGGGATAACTCTGACAAATGGACAAAAAGGGCACTGGACAACTGTCCCATTCTAACGGAATATTGATGCTGTTTTACACGCGTTTGCAAATCTTTTCCCGTCTGACCTATGTAAAAGGAATCACATTGTTTACACCCAATTTTATAAATAATGCCTAAATTATTGGTAGGGCTATTTTTTACTATGATGTTTTTCACAATATTGTTATATGAAAAAACTACACTGATATCCAAAAGTTTAAGTACATTAGCAATGCCTAAGAAGCCCTGGAAAAATGGAAGTACTAAAATATTCTTGGACAAGGTGCGAGTGTTATTATTCACACGATAGAAGGTTCGTTTAGCCTTATTAAGACAAGATTCCATGAACGCAGATGGGTAACACAGCTCACTTCCAATACCATTGATATTTTCCAATTCAGCATCGATGTATTCCGGACTGGCGATCCTAAGAGCGCGGAGAAACATTGAGGAAAATATGACCTTCTTAATAGGGATGTCATGTCCAGAGTAAAAGTGTACGTAGGACAAATTGTTTGTTTTTTCCGATAGATACTAAACTTAAAACCTGGGTTATCCCTATGTACACGCACATCCAAAAACGGGATTGAGTTGTCTTGTCCCACTTCTAAAGTAAACTTAATGGAGGGGACTTGATCATTTAACTGCAGGAGGAAGTCATCCAGGTCACGATTCATAGGCCAGATACACAAAATATCGTCGACGTACCGCAACCATGGGATGCCAACTACCAGGATTCTCGGAATGTAAATAATTTCAAAAAACTCCATATAAATATTGGAGAGGAGGGGGCGACAAAGGGTTGCCCATGGCCATCCCAAAAACTTGTTGATAATGCTCGCCATTGAAAGTGAATTTACAATCCTTGATACAAAGCTTAATAAGTTCCAAAACAATGTGTGCAGGTAGTGGCAGATCATACTTATGTAATTCTCGGGCGAGAATGTCAAGCATATCGTCAATCGGCACTTTTGTGAACAATGAACAAACGTCAAAACTAATCAATCTATCGTTGGTATCAGTGCGAACATTATTAAATTTTTCAGTAAGATCCATGGAATTTTTTACATGTGAATCAGAGATAGTTCCAAGAATGGGGGACAAGACATTGACAAGCCATTTGGAGAGTTTATAGGTAATAGAGCCCACCGAGCTAATAATAGGGCGTATAGGGTTACCCATCTGCGTTCATGGAATCTTGTCTTAATAAGGCTAAACGAACCTTCTATCGTGTGAATAATAACACTCGCACCTTGTCCAAGAATATTTTAGTACTTCCATTTTTCCAGGGCTTCTTAGGCATTGCTAATGTACTTAAACTTTTGGATATCAGCAGTGCTGGGCAAGTTCCGAACACCTTCCGCACCTCCGCACTGTGCGGAAGAGCGAAATGGTGTGCGGTGTGCGGTCACCTCGGTGAAAAGGTGCGGAAGGTGTGCGGATTGGTCCGCACACCAGTCAAAATTAAATTAAATGATATTGTATTCTAGTAATTTTCTGACCTCTCATAACAAAAAAATGACTATTGTATTAAAACTTTATTTTCACAATTAAATATTAAATAAAAGTTTATAAAAGTATTAATATGTTAATGGAAACTTATATATTTCCTTGCGATAAAATTTATATATGTAAATAGGGTGCGGGTGCGGGTGCGGTTGTGCGGAAGAGGCAAAGTGCGGGTGCGGAAGTGCGGGTGCGAACCTCCCATTTGGTGTGCGGTTGCCCAGCTCTGGATATCAGTGTAGTTTTTTCATATAACAATATTGTGAAAAACATCATAGTAAAAAATAGCCCTACCAATAATTTAGGCATTACACTGGGCAACACGTATTTTATTGAATGATATCTGACACTTGATTCTAGGTAATTTGGGTGCGCTGAATACGAATTTCAACTCGGTTTGGCTCTATCAGGTCCTGATTCTTGTCGACAGCCTATGTGCCATTTTCCAGATTTTTCTAATTAGGACTAAAAAATTAAGTCGTGTTAAATTTTTTTTTCAAGTTTCATGAATACAAGCAGTTCAAACTACAGTAAAATTACATTATAACGATAGAAATGACTTAAAATAAAAAAACAAACAGATATGAAGCTTTCACTGTGGCAAAAATTTTCTTTTGTAAGACTTTCTAGCGTATTTGCTTGTTGATGGCAGGTCTCTTTTCAAGCACCAGCAGTAATCAGCCATCATGTGGGAATCCCAGCGGCCTTGGTACCGTTCCTCCATAATTTTTATATCTTGGTGGAATCTCTCCCCTTGTTCGTCACTTACATCACCTAAATTACTTGGAAATTGGTCAAGATGGCTATTCAAAAAATGCATTTTTATGCTCATATTGCAACCTAACTCTTTGTAGTCCCTTAAAAGTTTTTTTACGATTTCTTCGTAGTTATCTGCCCTATAATTGCCTAAAAAGTTTTCTATCAAGTCCACGAATGAGAACCAGCCATTTTTTTCGCGTTCATTCATGACATTAGGAAAATTGCTGTCTTTAATCATTGTTCTTATTTGTGGACCGTCGAAAATTCCCGCCTTGATTTTTTCATAACTTAAACTTGGAAATTTTGAAGTTATGTATTTGAAACACTCGCCGTTCGTATCTAAAGCTTTTACATATTGTTTAAGGAGGCCTAGTTTTATATGCAGAGGAGGAAATATGATTTTATCTCTGCTCACTAAAGGTGGATTAATTACGTTTTTTTCTCCGACAGTAAGTGATGTTCGTGCTGGCCAGATTTGTTTGAAATAATGTTCTTCCTTGGCTCTGCTGTCCCATAAGCAAAGGAAGCAGGGATATTTAGTATACCCTCCTTGTTGTCCTAGCAGAAAATTAACCATTTTTAAGTCAACACATATGATCCACTCGTGCTCCCTATATTTGATAAGATTTAAAACCTTTTCTATATGTTCATACTTTTCTTTTAATTTTGTTGAGTGCCCAATCGGTATCGAGCCGTATAGATTGCCATTATGCAACAACACACACTTAAGACTTCTTTTCGAACTGTCTAAAAACAAGCGCCAATCATTTGCATCGTAAGACTCAACCCCCATCTTCTTTAACAAACCAACTATGTCGCAGCAATATACTAAACTATCCTCTGTTCTAAAATATTTAACAAGTTCTTCTTCTCTTTTTCTGTAAAATGAAATGTATGTGTTTGAAGTAAGCAAGTTTTTCTCTTTAAGTCTTGAAGCTAAAATTTCCGCAGCCTTTTTTGGCAAATTTAGATCCCTTACAAGATCATTCAACTCGGCCTGGTTAAACTTTTGCGGATCGTTTTGACTTTCAAATACGCTGGGGTCAAAATCGGTGTCTGACTCCTCAAAGTGCATAACAATATTTTCAGGAACATCTTCAACTAATTCTTGAGTTGGCAGACCCTTAAATTTTGGAATGGGGATCTCATTTGAATGTAGCACAGGTCGTATCGCGGTGTCGAAATTTGGGTACTCGATACAATGTTTATTTTTCTTAGTGAAGCCCGAAGTCTTGACAAAGCAAAGGTAGCAATCGGTCTCGTGGTTAGTAGGCTCTCGCCACACCTGATATGGAAAAAAAATTGTAAAGCGTTAACAAAAGCGACGAGACTTGTTTTTATGAATTTTATCAAAAGTTATCACCCAAACATTTAACATTTCTATGTGTTTCAACCTTATGCAATATTTGAGATTCTTATAAACATTTTCTGTAAATTTTTGTTTATGTACCTAAGTTACAATTACATTTAGGTAAGTTACAGTATACTAGTGATTAAATTACGTAGTTTTATGAAATCATAAACTTACCATCGGAACTCCAAAAGGTATTTTTGAATCCGAACCCTTCGTCCAATGTCGCAGTCTTTCAATGCATATAGTGCAGGCTTTATGTGGAGCCCACGATTTATCTTGGTCCCCCAGTTTTATGCCAAAATAAGCTAAGTAAGCTCTTTTTACGAAGTCAGTTATATTTGCTCGTTGATGTGGAAGTGTAAAATTTCCACATATATAACAGAAGGAATCAGGGTTGTTTTTGCATTTGAACTTTCTAGTGCTTGATGACATATTGCTTGATTGTTCTGCCAATTTGTAAAGGTATTTAAAGCCCTTAATTCATATAAATTTAAGAAAATCTGAAATATAAACACAAAAATTAGTTTAAATAGGTACTTATTATGAAATAGGTACTTACAATCTATGAAATTAAACTAGAAACACGGATGAGTAGGTACAATATAAATTACGTCTAATTAAATCAACTATATTAAATCACGATGACAAAATTACTCACTAAATCATATGCCAATTCAAAATTATGTTAATGCCCAAACTTAATTAACTAACTCAACTGACTGACTGACTGACTGACTGATTGAATTGACTGATTAACTCTGGAAACGAGTCGCTTTTATATATTTTAGTTGTCCCTCTAGAATACTCTACAGAGAACAGGAACGCTCGAGAAAATTTTAGAATTCTATGATATTTTTAGCTTAATTTACTAATATTAAAATGGGTTAAAAATGACAAAATTAAAAATATTTTTAGGGTGTTACATATAAAAATATACATAATACAACAATACCATAACAATAGGTACAAATACCTAGATAAAAACCTAGTTGCATAATGTGTAACTGCAAAAAGACAGCGAGTATTGAGAAAAAAACCTTTTTATGAATACGACGAAAGAGGAGGGGTGTTGAGCAGAATCAGGACCTGATAGAGCAAAACCGAGTAAAAATTCGTGCTCAGCGCACCCAAATTACCTAGAACTAACTGTCAAATCTAATTCAATAGACAAAAAGTTGAAATTTGTTCCCCAGTGTTATTTATAAAATTGGGTGCAAACAATGTGATTCCTTTTACAATGGTTAGACGGGAAAGGATTTGCAAACACGTGTAAAACAGCATCAATATTCCGTTAGAACGGGACAGTTGTCCAGTGCCCTTTTTGTCCATTTGTCAGAGTTATCCCATTGTATTGATTGGAATAATGCTTCAGTTTTGTTTCACTCTAGCAACAATGTTAATGGAAATATTCTTGAGTCTGCTATAATTCAACTTACAAATAACTTTAACATGAGTAAAGGTCTGTTTCAACTCGATCCCGTTGCTCTAAATTCCTTCAGAATGGATTTAAACAAGAATGGCAGGCTGCTAAACCTTTGGTAAAAAATTTTGTGTTGTTTCTTTTTCCTTATAAATTTGTACGCTTTCCTTACAATTTTATTTTTCATTTTATTGTTGTGTGTGTATTTCTTTATAATATATATATATATATTATATATATATGTGTGTGTGTGTGTGTGTGTGTGTGTGTGTGTACACATGTATTTTTTTTTATCATTGAGGCATCAGTTGTAATTTTTTCCAATTTATATTTATTTCTTTATTCTTTTGTGACCTTTGTGTCATTTGGACAATAACTATAAAAACCTTTGGTAATTTTTTTCCTTGTGTATATATATATGTATGTACGTATATAAGCCATATATATAGGGTGGCCGAAAAAAAAATGGCACCAATTTTGAGAAGTGATATCTCAATAACCATTGCAGCTAGGGACTTAAAAGAACAACCAAATGAAAGATAATTATTTTCTCTTTAAATACTTATTCTATGGCTTGATGGTTATAAGCCCATATAATGCCCAAAATTGGCTTCCAAAAAAAATATACAAAAAAAGTTGCGCATTTATATTTATTCCTTGATCCTAATTTTAAATGAAATTTTTCAATTCCAGACCCCTTAAGATGGGATTGAGAGAATCTGATAAGAACATTATACAAGCACTACGTGAAGAAAAAGGATATTCATTAAACAGAATCCTTTACGAATTTCCAAATAGAAATTGGAAAAAAAGAACTGTGGCACATTTTTTACAAAAACTTAAAGAAACCGGCAGCAGTCAACGGCGTCCGGGAAGTGGTCGACCAAAAAGTATTAGAACGCCAGAAAACATTGAAAAAGTAAATGAAATGGTTTTAAGTCAAGAGGAACAACCGGGAACAAGTAAAAGTGAACGTGAAGTTGCGAAAGAAACCGGGATTTCACGTTCATCAGTACAACTAGAGACTTAATTACAGTCCCCAAAGATATCCTGTATTTCACTTTGCCCTATATGGGAGCCTCAAGTTTTAACATTAGAAACAAACTTTTAAAATTGCTCAAGGAATTCTACCCACAACTGTGTATAAAAATTATATTCACCCCCTCTAAATCGATTTACCATTTATTTAAATACAAGGATGTTATTCCTACACTTCTTAAGTCATCTATAGTTTATCAATACAAGTGTGACCACTGTATGGGGTCATATATAGGTAAAACTAAAAGACATTTAAAATCTCGTATTTACGAACATCTCGGTAAATCGGTCCGTACAAATTTACCCCTTGGCAAACCACCTAATTCTCTCATACGTAATCACTCGCACAACAATAACCACCCAATTTCACAGTCTAATTTCACCGTACTTGCTGCCGGAAGCTCTGACCTTAAGCTTAAAATTATGGAGTCTTTGTTTATTTATAAACTAAAACCAGACCTAAATTCTAACGAATCATCGATAGATCTGCTATGTTTTGGTTAAGGTACTAGTTTATTTTATTTACATTTCAGTTTTAATGCTTTTACTTTTTTATAATTTTAACTTTTTAACTTCACATTTATTTACCTTTTAGTTTTAATGTTTTACATTTTCTTAGCTACTTTTTATAATTTTTAAAGTTTATTTTAAATTGTTATTAAGCAATTTGTATTTTGTATGTGATTTGGAATTTTATTGTTTAGCCCTGAAGATGGAATTAGTGCATTCCGAAACGTTGGTACTATTAAACCTTGAAGGATGTTTGTATTTTCTCTGGTGTTCCTGTTTATTATTAAACTGCGTTTTCCGCGCCACCAATCAATAGCCGATATATATATATATATATAATGCCCTTTTAGGTTAATTGAATGCCCGGTTAGGTTAATTGTACGCCCTCGACGATTGGTTAGGTTAAGTCGTGATATTTTCGTTAGTTTTAACGAAAATATCACGACTTAACCTAACCAATCGTCAAGGACGTACAGTTGACCTAACCGGGCATTCAATAATTTTACCGTAGGTTTCGATATCTTTGGTAACTTTTGGTTAGCTTCGGCCAGAATTGTTCATTCTGACGAATGTCAAGCTTTTCACTCCACCTGACCTACAGTTTAACGTGGAATCCGAACCACGCCCCACCAGCAGCCCAGCGTCTTAACCACTAGGCGACCCAGGGTACGCACTTATCTACCAACCACTTTATTGTGTGGAAGGATGAACATCTGGGTTTTTGCTGCGCGCCTGCTACCGTCACCGCGTCTCGAACCCGGGGCCGATGGATTCGTAGTCAGCGACGCTAAACCACTAATACCACCGAGGCGCATATATATACAGGGTGGGCCGAAAGTCTGGATCCATAGGAAAATATTTATTTTAATACATAAATTACAACAAATGGTAAATACTTAAAATGAATATCAACTTTAACTCGTAAATGCGTATCCGTGATGCTGTACAGTGGTTCGTACTCCAGTATAAACAACAAATTATAACAAATGCTCAAATTGGCGGCCTCTGACATCGACACTCTTAGGGATGGAATTTATGATTTTTAATAATTCTTCGGATTGACGTTCTCGAGATGCGTGTTTCATTTGATAATCTTCTTGTTGACTTTACTGGACTATTCGTTAAAGTTTCACATACCACTGCAGAGGTATTTTCATCAGTTGCAGTTTTTGGACGACCAGAACGCCGTCGATCATGTACACTTCCTGTTTCTTTGAAACGTTTAAACAACGTGCCAACAGTCGCATGTGTTACTGGATGCTTATCAGGATGATTTCTATTGAATTCGGTAGCAACTTCTGTGTGTGTAGCGCCCTGTCTTGCGTACATGAGCACAAGTTCTACCCGGTCTTCTGTTGTTAGATTCGAAGCCATTTCTGGGCTGAAATAAAAAAAGTATTTGAGTATTTATACTGGAGTACGAAACTTACTGTACAGTATCACGGATACGCATTTACGAGTTAAAGTTGATATTCATTTTAAGCATTTACCATTTGTTGTAATTTATGTATTAAAATAAATATTTTCCTATGGATCCAGACTTTCGGCCCACCCTGTGTATATATATATATATATATATATATATAATATATATATATATATATATATATATATATCGGGTCAGCAAAAAACGGGAGACCTCGAACTTTGGCTGTAAAATCCAAAGTTATGGTCAGATTTCAATATTTTTTTCACACCCCACACCCCAGTAAATTTCCTATACAGTGAGTGGATTTCAAAGAAAACTAATAAAAATTACGGATTCATTGAACATTTCTTTATGCCACTGGAAATTCTCCATTTACACTGCTACTGCATAGTATATGCAGATAAAAAGTTACAAAGTACTCACATATGGTGCTACCTTGATGGTAAAAAACTGCTCGATATGTTTACCACGAACTTCTATAACCTTTTTAAGTCTAGGACGGAACTCATCTATCGCTTTATTGATTTGTTCTAGTAGTAGCTCATCCCATTTTTCCAGAAGCTGTCGTAAATGAGCGACATTTCTTACTTTGACCCGATAAATTCTCTGACAAATTTTTCCAAAGGGCGTAAATCGACAGGATTTAAATCAGGACCATTTTGGTGGCAAATTTAATACCGCTACCTGGTATTCTTTTGACATCTCCTGTTTTATCGATTTTTCTTGAGAAGCTTGTCCAAACCTCCTGCAGTTGGATTACGTTAATTAAAATCGCTTTAATTATCAACTTGAACCTATGATTAACAAGATTTTTCTGGAATATTCGCCATAAATCCAACTTCTCGGCTAAAATGCTAAAAGATGGCATACACACCATAAAATTACCTAGTACTAACATACTAAACTTTCATGGTTCTATGTATCGTATTTGCCGAGATATGAAGGTGTATATAAGCACACCGGACAAAAAATTAGTCACCCCTCTCAGAATGTACCTAATAACGTGTGACGGCGCCTCTGGCCTTGATAACCGCACGAATCCGGCGAGGGAGAGACTCTACGAGGTTGTGCATGTACTGAACATCGAGTTGCTGCCACTCGTTCATCAGCCGGTCCCGAAGTTCCGCCAGAGTTCGTGGGTGTCTATTCCTGCGCTTCACTTTCTGTTTCCAGCCTGAACAACACCTTCGACGCATTCAGGATTAAAGGCTTCATTGGACCTGCGATGTACTCGTCGCCTCCCATCATTGGAGAACAAACAAAAACGGGACTCATCGGACCAAATTACACGTTTCCAATCTGCCGCAGTCCAGTTTTTGTGCCTCTGAGCCCATTTATAACGTGCCAATTTGTGACTTGCTGTTAACAGCGGCCTCTTCCGTGGTACCCTGCTCCAGATGTCCATCGCATGCAGTTCTCGTCGCAATGTCCGTTCGGAAATTGGTCGCTGGAGAACCTCATTGGTTTCTTGGAGCAATTGTTCTCTGGTTTGAAAACGATTTGCAGTTACTAGACGAGAAACATGGCGGCGGCCCCTATTGTCGAGAATTGTTTTCCGGCCACAGTTACGCCGTCGATTGTCAGTTGATTGCGAACTACACCACTCTTTGTAAACTCGCTGGACAGTACGCGTTGACACACCAACAAATTGGGCTACTTCAGACATTTTGTGTCCGTGGGCTCTGCCAAACACGATGGCTCCTTTTTGCCACTGAGTAACGTCTGCCTCACGACCCATTTTGCAGACTATATCCAACACACACTTTGTTCTTCACCACCTCACGAAACAGATCTGATCCTGTGTGCTACGTCACCGCTACTTGTCACTTACCAATGCTACATCAGCGCCCTCTGTGTGACCTTGAACTTCCTACTATCGGTGCTATTAGGGGTGACTAATTTTTTGTCCGGTGTGCTATATATATATATATATATATATATATATATATATATATATATATATATATATATATATATATATATAGAAACCGATATGAACAGAATCTACAAGTGGACGGAAGACAACAATATGAAGTTTAACAGAAATTTTAGCTGTTATGTACGGAAAAAGAGAAGACCTAAAATCCATGGAATAATATACCCCAAATGGACAGGAAATTCAGAGAAATTCTAGAGCAAAAGATTTAGGGGCTGTAATGACTGATGATGCGAAATTTGAAACACAAAGTAAGATAGCAGTAAACAGAGCAAAGAGAATAACTGGGCAGATACTGAGAATCTTTAAACGAAGGGATAGGAATGTAATGATTCCTCTACTGAAAACACTGATCATACCCAAACTGGAATACTGCTCGGTCTTAACATCCTCATATAAAAAAGACATTAGACAGTTGGAAGGGATTCAGAGAAGCTTCACAGCCAAGATCAAGGAGTACAAAGAACTAAATTACTGGGAAAGGTTACGCGAATTAAACCTATATTCACTGGAAAAGAGACACACACACCATTATTTACACTTGGAAAATAATGGAGAAACTAGTCCCTAATCTTACTCTGAACTCCCCAAAACAACGGTGGAAAGTAGAAAAGGAGGACTGTGTCGTGTTCCCAAATTAAAGGCGAGACAGGGAACATCCTTAACCCTGAAAGAAAAGTTTTGTTGTGAGAGGACAAAACTGTTTAGTCAGCTGCCCAAAGACCTAAGGAACACGAATGGTATGATAAAAAACCCACTCTAATAGATAGAGTTTATTTCCACAACAGTTTCGATGCCCACTGGCATCCTCTTCGGGTGGATACAGAAAAACGAACAAATCAAAAACAAGAGGGAGAACAGTCCAGGGACCATTAAGAAATTCGCACCTACGTTAGATCCCGTTCTCCCGACACTGGAAGGACATTTTTATTAAAGGGACCCGCTAATAAGTACATTCGCACAAATTTAAAACTATCTCTTTGTTCTATACATACAGATTCTATTATTTTTTTTAATATAATTATTACATTTATTATTAAATTTATTACATTAATATTGCATTATTATTTATTACAGAAATTATAAATTTATTATTACATTGATTATTACATTGTTGTTTATTATACAGAAATTATAAACCGAAAAACAACAACAAACAACAATGTAATAATCAATGTAATAATTATATAAAAAAAAATAATAGAATCTGTATGTATAGAACAAGGAGATAGTTTTAAATTTGTGCGAATGTACTTATAAGCGGGTCCCTTTAATAAAAATGCCCTTCCAGTGTCGGGAGAACGGGATCTAACCTAGGTGCGAATTTCTTAATGGTCCGTGGACTGTTTTCCCTCTTGTTTTTGGTTCGTTCGTTTTTCTGTATCCACCCGAAGAGGATGCCAATGGGCATCGAAACTGTTGTGGAAATAAACTATCTATTAGAGTGGGTTTTTATCATCATATTTTGACCTTCACGTAGAAAAAGTGAAGTCTTTTGCATTTAACACGAATGGTGTTGCAGTGGACATCTTCAAAAGAAGATTAAACGCCTGGCTCAGAACAATCCCCGATGAGCCGGGCGTACCTGGCTATGTGAGGCGGAGAGGACAAGAAACCAACTCACTACTTCACCAGGCCAACTCGAAAGGAGGTGCGACAAGCTTCACCTTCTGAAATAAGGAATCATCGCGCGGAACCTTTAAGGTTGAAAGGTTTATTTTATATATATATATGGGATTGAACTGAGAATGGTTCCCTGAGGTTTTTTCATGATACAAACAGACCGTGTATGGAACAAGGAACTTTTCTGGGAAAATTAAATCCACTATAGTCCCCTCACCAGCTATCTGCAAAACAGATAGGATCCAGCTTTGGGACATGATCAAGGGCAGTGGTGGCGAACCTTTTTTGCTGGCGGGTCATTTTTGTTACTTTTGAGTTTTAAAAAAACGAAATTGGGTCACAATTTATTCACTTACTATTTTTAGTGGGAAACTTGTTGGATTTTAGCTGCTAATGTTTTGATCCGAGATTTATATTTAGTCATCTTTAGTTTCACACATGAAGCACTCATATCTGTGCCAAGGCGATTCCTTGTGGTGGATTTGACGAAATTCATGGAGGAAAACAACTGTTCACACGAATAAGATGAACCAAACATTGTTAGTAGAGCTAATGCTGGCTTTGAAAATAAAAACCCACTCTAATAGACAGAGTTATCTGTTTTTCTGCTTTTTTTTCTGTATCCACCCGAGGAGGATGCTAGTGGGCATCGAAACTGTTGTGGAAATAAACTCTGTCTATTAAAGTGGGTTTTTATTTTCATATTTTGACCTTCACGTAGAAAAAAGTGAAGTTTTTTGCATTTATAATGCTAGCTTTTTCATTGATGCAAAAGAATTTGGTAAAGAGTTCCATTCTGCAAGAATAAGATTCTCTCCTCTTTCTATTGATTGTTGTTCTCTGGCTACACCCAAAATTGACGACTCCAATTCCTTTTCTTGTAACTTCAGATTAAGATCAATAAATTTAGTCTTCCATACTGCACTTTCTTGGAAGTTAACTAATTCCATTTTTAAATTACCAATATCAAGCCAATGAAAAGTTGATAACTGAAGATCTTCAAAATGAATAGTATGGGGGAATTGGATGAATTGTAAGTTGTCATACAGAGACACACGTTTTTAAACGTATACTACCCGTTTAAAAACGTTTCAATGTGTTTCAACTGTTTATTTTGGTGGGAGAATAAAATAATTTTAAAATTGTAAGGCAGAAAATATTAAAAATGTCACATTTTATTTAAATAAGAGGTGGTGGGTCACTAAAAATTGCCTCGTGTGTCAGTACTTTACCCGCGGGTCAGTGGTTCGCCATCCAACAACATATAACACATACATATATATATCTAAAGGACAATTGAATATGCAGTCATTGACATACAGGTAATTATAATGTAGTGTTCATAAAGATAAACAATTAATATGATCGTGAACAGCGTTGAACTCCATGTACGAGGGTAATTCAATAAGTATCCGCACTTTTTATTTTCACATCTGATAGATTATAAACGCATCACTTCTCAACATAGTCTCCCTGTTTCTCAATACACTTAAGTCCAGCGATCTACAAGCTTCCTAGTGCCATCACAAAAGAATGTTTTTGGCTGTGTGCGTAGCCAGTCATGCACCGCCTCCTTCAGGTCATCATCGCCTTGGAATCGCTGACCTCTCAAAGCGTCTTTCAGTGGTCCAAACAGGTAAAAATCCGAAGGTGCCAGGTCTGGACTGTAGGCTGGATGGTCGAGAACGTCAAATTTAAGTTCTTGAAAGCATTGTCTGTTCAGCAGTATGAGGGCGCGCATTGTCTACGAGTTACAGCTACACCTAGCCTACTATATCCAGAACCTCAATATAAGCAAAAGACTCGTTGCGTTCGCGTCGGATTGAATACATCAAAGAAAAAGTTGTAACTACTGTACTTTTAGCCAAAAAAACAAAATTTAGACCTCAACTGGCAAAATTGAGCGTCCACTTTTCAAGGCACATAACAATATAACATGTGTCCACTTTTCAAGGCACATAACAATATAACATGTCCGTTTCATGATGGAATTCAACTCAGAATGGTTCCCTGTGTACGATGAAAAAACCTCAGGGGACCATTCTGAGTTCAAATATTTTACATTCACAAAAATGGCAAAACATAATAAGTTAAGTTGTCCATAAATTTACATTTTCTCGACTAGCTAATCTCTAAATATTATAAACTATTGCAGTAATCATAATGGAACCTTATTACTGTATAAGACTAGTAACCTAGACGGAGTTCAACGCTGTTCACGATCATATTAATTGTTTATATTTATGAACACAGACATTACAATTACCTGTATGTCAATGACTGCACATTCAATTGTCCTTTAGATATATATGAGGGGTCCCGCGTCTTAAGGTACCTAAGCGCCAAAATTAAAATTCGTCAGAAATCGCCTCCAAAGTTCAGCAATATTCTGGCAATAGTATCTGTTATTAATTGAGCTAGAACGTTCATTTTTGGCTAAATTAGAGTTCTAAGTATGCTAATGAAGATGTTGATGAGTTTTTGGAATAGATTTTCATATTTTATATATATATTTTTAAAAAATTTTATTTTCTTATTATGCCGAACTTTGGGTGAACCTTTGGCTGGCGATAGAGGTGAAAAAAGTAGTTCGCTTCATAAGGTTTTCAACCATACTTCTAGTGTCGTAAGGTCATTATAACCCAAACCATGCGATAGAGGAAGGGTGAAAATAGTGATATCCATCAAAAACACGTTTCCGCCTGTTGTGGCGCTTAGGTACCCTAAGACGCGCGACCCCTCAGTTATTATCTGTTATATGTTGCTGGACTCGGTTGTCTCTCCTCCACCTCACCTTCCCCTAGTTGGGATACCTTGACTATCACTGCGGCGTTGCCACATGCACGGAGTCGCCTGTGAGGCGAGGAACATTAAATATGCATTAGAATGTGTTTTTTCTAAAAACATTAAGTAAAGGTTTATAACGTTCCAATAAGGCCCATCAGGGTGGATAACAGATTAACACAAGTAAATTCAAAGTTTTCAAAGACAATTTTCAATGAAATTCAAAGCTTCAATCCCATAAAAAATTTCGCTTTATCCACTCGTATGAAGGAAACGTCCCATATATAAATATTCCTTTTTTTGTTTTTCAAAAAGAAAAAGAATAACCGCACAGGGTGTAGGAGTTTCGCTCTTACTAGGGAAAGGTAGATGTAACTAGTCTTGAATGAGCCCTTTTATCCTCACCTGGCAAACATAAGTTGCCGAGTGTCGATAAACTTTTGATTTGAGGGCAAAGGGGCTAAAAAAATTCTCTCTCTCTCTCTCTTCTCTCTCTCTCCTAAAATCAGGACAAGATTAGAATTACATCAAGGGAGTTTTCTGGAACACAATCTGGAGCAAATAAAGTGTAAAATTTCCTCAGTACTGAGAACATCAAAATTCAAGGTTTTCAAGGTCGTTAGCCACCCTGCCAATTATACCTAATGTTAATAGTCCCACATACAATCTAACCATATCAAATTTGGTGCAGATTTCTCTTGTCGTTTAGGCATGTATAAACGAATAGACAAGCATCAACATCATAATCAAACTATTATATATATATATATATATATATATATATATATATAGTACCGTGCATAAGTATGAGTCCACTGTCAATCTGATAACTATTAGATAATTAATCTGTCGTATGAAAATTGGTTGTGATACTAAAATACACATTAACTAGAACCTCTGGTTCATATTAACGTATAACTAAGTTATTACTTACCGTAAGTGTATAAAGTTGTATTAGCTGGATGACCCTCTAGTCTGCACAAATTGGACTTGAGGGTTGATTTATTATATTACTTATAACGCATGTATTTAAAGTTTAGCGAACTATTGATGATGGATCTGCAGTAAATGTTCCTAAGCTATTGTTATATCAATATTTACAATTAAAAGTATTGACATATTCACTTAAATTCTGAAAAACAAATTTATCCAAAACGTTTCTCATTATAATCCTAATTCATGCTGTTTTTTTTCTTTCACAGGCTTAAGAAATTACGAAAAGTACAATTTCTGATAAGATTAGATATAAAATAATACATTTGCGTGGTGAGGGACTGAGTCAAAGAAAAATAAGTGAATCTACAGGTGTTTCCAAAACTGGTGTAAAGACAATCTTGGCTCGTCAGAGATCAAATGGGATCCCCAGTTGGTCGTCCTAGATTAGAGAGGCCTTCTAAGCTTTCTTCATCTGATCTACAATATCTGAAGATTACTTCCCTTCGAGACAGACGCAAATCCAGCACTTCACTCGCAGCAGATCTTGAAAAAACAACAGGTGTCTCAGTTGATCCCTCTACTGTACGAAGGAAGCTTAATTCATTAGGTCTTAAAGGATGTGTTGCAGCAAAAAAGCCACTTTTAAGGAATGGAAATAAAAAGAGAAGAGAAGAAAATATGCTTTGGAACACAAGTATTGGACATCTGAGACCTGAATTAAGCTTCCTTCGTACAGTAAAAGGATCAACTGAGACACCTGTTGTTTTTTCGAGATCTGCTGCGAGTGAAGTGATGGATTTGCGTCTGTCTCGAAGGGAAGTAATCTATAGATATTCCAGATCAGATGGAGAAAGCTTAGAAAGCCTCTCTAATCTAGGACGACCAACTGGGGATCCCATTTGATCTCTGACGAGCCAAGATTGTCTTTACACCAGTTTTGGAAACGCCTGTAGATTCACTTATTTTTCTTTGACTCAGTCCCTCACCATGCAAATGTATTATTTTATATTTAATCTCATCAGAAATTGTACTTTTCGTCATTTCTTAAGCCTGTGAAAGAAAAAAAAACAGCATGAATTAGGATTATAATGAGAAACGTTTTGGATAAATTTGTTTTTCAGAATTTAAGTGAATATGTCAATACTTTTAATTGTAAATACTGATATAACAATAGCTTAGGAGCATTTACTGCAGATCCATCATCAATAGTTCGCTAAATCTTTAAATACATGCGTTATAAGTAATATAATAAATCAACCCTCAAGTCCAATTTGTGCAGACTAGAGGGTCATCCAGCTAATACAACTTTATACACTTACGGTAAGTAATAACTTAGTTATACGTTAATATGAACCAGAGGTTCTAGTTAATGTGTATTTTAGTATCAAAACCAATTTTCATACGACAGATTATCTGTTATCAGATTGACAATGGACTCATACTTTTGCACGGTACTGTATATATATATATATATATATATATATATATATTATATATATATATATAATTGGCCCACTTGGAATATCGCGAAAAGCAAAAATGTGGGCAAGCTTCTGTTTATAAAGTTTTAAAATTCGAAAATATGGTCTATGAGGCAACCAAATAACGAGACAAAACAACGTCAGCTGCGAACACATTAGCTGTAACGATTTTTCTTTTCGACTTCTTTTAAGAATTCGACAGTCTGGCATTCAGTTGCTCTAAGACTGCTGGTGCCACTTTTTTCCTCCACTAGTGGGAATAGGCATTTGCGTTTAGTAACAGACAGACTTGTAATTCTTTTGGGTTTCAGAATTGGACATTTACAATGGATTTGAGTCCCTGAACGTCGCAAGAGTCGTCGCCCTAATTGAAGATGGTCAGAGCCAGCGCTAGGAACTCCAAGAACAACTGTTCGACGTGTCTACCAACGTCATGTGGAGACAGGAGAGTACACCCGAAGACCAGGAACTGGAAGATCGCGCTACACATCTGCCCGTGACGATCGTTTCATCGTCTTGAGTGTTTTGCGAGATCGTCGCTTGACTGCCACAAACGTCCGCAATGAGCTGGAAAGGTCTCGAGACGTTAGTGTATCGGAGCGAACCGTTAGAAGGAGACTTATGGAAAGTGGCTTACATGGTAGACATCTAACAATGTGCCCGGAATTGCGCCCACACCACCGCAATGCTCGTCTTGCTTTCGCTCTGAGCATGTCAATTGGATTCCTCCAAAATCAACCCTCTCCGTAAAAGAGCACGGGGCGAATCTTTCTCCTGTTCTTTTCCACTCTTTCTCGTCCATCGGATGTTCGAAGATTAAATCTTGATTCGTCTGTGAACAATACTCGTCCCCATTGGACCATAGTCCAATTGACAAGCTCAGAGCGAAAGCAAGACGAGCATTGCGGTGGTGTGGGAGCAATTCCGGGCACATTGCTGGACGTCTAGCATGTAAGCCACTTTCCAGAAGTCTCCTAACGGTTCGCTCCAATACACTGACGTCTCGAGACCTTTCCAGCTCATTGCGGAAGTTTGTGGCAGTCAAGCGACGATCTCGCAAAACATTCAAGACGATGAAACGATCGTCACAGGCAATGTGTAGCGCGATCTTCCAGTTCTTGGTCTTCGGGTGTACTCTCCTGTCTCCACATAACGTTGGTAGACACGTCGAACCGTCGTTCTTGGAATTCCTA
This sequence comes from Bathynomus jamesi, assembly GCA_023014485.1. NCBI lineage: Eukaryota > Metazoa > Arthropoda > Malacostraca > Isopoda > Cirolanidae > Bathynomus > Bathynomus jamesi. The sequence goes on along the minus strand of JAJOZX010002873.1, from coordinate 366,239 downwards.
GCGCATCAGCGACGTAACGCTGGCTCCGACCATCTTCAATTAGGGCGACGACTCTTGCGACGTTCACGACACTGAAATCCATTGTAAATGTCCAATTCTGAAACCCAAAAGAATTACAAGTCTACCTGTTACTAAACACAAATGTCTACTCCCACTAGTGGAAGAAAAAAGTGGCACTCGCAGTCTAAGAGCAACTGAATGTCAGACTGTCGAATTCTTAAAAGATGTCGAAAATTCGTTACAGCTAGTGTGTTCGCAGTTGACGTTGTTTTGTCTCGTTATTTGGTTGCCTCAGACTATATTTTCGAATTTTAAAACTTTTATAAACAGAAGCTTGCCCACTTTTTTGCTTTTCGCGATATTCCAAGTGGGCCGATTTTTCTGCCGCTCAGTGTATATATATATATATATATATAATATATATATATATATATATATATATATATATATATTCACGTGTTACTTTCGTGAAATAATTTTCATATATAGAAAAATAATAATATATTGGGCCACTTCTGTCGCCAGATATTTTATATTGGGTCAGTTTTTGTTCGGACGCCGGATAATCTGGTGTGGGTGTTATTCGTGGTGGTGACGTAGGTCTTCGTGGAACGCCCAATATATGACGGAGTTCAAGTCCACTGATTTTGGGGTATCTCAGTTGCCCTTAAAGTCACTCGGGCATCAGGATGGCGTTGATGCTTCAGGTTGTAAGCCGTAAAAAGGGATAAATAATGAAAGATAGCTGACATAACACTTTAATTGATGACTAATGGAGTAGATGAACCGGCCTAACGGCAACGGGTTTATGCGTATAGCATGGGTAATATCAAGTAAAAGAATCGTCCCGGGTGTGGCTTGACTCGAACTTTTATACCCTCGGGTCTCGCACATGCGCATTGGACTCACATCTTTAGAGCTTGGCACTATTCGCGCGCGTACCCGGATGCGGCGATACATTCCCTCCAAAAAAAAAAAGGAGCGGTTATTCTATAACACACACACACACACACATACATATATATATATATAAAGGGTGGCTCAAAAGTCAGGAACTATAAGCACATTTTATTAAATTATAATAAATGTTCGAATTGATGGCCTTCCACTTAGAGAGACTTTCTGATGCGTTGAATGCATGATGTTTGAACATTCCTTAACACATTGGTACTGATTTTGGCACACTCAGATGTGATTTTATCCTTTAAAGAATGTATGGTTCTGGATCGATCAGCATACACTACCGACTTGAGATGGCCACACAAGAAAAAGTCAAGAGGCGTGAGGTCTGGAGACCTAGGTGGCCATTCGACGGGCCCTCGCCGTCCGATCCACTTGCTTGGGAATGTATCATCGAAAGAGCTCCAGACGATGGTTGCGAAATGTGGTGGTGCACCATCCTGCTGAAACCACATCTCCGCCCGTTCTGTCAATGGAATGTCGTCCAGTATGGGCATTAGAAATGTTTGCAGCATATACAGATATGTTTCACCCGTTACATTGCCGTCGAAAAAGTACGGACCAATTAACCGATCCCCCCAGAGCGCAACCCACACCATAATTCGTGGATCTAATTGCGCATGTCCTTCCTCCATCCAGTTGGGGTTCTCATTGGCCCAATAGTGTGCATTATGCCTATTTGACACGACCGCTGAGGTGAAATATCGCTTCGTTGCTGAACATGATCCTTCGTTGAAGCTGTCGATGTTGTAGAAACCACTGGCGGAACTCTACACGACGGTCTGTGTCGTCACCGTGCAGTTCCTGAACGAGTTGGACTTTGTAGGGGCGGAAACTATTTGTTGTAAGGATTCGTTGAATGGATCTTCTGGAGACACCCGTTTCCTGGGATAACTTTCTTAAGGACTTCGACGTGATTGTGTACCTTTAGTGATGTTGCTACATCGGTTGAACTTTTTGGCCGGCCACTACACGGCCGATCATGAACACGTCCCGTTTCTTTGAAGTGAGTGAAGAGTTTTCCAACTGATGCCTGAACAACTGGCAGCCTCTCAGGGTGTTTGTCATTAAAAGCAGTAGCAACTGATCGGTGTGTGATACCACGCCTTGCACACATTAAAACTATCTCCACCCGTTCATCTATTGTCAATTTCTGTGCCATAGGTTCAACAAATCTGAAAAGAACTACACACACATTAAAACACACAATATTAAACTGTGCCTACGGTTCCTAACTTTTGCGCCATCCGATATACACAATCTTGTCATTTTAGATCGACTACCTATTTTGGAGGAATGCTATGAACTATGTATTTAAAATATGGAGGAATTATATGGCTCTGTACAATAACAGGCAAAATTGCAGATGCCAGACGCAGTTCCGAGTCCATAGGCCTTGATTACTAGCCTAGCCTAACTTAATTTGACATTTTACCAAGCTGTTATGAACTCTGTCTAGCATATGGAATTTCGCCCATAATAATAATAATAATAATAATAAAAAACTTCTGTAATACGCGTAAGGTGTCGTTGTCGTTATTGTTTGCTTTTCGGCTTGAATAAACGACGAATATCTGAAAAGATTTCGTTACTGTTGAGACCAAAAAAATGACTCATCCGGTTTCGACGTGATGCAATATGTCGTAGTGCCATATACCATCACGTGTCGAAATCGGACTAGTTGAAGCAGTGACGGTATCTTACCAAACATTAGTCATTTATTGAAGCCGAAAAGCGAGCCAACAGTCGTAAATGACGATACCTAACCGTGTATTCTACTGCTTTCTAGATAAAGTACGACATACATTATAAAAAACTTTAGCTATCATTATCATCGTGGGATTTTTGACGACTGGAATGCAAGTGCAGGTTATTGTGACCTCGCGACATTACAATGTTGCATCTCCTCGCAAACCGCAACCTATTTCCTCCTCAGTTACCATAGCAAACATTTTGCTTATACACTGACTGACAAATTCAGTCAGTTGAAAGAAAATCTCGTGTATACGAGTATATTTTCTGAAAAGTTAGGAAACAGTAAATATGCTTTTCAATAATGTTTTCATTCGCTACTTCTGTAATTTCACGCCAGTTTTGAGGATCGGCCTGCGTTCGATCATTCTGCATCACTCTTCTTCGTTTGAGAGATTTGATGAGGGAGAAAGTTGGTTTCTATTCCTACCCTGATCTCGTAACCTGCCACGTCAGGGGCTTAGCTGAAAAATGAGTTAAAACGGCTTACGAGTGTTATTACCCGAATAACTTGCGGATTAATCGGGTCGTACTGTAGTTATAATTAAACAGTACTGGGCGCCGTACGGAAAGCGGGGTTTCCATCTTCGGACTTGACGCTTCTTGCGGTGCAGCTCTTGTCATGGAGGCACTGTAAAGTTTTCGTTTACGCGGTCATTTTACTGGGCTTCTCCTTTTAGAATTAAGAACCGATTTTTCATACTTCACATACTTCAGGCGTGACTCTGATGTTGTACCTTTTGGACCTTCATGTTGTTGCGTTGTCTGAACTCTGTTTCTATTAGCATCATCATTCATAGATATCTGAATTAGTATTTGATGTAATTCGTGCGTTAATGGATGGTTATATCTATCCCCTTTCAGTTCTGTATTGTTGTTATAGGTAAGAAGTTGGATCACCATCATTAATGAATTTTACATTGCTTTCTTCGACCAACTTAAATAATGTGTTGGTAGCTTTGACAATTCTTTTATATCCTCTTCAAAAGTCATTCGCGAACAGCGACACAATACTATCCTTGATTTCCTTGTCTATATCCATCAACATTATTATAAACAGCAGAGGAACTAATACTGTTCCTTGTGGTACGGAATTAATGATTGGTGAAATTCTGGATCTGACTACATGTACCATATTTTTAAAGATTTTTGAGATGGCAAACATCTCCAAAATGGGTAGATTTAAAAATCGAGAGAGCCAGATCCCAATAACACCTAGTTTTTTCTGTGATAAAAAATTTCATGGCCACATTTATCGAAAACTTCAGCAAAATCTGTTAAATATATTACGTCTATGTCTTTACTTTGTCTCAGAACTACTAAAATTCTTTCTCCCGCGATTTAATTGTTGGAATAAACAAAAATTTTCCCCCTTTAAATCGTTTGGGTTATACAATTACTTTTCCAAGTAGGACGCAAATTGCGATTCTCTCAAAACATAATGTGACGCGAGTACTGCCGATTTGTATTTTCTTGACAACACAAGGGTTCGTTGCCCGCTTTGTAAATAGAAGGAATGTTCGCACCTTTCAGGAAGTACGAGATCAGGTTTGATGTCCACTAATGATCTTCACAATATGTATAACGGCTTCGTCATGCTTTATTTGTCTTTCTTTAATTTCGCAAGCCACGTTGCGGACTCGGGCTGAATTCTCCGGTTTCGATTGTGTATCGTTACTTTCTGAACAATATTGCAAAGCGAGTTTTCACTTCAATCAGTCCCACGTTCTTGCGCACTTTCAGAAAATATATTTGGATTTTTTCGCTTTATATCCAGTTTGGCAGGACTAAATACCGATTGGAATTTATCATCAAACAGTGTACTTATTTTGGGGGGTAATTCGTATAATCTTAATTTTCATGTTTTAAGAGTCCGATACTTCCCTCGCACTTCGTTGTTCATTTTGCCAAAGTGTAAAACAAACAAACAAACAAACAAAAAAAAAATACAGCGTTTCGCAAATACGATTGAACAAACTACAAATGCTTTCATTTCGTCAACGCATCGACGTTCTTGGCGTGAAAATCGTATGAACAAACAAACGGTTACAAACCATCCACAAAATGGATATGACAAACACAAACTGTTTCAACAATGCAGTACGAATGACAGTATGCAGTGTAAACAGAGCAGTATTTTCTCAGACATTACGAAGGAAACTGAATGACAAAGTTACGCGAGTAGCAATTACGATTGCGCGTTTGACAATAATCAAATCACTTTGCAGTTCAAAACAAATGATTATACCGCCAAAAAGATGCGGAAGGCAAAATGTACCAACTCAATCGACTATCAAATGTAGCGTTTTACGTGACAGTTTTAAGAAACTATTACAACCAAGAAAATAATTTTTATTTTAAACTAGTTCATATTTAAGATTTTTTCATTTTCATTAAGTATCAAAATTGATTTTTTACAACACACTATATTTAGTAGTGTGCTTTTGCTCTCTTTTTTTTTTTTTTTAAAATTCTATTTTTCTTTTTTCAAATCCCAACCGCCACTTTCAATCTTCTTATTTCTTGTTTTTAATAAAAACGGTACAGATCCTAATTTTGGCCTTTATTATTCCTCTTTTTTTTCTTTGAAAAACTTTCATGAACCTAATTCATCATACTTTCTACATATTGGAAATCGATAACGAATAAATTCGTCACTCATTTCGGCCTAAAATAACGTCATAATATACAAATTAAAGCAGTCTATACTGCTTCCTATCATAACGTAGTTTTCTATGATATAACATTGGTAAATATTTGGCATGATTGTTGATTAATAACTAAATACCAATCTAAACACCTGTCCAAGCAACATTTTTGGATGAAAGCGGCCGGGGCCGGGGGTGACGTTCTGTCCAGTTAAAACTAATCAAAAAATACCGGACACGTAAAAGTAAACCACGTCTTTATGTCTTTGCTTTTTTATTTTTGTGTTAATAGGTGTAGCTTTAATAGATCGTCCGCTTGTTTTGGTTGTCCATAATTTGTTGCTTTTTAAAGTCAATAATTATTTTACATATTTTTCTATCGCGATCTGATAAAGAATTCGATAGTTTCACAGCGCTGTATTGGATCGAATTTTGTGCATGTTACGTAATTTTGTTCGAATAAAAGTTAAATGCTGATAAAGTTGGTTTCTTTTCATTAATACCCGAATGTTTTCAATGTTATTTGTAAATCGGTTGGAATATTATTTTCTGGTTAGTGTTATTTATCCATATAATTAACGGATTTTATAAAGCATTTAATAAACCAATTTACGAGTAATGAAGAAAATACATTTTTACTTTTTACCATCCAAAGAACACCGGCCGATATTATTATTTCAACGTTCAAATAGGATGTATTGAAAGACTGCCTTATAACGTTTGTGTGTGTGTGTGTGTGTGTGTGTGTGTGTGTGTGTGTGTGTGTGTGTGTCACGAGTTGTGCGAAAAAGTGAACTCATCCACTGCAATCGATTTGCTTGGCTGTGGCTGGAGAATGTTTTGTACCTACACATAACGAATCTTCCGCGTATCTGGCAACACTATCCTCCTATTCGAAAATAGTTTACGCATGTATAATCACGCACAGAAACCTTAGTGGCGCTCAGTTGTGAAAAGGAGGAGGCCACGCAAAGTGAACCATTTATATATCATCATATATCTGCTGAACGAAAGTGCTTTGCTTACAGATCTCATTCCTTATAAGGTAACATTCCGCGTATGAATGTAGTGATGTTATTAATGGGATTGACCATCTTTGTAATTAGTTTCCTTCGCATTTCAGGCATCATTTTGGTGCGGATAATAAGCACACCGGACAAAAAATTAGTCACCCCTCTCAGAATGTACCTAATAACGTGTGACGGCGCCTCTGGCCTTGATAACCGCACGAATCCGGCGAGGCAGAGACTCTACGAGGTTGTGCATGTACTGAACATCGATTTGCTGCCACTCGTTCATCAGCCGGTCCCGAAGTTCCGCCAGAGTCCGTGGGTGTCTATTCCTGCGCTTCACTTTCTGTTTCCAGCCTGAACAACACACCTTCGACGCATTCAGGATTAAAGGCTTCATTGGACCTGCGATGTACTCGTCGCCTCCCATCATTGGAGAACAAACAAAAACGGGACTCATCGGACCAAATTACACGTTTCCAATCTGCCGCAGTCCAGTTTTTGTGCTTCTGAGCCCATTTATAACGTGCCAATTTGTGACTTGCTGTTAACAGCGGCCTCTTCCGTGGTACCCTGCTCCAGATGTCCATCGCATGCAGTTCTCGTCGCAATGTCCGTTCGGAAATTGGTCGCTGGAGAACCTCATTGGTTTCTTGGAGCAATTGTTCTCTGGTTTGAAAACGATTTGCAGTTACTAGACGAGAAACATGGCGGCGGCCCCTATTGTCGAGAATTGTTTTCCGGCCACAGTTACGCCGTCGATTTTCAGTTGATTGCGAACTACACCACTCTTTAACTCGCTGGACAGTACGCGTTGACACACCAACAAATTGGGCTACTTCAGACATTTTGTGTCCGTGGGCTCTGCCAAACACGATGGCTCCTTTTTGCCACCGAGTAACGTCTGCCTCACGACCCATTTTGCAGACTATATCCAACACACACTTTGTTCTTCACCACCTCACGAAACAGATCTGATCCTGTGTGCTACGTCACCGCTACTTGTCACTTACCAATGCTACATCAGCGCCCTCTGTGTGACCTTGAACTTCCTACTATTGGTGCTATTAGGGGTGACTAATTTTTTGTCCGGTGTGCTTATAAAGAGCATCGAGTATCGTGCCTTGATCGAAGGAGCTCTCGAATGACCCGCGGAGGTACCTGAGGAGGGGTACAAGAAAACATCAGCGAAATATGGAGTCGTGCGTCAAGTGTTCGTCAAATTACACTGCACAACACAATTTCTGTCCTTCGCACAAATTATGCTGATTTATATGTATTCTGATGCGCTGATTACGAATATTATTATTTTTTCTCTAACACCCACCATTTTTCCAGAAAACTACGTTAATGTTTCACAAAAAATATCCAAATTATATCAACCGCGGTTCCAGGGAACGTGGAATTCCAGTATGTTGGCTGAATATTGCTGGTTTCTCATTAGGGAAACTCCCGAGAGTACGTACAAACGAAAAACATCAGCAAAAAGATTTTAATTATTGTTTTGATCTCGTAATAATTATGTTGAGGTATTCAATATATTCCAATCTGTATATAAGGCTTTTATTACGCGTCCCTTCAAAACGGTGGGTGACATAGGTATTCTGACATCGGATTTGAACTCGGCACATCAGAATTTATAAAAATCACTTCGTTTCGTTTAAAGGACAGAAAAAGTTTGTAATTTTGTCGTGCAGTGAATTATTTACCAATGGAGGGGGGGGGGAGGCAAAGATGACGACAACCTTGCCCAAAAGTGACCGACCATCGAAGATCTTACTCGAGAAAAGGAGACGCGTTCGTGAGATTAGTAGTAATCCAAGAGTGATATATGAAGACCTTCAAAGATCTTTGGCAAGTGCCAACAAGCACGTTCATCGCTCCACAATACGAAAAACCATGAACTAATTAATCATGACCCAATTCATGGGCAGGTTGCACGACGAAAGCCACTGTTGTTGAAGAAAAAGTCGACAGACGAAATTTCGCTGGGCCCACCAGAACGACGCCTCTACCACCTGAGACAAGGTACTTTGGACGGATGAGACAAAGATAAGAGCTCTTCGAAGATAAGAACGTAATGCCTACGGTAAAGCACGGGAGGAAGCCTCGTGGTTTGAGACTTCTTCGCCGCTTCAGGGACTGGCAGATTCGATACAGTATTAGCGGATCTTGGAAGAAAATGTAGCTCAATCAGTTCGTAAATCTGCATCTTGGCCGTGGCGGCTGGGTATTACAAAGCGTACAATTCACCCAAGACCTAGTTAATGGAAAACATTCTTGGTGACCCAGCCGAAGTCCAGACCTGAATCCGATCGAGATGATATGAAGCAGTGATGTAGTCGATACCACCATGGCCGAGACCGAGACCATACGCGACTTTTGCGTGTATTCACTATTGTATAATGCCTAATTCCTAAGCTCTGTATTTCACATTCAGGAATAAAGATTCTAAAGAGGTTATCGAGTGACATTCGCAGAACTTACTCATAATTTATTCACAAATTCATAGTTTATGACATTTTTCAGCGATTAACTGACTACTTAAAACGAGATAAGTGATCTTCGCACCTCAGAAACAGTCGAGACCAAGACCAGAAAAAAAGGTATCGAGTCCTACATCACTGAATTGGAGAGACCTGAAGTGAGCCCTACATGCCAGACAACCATTAAACATTAAGCGGCTGAAAGGATTCTGCGCAAAAAAGAGGTGAAAAATCCCCGAAACACGATATCAACATCTAATTCAGTGGTTCCCAAACTTTTTTGAGTCATTACCCGATTTTCAAATGGATACCTAAATAATGACCCCCACCCTACCTGTACCCTACGTAAAGCCAGTCCCAGTGTTGTCATGTCGTTTATTTATGCGCTTCTTGTACTTTAGAAGTACTCACAGAGTGCCAAATTACCCCACTGAAAAAGCCAAAGCCAAATTACCCCAATGGGATAATTTACCCATGGTTTGGGAAATACTGGTCTAATTCATAATTATAGGAAAACTCTTCTTGCTGTTATTGCAGTAAAGGGAGGGACTACCGGGTATTGATTTCAAAGGTTCACTTACATTTGCGCACGTACCGTGTTTCGAAAACGCTGGTTTGCCTGTTTCCTATGTTACACGTAATTAGATGTACGCACATTGAACACTATTAACGTTATATGTTTGTTTTTCGAGAATGCATTTCGACCAATCACAGACACACGGTTAAATATGCGTTCAGGGTTCATTTACTTTTACCACAAGTGCATATATATATATATATATATATATATATATATACACAAAGCTGGGCACTTGCGGTTTTTTTTGCGGTACTGCGGTACTACCGCACTACCAAACCGGTACCGCATAACGCAGTACCGCAAAGGATCGCTGAAAGTACAGCCTGTACTTTCAGCGATCCTTTGCGGTACTGCGTTATGCGGTACCGGTTTGGTAGTGCGGTAGTACCGCAGTACCGCAAAAAAAACCGCAAGTGCCCAGCTTTGTATATATATATATATATATATATAGCCCCGCAAGAGGGTTCTAAGCTCGTGCTCTTGAGTGTTCTTTGTGCTCGTTTGTACGTGCTTGTTCCTGGAGGTTTCTCGTGCGCCCTCCCGGCCCTAGCACCCAAGGATGATGGGGCTCGACCCTGCAGTCCTTGTCATCCTTGGTCTTTTTCCACTTCGACTGTCCCCTCCACCCTTTCTTTTTCCTCTGTCTTTCCTCTCACTTTTTCTTTGTTTTTCCGCCGAGATATGCCCTTTTAAATAGAGGCGAATCGGTTCTTCCCGAACTTAAAAAAAAAAAAAAAAAAAAAAATATATATATATATAACATTTGGTTAGCTTCCACCCGAATTGTTCATTCTGACGAAGGTCAAGCTTTTCACTCCACCTTAGACCTACAGTTTAACGTGGAATCCGAACCACGCCCCATCAGCAGCCCAGCCTCTTAACCACTAGGCCACCTAGGGTACCCATTTATCTATCAACCACTTTCTTTATTGTGTGGAAGGATGAACAGCTGGGTTTTGCTGCGCGCCGGCTGCCGTCGGGTCTCGAACCCGGGGCCGATGGATTCGTAGTCAGCGACGCTAACCACTACACCACCGAGGCGCTATATATATATATATATATATATATATATATATATATGGGAATGAACTCAGAATGGTCCCCTGAGTTTTTTATGATACACACAGACAGTGCATGGAACAAGGAACTCTTCTGGGATAATTAAATCCACTATAGTCCGAATAAGTAATGGTAAATGACAAATACCATAGTTTTTCTTTTTCATGATGCTAGCCCGACGTGGGCAACGGGTCACTCGCAAAGAGGTCCCATAAATATAGCTTCCCTCACCAGCTATCTGCAAAGCAGACAGGATCCAGCTTTGGGACATGGATCTAGGGTTTAAAGCACCTAGCCATGCTACATTTAGAACCTCAATATAAGCAAGAGACTCGCTGCCTTCACGTCAGATTGAATGCATCAAAGAAAAAGAAAAAGGGGTAACTATTATATTTTTAGCCAAAAACCAAAACTTAAACCTCAACTGGCAGAATTGAGCGTCCACTTTTCAAGGCACATAACATGTCCGTTTCAAGATGGGAATGAACTCAGAATGGTCTCCTGAGTTTTTTATGATACACACAGACAGTGCATGGAACAAGGAACTCTTCTGGGATAATTAAATCCACTATAGTCCGAATCAGTAATGGTAAATGACAAATACCATAGTTTTTCTTTTTCATGATGCTAGCCCGACGTGGGCAACGGGTCACTCGCAAAGAGGTCCCATAAATATAGCTTCCCTCACCAGCTATCTGCAAAGCAGACAGGATCCAGCTTTCGGACTATAGTGGATTTAATTATCCCAGAAGAGTTCCTTGTTCCATGCACTGTCTGTGTGTATCATAAAAAACTCAGGGGACCATTCTGAGTTCATTCCCATCTTGAAACGGACATGTTATGTACCTTGAAAAGTGGACGCTCAATTCTGCCAGTTGAGGTTTAAGTTTTGGTTTTTGGCTAAAAATATAATAGTTACCCCTTTTTCTTTTTCTTTGATGCATTCAATCTGACGTGAAGGCAGCGAGTCTTTTGCTTATATTGAGGTTCTAAATGTAGCATGGCTAGGTGCTTTAAACCCTAGATCCATGTCCCAAAGCTGGATCCTGTCTGCTTTGCAGATAGCTGGTGAGGGAAGCTATATTTATGGGACCTCTTTGCGAGTGACCCGTTGCCCACGTCGGGCTAGCATCATGAAAAAGAAAAACTATGGTATTTGTCATTTACCATTACTTATTCGGACTATAGTGGATTTAATTATCCCAGAAGAGTTCCTTGTTCCATGCACTGTTTGTGTGTATCATATATATATATATATACTCCACTATTCTTCATAATCATGCTAACTGACATAGATGAGGACGTTACCAGAGACAGCACAGTAACATCCTTTGCGGATGACACAAAGATCAGTACAAAAATAAGAAACCCAGAAGATATAGGATCTCTACAAACCGACATAAACAGAATCTACAAGTGGGCGGAAGACAACAATATGAAGTTTAATACCGAGAAATTTCAGCTATTACGGTACGGAAAGAGAGAAGATCTAAAATCCATGGAATATTATACCCCAAATGGACAGGAAATTCTGAGAAATTCTAGAGCAAAAGATTTAGGGGTTGTAATGACTGATGATGCGAAATTTTAAACACAAAATAAGATAGCAGTAAACAGAGCAAAGAGAATAACGGGACAGATATTGAGAACCTTTAAACGAAGGGACAGGAATGTAATGATTCCTCTACTGAAAACCCTGATAATACCCAAATTGGAATACTGCTCGGTCCTAACATCCCCATATAAAAAAGAAGACATTAAGACAGCTGGAAGGGATACAGAGAAGCTTCACAGCCAAGATCAAGGGGTGCAAAGAACTAAATTACTGGGAAAGGTTACGCGAACTAGACCTATATTCACTGGAAAGGAGAATTGAGAGAGATACACCATTATTTACACTTGGAAAATAATGGAGAAACTAGTCCCTAATCTTACTCTGAACCCTGTAACTCCCCCAAACAACGGTGGAAAGTAGAAACGGTAGACTGTGTCGTATTCCCAAATTGAAGGCGAGACAGGGAACATCCTTAACCCTGAAAGAAAATAGTTTGGTAGTGAGAGGACCAAAACTGTTTAATCAGTTGCCCAAAGACCTAAGAAACACGAAGGGAGTTGCAGTGGAAATCTTCAAAAGAAGACTAGACGCCTGGCTCAGAACAATCTCTGATGAGCCGGGCGTACCTGGCTGTGAGGTGGAGCGCGCAAGAATCCAACTCACTACTTCACTAAGCCAACTCGAGAAGAGGGGCGACAAGCTTGACCTTCGCGAAATGAGAAATCATCGCGCGAAACCGTTGTTAAGGTATATATATATATATATATATATATATATAATATATATATATATATATATATATATATATATATATATATATATATATGAAAATTATTTCACGAAAGTAACACGTGAAAAATATTTATGATGAATAAAACCACGAAGGAAAGGAAACAGAATGGTGCTCAAGCGCTTTCGTCTAATGACATCCTCAGGAACACTGAAGTACATAAAGAATTACAGCCTATATATAGGTTACAGAAAAAAAAATTATACATACATACATACATATATATATATATATACACACACACACACACACAATAAACGGAGATAAAAATAAAAAATAAAATAAAAACAAAAGCATTAAAGGATTGTGGGAGGAGCATACAAATTTGTAAGGAAAAACTACCGATTTTTAGCACAAGATCAAATGAATTGTTTCCAACCAATGACACCCCGACTAAGGCCATTTTTTCTTCAATGTTTCTCCGCGCCCTTAGGATCGCCAGTCCGGAATACTTCGATGCCGAATTAGAAAAAATCAACGGTATTGGAAGTGATCTGTGTTATCCATCTGCGTTTATGGAATCTTGTCTCAACAAGGCAAAACGAACTTTCTATCGTGTGAATAATAATACTCGTACTTTGTCAAAAAATATTTTAGTACTTCCATTTTTCTCGGGCTTTTTAGGCATTGCTAATGTACTTAAACTTTTGGATATTAATGTAGTATTTTCATATAACAATATTGTGAAAAATATCATAGTAAAAAATAGCCTTACCAATAATTCGGTCATTATCTATAAAATTGGTTGTAAACAATGCGATTCCTTTTACATAGGTCAGACGGGAAAGGATTTGCACACACGTATAAAACAGCATCAATATTCCGTTAGAACAGGACAGTCGTCCAATGCCCTTTTTGTCCAGTTGTCAGTTATCCCACTGTATTGATTGGAATAATGCTTCAGTTTTATTTCACTCTAGCAACATTATTAATAGAAATATTCTTGAGTCTGCCATTATCCAACTTACAAATAACTTCAACATAAGCAAAGGTCTTTTTCAACTCGATCCTGTTGTTTTGAATTGCTTCAAAACAGATTTAGATAAGAAGGGTAGAACGCTAAATCTTTGGTAAACTTGTATGCTACTCTAATACCTTTTATTTTTCAATTTATTTTTTTATATACATCGAACTTAAACAAGAAGGGCAAAGTGCTAAAACCCGGGCAGTTTTCCAGTATAAATTTGTATTTTTTTTTTAATTATCTATAACATTGGTTGGAAACAATTCATTTGATCTTGTGCTAAAAATCGGTAGTTTTTCCTTACAAATTTGTATGCTCCTCCCACAATCCTTTAATGTTTATTTATTTTTCTCTCTCCGTTATATATATATATATATATATATATATATATATATATATATATACACACACTTTTTTTTCTAACCTATATATAGGCTGTAATTCTTTATGTACTTCAGTGTTCCTGAGGATGTCATTAGACGAAAGCGCTTGAGCACCATTCTGAAAAACTGACATCCGGTCCACCACTAAATTATATATATATATATATATATATATATATATATATATAATGAGAATTATTTCACGAAAGTAACATGTGAATAATATTCGTTGAAAATAACCACGAAGTAAAATTAAGGCACGAAATAGTGCTCAAGCACTTTCGTCTAATAACATCCTCAATGTTCCCTGAATGTCATGAGACGAAAGCGCTTGAGCACTATTTCACGCTTTAATTTTACCTTGTGGTTATTTTCAACAAATATTATTCACGTATTACTTTCGTGAAATAATTCTCATTATATATATATATATATATATATATATATATATATATATATATATATATATATATATATAATTTAGTGGTGGACCGGATGTCAGTTTTTCAACATTTGCGGATGCGGATATTTAGTTAATTTATCAATATAATATAGAATTATGAATATATGACAATTTTTCAAATTTCGTGATATTACTATTATGGCAGGCAATGCATAAGAATTAAAATTAATATTTTCATTATGATAAAAACTTTCAAGAGTTTCAGCCACAGAAAATTCAATGAAACAAGTTTCATTCAATTTTCTGCGTTACCAGCTATTTATATTTTTAGGTTTATATATATGTTTGTTCATTGATAATTAATAGTTTACATGAAATGTGCATGACTGGGCCTTATAAGCTTCTTTATAAGCTAATTTAATTGTAAATTGCATAATTTATTTGAGGAAATATCCGCATAACATCCGCAGTCAGAAGTGCGGATGTTAAAAATGATGCGGATATCCGGTCCACCACTTATATATATATATTATATTTTGTTTAGTGGTTGCAAGGAAAGTAACTTAATAATGAAGAAAACCAGAAAAATAAGCATTCTTCAATTTTTAATTGACACAAACGTTTCGGAATATCAGATCCATCATCAGGACTAATAAATATAAAAGATAGTACGTTATTATTTTATAATATTTTATGTCTGTTCTAGTCTTTTACGTAATTTTGATCATAAGCTTTTAACTTTTTTAACTTTAACTTGGTTATTTTAACCTAATGTCTTTTATATTTAATAGCCCTGATGATGGAATAAGCGTATTCCGAAACGATGGTGTCAATTAAAAATTGAAGAATGTTTTTCAGCTCCCTGGTGTTCCTCTTCATTATTTTATAAACAGGGTGGCGTAAAAGTCGGGCACCATAAGAATTTTCAGTGTTGACTCTATTATTCTTTTCTTTTAGGTAGGAATGGCCGCGAAATTAACAACAGACGAGAGGGTGAGCTTGGTTTTAATGTATGGAATAGCAGGTACGACAAATCATACCTATACATATATTATACTTACGCTTTTTATACGTTAACTTAACGTAATAATTATATCGGAGAACTGTTAAATACCTCATTGTAACATATATATTAAACGTTCCTGATTTAATTTTAAGTTTGCCAAATGGTCATGAAAATTGTCGAACATCGCGTAAAATGTCGATATTTAACTCCAGAAGGGGGCATAGCAAATTAAAATAAAAAATGCATTTGTTTTTCTGGGAAGATGTCTTTTATATTCATTTCTATTTTTGCTCAGTAACAATCAATTATTTAATTATTATTATTATTAAACCTATAAATGTAATTTTCATTAGGGGTTACGTACACCCGACACGATCGCTATGCGTGCGGTCCCACACTGGCCTTTAAGGGTTGAAAGAGCATTGTACATTTTTAAAGCGACCGTCTTTTAAATCTTGGCGATACCTATGTCAAAGGTGGAACCGTTTGCCTAAATTTTGCGCTTCCCTGTCGAATTTATCACAACTTCGTCAAAAATGGTTATACTTTGACAATTTGTTCTATAGTTTGTCCAATCCCACTCGCGAAAGACTACATTTGGATTATTTTTAATCTCTTGGGCGTCCGGTAGCTCCTTGATTACGGTGGTGGACTCTAAGCGGTGAAGCTCTGGTTCGCTCCCGCCTGTCGATTCCTCGGCTGGGTTGAGTTCAATCTTTACCCTGTTACTGCTTGGGCTGAAGGTGACCCTTGGGTCACTCTCCCCACCCGAACATCGTAGGGAAATGAGGTTATTAGCTGTTACTTTAAAAAATAAATCTTCTGCCTTGTATTCTTCAAGGGATTCCAGAATTATTGTTTCGCGTGTATGTATATATATATATATATATATATATATATATATATATATATATATATAATGTAAAATAACGCACTGTCGCGACAAACTATGAAAAAGAAAACCACTTTTCAGTCTGGAAGACGTAAATTTTTATTTCTTAACACCAATACAGTTTCGGCTCCTCGTGGGCCCTTGTCAATTCTTAATGACCGTATAAACAGAGAACAGAGTTTATATGCACCTGGAAGTTAATTATCAGGGAGTAGCTGACTGAACCTTCCCATCCTCTTCTCAGAGGACAGTTAAGTGACCCCTCCGACCTAGCTTTGACTTGATGGATGTACCTGTGTTGCCTGGGGATTTTTGGAGGGTAATGTTACTAAATTCTTAATTTTATTACATATAATTTTGTTAAAAGAGAATTGACCATCGGATAGATTAAAATTTTGCATAGATCCTATAAGACTAGATTCAACAATTCTACGTATAACATAATTATTAGATTTTAAAACAAAGTTGCAATTATTGAAATCTATTACATAGTTATAGTCTTACATGACAGAATACCCACATTTTTCATTCCCCACCCTCGTCGGAGGGGTCACTTAACTATCCTCTGAGAAGAGGATGGGAAGGTCCAGTCAGCTAGTCCCTGATAATAATTAACTTCCAGGTGTATATAAACTCTGTTCTCTGTTTATACGGTCATTACCAACTGACAAAGGTTTGCGAGGAGCCGAAACTGTAGTGGTGTTAAGAAATAAATATTAACGTCTCCCTGAAAAGTGGCTTCCTGCTTCACACACACACACACACACATATATATATATATATCAGACATGGGGCTAAGGCCTCGGACCTCAAAAGTGGCCTTGACCTCGAAGCCAGCTGAAAAGTGGAAAGGCCTCGTGATTTTCGCGAGGCCTTAGGGAATCCTGATTTGTTTTGTTCTATAATTTTCAACCCCCGGTAGCGTTGGGGTGGGGATTCTTCAGTGACCGTATGTGGCGGCATACTGTGATAAATATTATTCAGACAGGTGACTAGTCATGCGGCAGTCTTTGATAATACTATTCAGTTAGGTGACCAACGGATTAATGACAGGTCATTGTGACGTTAGGTACATAAATATTATACATGTTGCGGTATATAAATATTATTCAGTCAGCAGTAGACCAACTGACTTAATGTAGCAAAACTAGTGTGGGAAAGCAATCAGTAGTATGATGGCATTTGGTCCGACAGAGTGGATCAATTTGAAAATTTCCTCCTCGCGTTCCTTCATGAGAGGTCCCCCTCCTCCTTAGAATTCTTTATGAGGTTTCATGGTCTTTCATGAGATATATTTAAACAAACAAACAAAAGCAGAATGGATCAATTTGAGAATTTCATCCTTGGGCTCCTCTAGAAGACTTCATGGTCTTTCAAGAGAAATTTTAAAAAAAGGAAGGAACAAACACTTCCGAGGCCGGGGTTAGGTTAATCTAAGGTTGATTTGAGTAGGGAAAAAGTTTTATGGCTCTTTTTACACAACGTTCCGCCGTGTCCGGTTTCGTGGGCCTCGTTAGATTAATTCACGTCACTTCTAGCTGCATTCGTGCAGGGGGAAAGGCGTTTCTCACATATCAGACTTCTGATGATATATATATATACACATTTAACTGCAAACACGCAGTATAATTAACGTAAAGAACGTTCTTTACGTTAATTATACTGCGTGTTTGCAGTTAAATGTATATAATGTTACGGCATGCGGGAGGTGCCCCCTTGGGGCATTGGTTTCTGCGCGTATGTAGAAGAATTACGGCATTTGAATGAGTCAGGCCCATGGTGTAGTGGTTATCATATCTGACCGGCAATCGGAAGATCCCGGGTTCGATTCCCGGGTGGTTACCTCATTTTTTCATTTGTTTCGTTCTCTCTCTCATCTTGCGCGGAATATCTCCTATACAAGCGTCGTTCTTTACGTTATATATATATATATATATATATAATATATATATATATATATATATAATGTTTAATAGCCGTACCATCAATTTTAAATAGGGCGTCGACTCGCACAACGGTTTATTTATATATTTATTGGGGCGTTCTACCATCATGTTTTATCCACGACAAATATGTAGATCGTGTATCGCAGAGAAATACGCAATAAAGGGGAAAACATAGAGAATGATGAACGTCAACACGCGTAAAAGATTAGTTGTCCTGACCGAAGCACACCTCAAGGCTATAGATACATCGCATAAACTAATCTAGGACTGCGTCATCATTAGGTTTTAACTTCATCTATCGTTCATTTAACTGCGGAAATGTTGGGGGCACTCAGGGCATTGCTCTCAAATTAGCGGGTAAGCATCTTAATTCTAATGAAACTAAATGTTTGTCATTGAGACGTATAGTTAATTTGTGGGATGGAATGTCACTAACGTATTTCAAAGTAATTCAATTGGCTCCTTTAAGAGAGACCAGCTGCTTACTTCGTCTTAAATCCCCGTTAGAAACATTTTATACCGCATAAAAGTATTGTCAAATTTTCATTCGGAACCAGATCTCTTCACTCTTAGTTTTTCGCTTTATCTTTAAAGTTCTCTATTTCCTTCCAATCTCTCTCCTACGATATGCTTTAAAACTTTCATTTACCTTTTTAATTTTCTTACATCTTTTATCAGAGCTTCCTAAACATTCTCGTATGAACCATTCTGACTGCTGCTGTTTGTAGCCTTTTGTTTCCAGTTATATTACAAATTCTTATCATTTAAACGAATTTTTCGTTTGAGCAACAAACTCGGTAAAATAACGACATTGTAACGAGCTACGAGGGGCGGTCAGAAAATAACATTACACGGCGTATGATTTCATAACTAAAGGACCTACATTTATTAAGTTTGTATCAGGTGAATTCGTTAATCAATGTTGGCAACACTGCACGTCGAGCGCATTATCACAGGAGACAAGACATGGGTTCATTACTGTACTCCGGAAACAAAACGTGCCAGCATGGAAACACCCTGGGTCCCCGCGACCAAAGTAGTTCAAGATTGTGAGGTCCGCTGGCAGTGATGGTTACCGTGTTTTGGGACCACAAAGGCGTTTTGCTCGCAGACTTCATGCAAAAAAGCGCAACAATCAATTCAGCTGTATAGTGTTCAACACTGGAACGTTTACGAGCGGCCATTAACCGTAAACGTCCTGGACTGCACCGTAGGGCAGGGCACTGTTCCAGTCGAGCCGCCATGTTCAACTGACTCATATAACTAATGCACGGTAGATGGCAGCCGAATCGACGTGGTGTTGCCAACAATGATTAATGAATTCACCTGATACAAACAAAATCAATGTAGGTCCTTTAGTTACGGAATTATACGCCCCCCATAGAAGATTTCAACACGCGGCACATCGGTACATGTATAGACTTCAACTGAACTTTGACTATGAGAAGATAAGTAGCCGTCTTATTCATGTAGACATACTTTAACTTTTCATACTAAGCGAATGTATACTTAACAAGCTCTTCAAACGCTTGCAGGAAAACTAAAACCTTGATTATAAAATTACTTAAAATAATATTAGCTGTCTTAACGTCATTACTACTGAATGCGGAAAACAGCATGCGTTTATTCGGCTCTGTAGGTACTTATTTGATTGACATGTATTGCACAGAGCGGTGATGGTGTCTGCAGTATTGAACCTTTGTCCCAAATTATTGTTTTGAGCTAAAAAAAAATTTAACACTTCAAAATTTAAAAAATAGGTATGGAAACATAAACGAGGCTTTGTTTAGAAATTTATGTAATTACTTACACTCGAAATTATATGACTCCATTGACGCTATCGAGTAATAAGAGACTAACATAACTTTGGTACTTTGAATGAAACAAAAACAATATTTGTCCTTTGCTAAACACAACGGTAGACCATACTAATTCGAATGGAATGCATTAAAGCAGTTTTTGTGCTTTGTTAAACATAATGGTACATCACACTTTCTGCATTATAGACGAGTAGCCCTTCATACAGTTTCTGCATCTCTTTTTGGGTTCTAAATACTCAGGCCAATGTCCAAAACTGCCAGGTATTGCTATACAGTTAATTATATTCAAATGCCATAGGCCATCATTGAAGCTAATCTGAGGAAATTACACGTACTTTTTGTTGATGATGCCATATGGAATCGCTGGCACAGAAAGGGTTAATACTGAGACTAAGTTTACGTCATTTATAAACTGTGGAAAAAATCCTGCATTATTGACTGGTGTACATTAGGGTTATGACTTTTTAATTTTTTGTCATAAATATTGTTTCCTGTATCATCAATCGATGAACTTTTGCTTGAAAACAATAAAAAAGGGCCTAATTCTTCAGAATTAAAAGAAAATGTCACCCCGAAAGCAAATATAGTATATTAGTATATTCGAGACAGTTGCATTGCACCATTCTAGATTGGTTACCTGATGATTATCATAAATTGTCCAATATCTTGCAACAATACCGAAAAGCACTAAATACTCTGGAAAATCACTGGAACAGAGACCCATCTGCAATAGCTATACCAAGGAGCAACCAATATTTATTATTTTATTAATTTTTTATTTTTTATTTTGGGGTGAAGTTTTTTCAAAATATATCGAAAAAACTGTTATTTTCATTGTCAGGGGGCAAAAGTTCATCGATTTATGATACAGGAACATGAGGTTATAAAAATGTCATAACCCTAGTGTACATATACAACTTTTATTTCTCCATAACTAATATAATGGAGGTTAGAACGAAAAACAATCTAATACAAAACGAAATTTATCAGTACAAATACAATACACAGAAAATGGTAAGAAGTGCGTGGTAAACAGGTGTACAAAGAACACACAATAAAAGAAAGATGTAACAGATATATACATAATTACGGCTAAGCATTACAAGGGATGTATCTAGTTAGTCGATACAGTATCCAAAGGGTACGGTGTCGTAGGTGCCAGGCACCTGGTATCGTTTCCTGTATGTGTTACAACACACCTTTGACCCCTTAAGTTCCTTCACGCCACCCAACTTCTGTGCTCGGAAGTTATGAGTTCTCACAACCAGGTGGGGTGGTTGGTCACCTTCAATACCATCGTCTTCTAAGCTCACTAGATCTTTGAACGATTCAAAGTTGACGATCTGGCGGTTGACATAAAGCGTGATGCCTTTAGCCTTCACGATGTACTTGTACTCCTCCCCGACCCTCACGTGTACCCCGTAAGTTTTTGGGCCTGTTGAGACAAAAGAATCGGCGTATGCGTTGCCTCCATATTCATCCTTGATCTCGTCAGTCAACTCTCCAAGGAATTCCCCAACAGGAGGCATATATTCACCTTCCGTCCGTGAATATCACGGAGGGAATCAGCGTACAGAATCCGCCGACCGACAGAATGCAACAGATGCCATAGCTTGATACGTGCGTAGGCTTGAACTGGCTACAAGTATGTTTGTGACAGTTGATGTATCTGTAGCCAATTCGGTCCTGTTGTACCTTATTATGTACGTATTGCCTAAATTCACGATCTCCATGACCTCTTTATCGAGAGCGTTGGCGTAACCCCACACTTCATTATAATTTTGTGCTAGATGTACGTTCTCCTTGTCTGTATTCTGGGAAAACTTCCCCCAAAGTCTATTTAGGCACTTTGCACTAAAGCGCTTGCCAGGGTTCCTCACAACTTGGTCACGTTCAAGTTGTATCCCTTCACGATCGCAGTAGCATTGAATATACACCGATTTGACATTTTCGGCCTCAACTCCTCGTGAGTATCCCGATGCTTCTACTTTATCCTTCAAAAAAGTATTTATATATGGTGTGAAAAGGTTGGGGAGCTTCTGAAACCTCCACACCTCATATATCTTCAGTATTCTGTAATATACGCCTCTGATCTTCCTCTGGTTGATTGTGTGATTACAATCCCCATTATTCTCCTCTGCGCACTTCACACACAGAGGGAACTTGGGTTTGTGGTCTATAACAACAGGCAAGATCGGCATCCATAAATCGCGAGGGGGAAGTAAATCTAAGAAAGGCCAAAGTAGCTCTCACTCAAGTTAGCTAAAACTCTTCGATGGTAAGCAGGGCGGCGCCCACGAGTTTTTCAGGGGCGTCTACGGGGTACGGATTGTTCTTCATCACGTAGGGGTATAATAAGCAGAAATCGTAGTAATGAAGCTTCACCCCGGCCGTAGGCTGAAAGTATAGTTCGAAGGGGTTTGTGCGACCTCAAACAAGTTGTCACCGTATTTGAGGGGATCCACCACCATTGTACATTTGATGGTCCTTATTTCTTCGCGATACTGCTTATCGGTCTCCATCCAAGCATCATATTCATGCTCCCACAAAACCTTGAGTGAACTGGGAGCTTATAAGTTGATCGCGACTACGAGTCCATGCGAGACTATCGGCAAGAAATCTGCCATGAATGTCTCCCATGATACCACACTCAGGACGTGGGCATCCATGCCACCAGCAGCGTTAAAGGAGTACACCGTCTTCTCACCAGAGATTGGGTCTTCGCTTTGACCATCTGCCCAAAAAACACGACCATTGATCTTCATTGCCACTTTCCCTGTGTTGCGAGCAGGTTTTATATATACACCGTCTTCTGTTGTATGTGAGCCAGTAAACAGCCTTATACCCATAACTGCGCAGAACGTTTCGGCGAATGACGGCTAACGTGAATTTAGGCATGAAGTTATTCTTGAATACGACAAAGCACAATGACGCGATCGTGGTTGCGGCTTGTAGCGGATCACAGTTGAAACGGGCTATGTACATCCTTCTAAAGGCTTGAAAGCATACTCTAAGTACGCGTACGTCATTCACACAATAACGTTCACATTCATACGCTATATTGTAAGGGTTATCTTCTTTAAATCTGTTGTAGTAGAGCTCAAAATCTTCAAGCTCACTATCACTCATGCTGTCATAATTAAAGTAATGTTTTTTTCCTACGTAATTTAAAGTGTCGTGAGTGAAGAATGTGTAAGGGAAGTACCCTTTTGAGACCTCGGCGTGTACGCCCATCACCTTGGGTAGGTTAGTTAATTTACATTGTGTAAATAACACTCTCTTTAAACTGTACATTTCCTCTTATTTGCATCTGTATAAGCTTGTTTCCTCTTTTCAAGGAGTCATCTGTAAATATCTCCGAAGCAGCTCCTTATAAAGGAATTGTGTATCAAATTTTGCCGCGTTGTGGGCAAGAATATAGTCATTTTTTAACTGATCTGCTAACTTGAAAATATAGTTCACAAAGCTTCACAGGGGAATCTCCTGCAGACACCTTAAAAATGTTTGTTCGTTTACCACATTTGCGACATTCATCGCATTCAATGTTCATGCACTCGTCACAGATAGTCTGGCGTACGAGTAAATGCGGGATAACCTCTTTTGTTTCAAGGTTTGTGTAAGTTTCTATGTCATAATACACGGTTATACAAGGTTTATTTTTAGACTTAGCATCTTTCATATAGCAAACATGCTTTACTCCATCCACCTTATATTTCCCATAACATGTAGTACAACAAATTTCATCACATCTATGCCCGAACTCACCGCTATCATTCAGCGTATGAAACATGCCGCACTCGCAAATCCTCATTTTCCTGCACGTGCCACTTGACTTATAGAATTCAAAACATTTATTGAAAAATATGCGTCTACACACATCACAGTCCCTCTTCTCAGCTTCAACTACACGACTCACATCTGGGGCTTTTACACCGATTGCAAACCATTTGACAATCCTTACAATGTTTCAACAGATCATTCGTAAACTCGAAACAACCCTTACGGCTTTTATCATAGTTTATGTAAAGATCTCTGATACGTCTAATAAGAAGGTAAGTTGCACCCACCAGCCCTAAAACAAGTTAGAGCTTTGTACGTTCTCTCAGGCAGCTTTTAAATACATACGTTGTTCTACTATCTTGATCCAGACCAAACACAACAATCCTAACTTTGTTCTTCCACCTTCGTCAGCTCCAGGGCACATATCAGTTAAAATAAAGTTCACAATCTCCAGCCAACTCACGTGCGCGCGCCGCAACCGTATGTAGCCGTAAATTTTTTATGGGTATATTTAATACGATAAATATGAGCCAGGATTATGGCTATAAAACCGCAACCACGATCAGAGTTTATGTGACATCTGTAAATAGCCTGAAAATTGAAGTTAAGTGTATAAGGCGTAGCCGCATACCTCACAACACGGAATACGTGGTCAATTTCAACCGTGAAATTCTCAAAGTTAAACTTTGAACCACTTTGAGCTTTCGCAAAACGTGAAAGATGTACAGTAGTCAATATCATCTGTCACCAGGTGCCTGTAAAGTATTACTATCTAGAACAGATCGCTATCCTCGATATTTGGCTCAAGCCCAAACCCCAACCTTACTCGGGTCTCCCGGTCATCATTGTTCTGAAGAGCATATGCGATGATACATTGAACTACGTTGCGAAGTCCTTGTTCGAAACCCTCCGAATACGCGACTCGGGGATCAATCCTGACGTTGTAACGACTTCTAGAAAGTATAGGGGTATTACACACACTTTGCATTAAGGTAAGAGATACACCGCTCGATGAATGATAGATAACTCATTCTTTCTGTGTGGATTGCGGTTGCATTTGAAGGGGTTGGAGTGTTGCGGATGACGTGTAAGATTGGAGGTTTTCAGGACATTGTTCATCTGGTTCTCCAGATAATGAGTTTGTCGACGATGAATCTTGGTTCTCAGAACTGAACGTGACGTTGAGCCTTGTTCGTTTAGCTTCCATACTGTACGTGGCCGGAGATTGGTCTTCAACAGGCCTAGGTCTTTTAACGCCTGCGGAGGTGTAGGGGTCTTGGCGGGTTACTTGAGGGGCTACTTCAATAGAGCTGAAAGGTCCCTGGTTATTCTTTCGACTCGTTTCCGTCACTCGAGCATGTTGGTGGTAATGCATTTCGAAATCTTTAAAAGGGTTCGTCATACGCTACCCTGGAAAACAAGAGAAAATTAATGAATAAGAGTTTCTTAAAAACAGGCCATACAATAGTTAGGGTCTCTAGAAAAATCAAGTTCACAAGGCTATATCAACATGTATTATAAGTAGATCCACAAGGTTTGGCAAATCTATGTTTATGCTTAGTAGTTATTAATGACAGACTCACTAACGGCAAAGTTGTCATTTTCAAATTCTGTACAAGATCATATATATATATATATATATATATATATATATATATATATATATATATATATATATATATATACACACAGGGTGTCCATAAATGTTTACTCTGAAAACAGTATGCTCTCGTTTTAATGACGAATCTTACATCCGTTTTCTTTTTACAGGTGATCTCGTACACGCATAGACTTTCTGTGCTGGTGTTTCGTCTACCGCATTCGCCGCTAGGAGCGCTGTAGTAGCTGTTCAGTTAAGATGGCGTCTGTGACAGAGAAGGCACAATGTGTTGTGTGGCTTGCAGAAACAAAATCTCCTGTCAGTGTTCAGCGAAGGTTCAGAACAAAGTATGGAAAGAATCCACCTGATGTGAAGTTAAGTCGCGGATGAAAAAATTCTTGGAAACTGGAAACGTGGAAAAGGGAAAGAGCAGTGGCAGACCATCAGTTTCCGATGGGACGGTGGAAAACATTCAAACTGCTTTCACACGGTCACCAAGGAAATCGGTGAGACAAGCTTCATGCCAACTAAAGATACCGAAGTCTACGGTGCACAAGGTGTTACACAAACGTTTGAAGTTACACGCCTATAAGGTACAAATTGTTCAAGAACTGAAGCCTGATGACCGTCCAAAACGTGAACAATTCGCTATTGACATTTCTCTGGGGTCATGTTAAAGATTTGGTTTATGCAACAGTTGTTCCAGATATCAGGACATTGCGAGAACGCATTACGGACGCAATTGCAACAGTTAACCCACAAATGTTGGAAAATGTGTGGCCTGAGTGTGAATACCGTTTAGATATTTTACGTACCACTAGGGGTGCACATGTGGAAGCTTATTAAGTTCATTAATTATGTATCAAAACTTTGTATGTTTACCTACTTATGATTAAAATTGTTTGAATAAGTGTTTATTTAAAAGTTATAGCATGCTTTAATCAGGGTAATCATTTATGGACACCCTGTATATATTTCTAAATATATTGAGCGTTCAAAACATTTTGACTAGTTAAGGAATTTTTATCAAGAAACAAAAACGTCAAGAGTTTGAGGAATATAAACCCTACGGAATTAAACAGCTATATTAAGCATATCACCGTGCTGCTGAAGTATTTACATGTAAAGATGATGAATCCATAATATGCGGAAAGAATTACATTCATGTGGGTAAATGCTTAAAAATACTTTTTTTTATTTTTTTAGGCAGGAGGGAGCCATGGCCGAATGACCGCGAAAGCCCCCCCCCTCCCCTATAAGAAGAAACCCAAAGTCAAGGTTTAGTGTTTTCGAGATGCCTAAACCCCCTGCGCTTGAAAGATGGGAGGTCATAGACAGGGGGAGAGATGGATTGAGGAAGATTGTTCCAGAGTTCACCGGTTGAGTAGATGAAATATTGAAAATACCGATTACCCCGTGTGATAGAGGGTTGGACAGAAATGGAATGGAAAAGGGTCGAAAGTCTGGAGTTCCATGTTCTCCTTAAAGGAGGAAGCATACAGATTGAAAGTTCAGAAGAGCAATGTCCGTTACGATAGCGATAGTAGAGAAAGAGTAAGGCAGCATTCGACGAAGAGAGATGGATTGAAGACTGAGTAAGGGGCAGGGAATTGATGAGACCAAAAGCCTTTGATTCCCCACGTCAAGAACGGCTGTGGGGGTTGAATCAACCGATACAAGAGAAGCATACTCCATATAGGGGCGGCCAAGACTCCTGTACACCACGCCTAACCTCTTAGAAGCTGTTTTGGAGAGTATATGCGATCTTTACAAGAAAGATCACGAGAAAGGAAGCGCCAGGAATGTTAAGAGAAGAGGAAGGACTGAGTTGTATGTTGTTGAAGGTAAGGGTATAGTCGTGTTGAAGATTGTGACGAGTAGACAGGTGGAGGAACCGAGTTTTGAAGCATTAAAAGTCAAAAGGTTTTCTCTGTCCCAATCGGAGATAAAGATCAAAGGTCAGGCTTTCCATAGTTGTCCAACACGAATCATGGTGCGACTGTTGAGAAGGACGCTCTGGGAAGGGGGTGGAGAAGTGTGGGATCATCGGCATAGGAGTGAATAGGAGAGGAAGGGCGAATTAAAAATCATTAATAAATAAGCGGAAAAGATTGGCTGACAGAACAGTCTCTCTGAAGAACGTTTCTGTTGATAGCTTTAGGAGAAGAAGAGAGGCCATCTAAGGGGTTCCAAAAAACCTTAGCTACCCCCCATTTGCAGCTTACATGTTTACTTATATCGAAATAGTTTTTAGTGATTATAAAAATATATAAAATTCTTTATTTATTGCAGGTATTAAAATTACTCTAGCTGATAAAGTGATAATATAATGGCTTCTCAATTAATTGGTGATTCGGAGAGGCAACGTGTGATAGATCGCATACGAGCAATAACATTTCGGGAAGCTCGTGATGCTGGAGCCACCTTTATAACACGTTCATGGGTCGCCAAAAAGTTGCGAAGAAGTGAGCACTTCGTCAAAAGAAATTGGAATAAAACTTTGGATGAATGTGAAATGGATACAACCAAATCTGGGCGCCCAAATTTGCCACTCTCTCAGGAAACAAAGGACATCATTGAAAGCGGTACGCGTAAGCGGAAAAACAGCTGTGCTAAACTTTCTAGAGAGATCGAAGTGTTGAGAGGAAAGATCGTTAGTGGTGAGATCATTCGACTGTACCGTCATAGGCAAGGTTTAAAGCCTTGGCGTGAACTTCCAAAGCCAAGAAAAACTCAACTTAACATCGATGACAGAATGTGGTTTGCTCATTATCTTAAAGATTGGGATGTGGATGATTTCATGCATTTAGCTGTCTCCGATGAATTTTTTGTTTACGTAACACGTCGGCCTAACTACCAAAATGATCGAGTGTGGGCCACAACACCAGTTGAAATCGATGACAATGAACATTATCGCGAATTATTAAAAAGTCCAGACTGTGTTGGTGTGTTTGTTTTGTTCACTGCAAAGAAGCTCATGTGGGTGCTGAAGCCAAATGGTCAGAGTTGGGATGGACAGTATTTTCGTGATATTATTCTATCCCAGCATGTCATTCCTTTTCTAAGAAACCCAAACAATGCTATGGATGTCATCAGGTCACACTTCTGCACGATAAGGCCCCCTGCTTTAAGGCATTAGCTACTCAACAGTTGTTGTGGAACCATGAGATCGATTTCTTTGGAAATGAAGAATGGCCAGGAAATTCTCCTCCCTCACCTGAACGTCTGTGAACATATTGGATCAGTTATAAAGGACAAGGTTGAATGTCTCTTGTTTCAAGAACCTGCAGCAAATCGATTTTCGAAGGATACAATGACGCAACACATTGAAACTGTTTTAGCAAATTTGTGTAACGATCAAGATCTATTCACGTCACTTTTGGCAAGCCACCCAAAGCGAATTCAGGCTATCTTGGAAGCCAATGGCGGGAACACCAAGTTTTAATTGTTTCTCATTAAATGCAGGATTAAATTCTCTTTTGTAAGGTATGTTTAGTTTTACTGTACCTCCAATGGTTTAGACCATGGGCGGGGGTGCTAAGGTTTATTGGAGCCCCGTACAACCGCAACTATAGACTGGCCAGAAGGAGAATTAGAGGCGAAGGCACTGGTAGGACAAAATCCGAAGGAGGGCATTTTGGATATTAAAAATCTGTACCGCACTCTATCAAAAGTTATCGATATGTCTAGCGCAATAGCAAGAGTTTCACCGAAATCCTGAAAGGAAGAAGACCATGAGTCAGAGAGATATGCAAGAAGATCGTCAGTAGAAGTACCCTTGGGGAGCCCATACTGACGATCAGAAAAAAGATTGCGAGAAGAGAGGTGTTTAAGATTCTTCTTCCCAAGAATAGATTAAAAACGTTTAGAAAGGCAAGAAATCAAAACAGTTTGACAATACAGTAGCTGAAGGGTTTAGAGCAGTTAATCTTCCTTGGGATAGGCTGAATGAAAGCAAACTTTTAGCAGGAAATCAAAGTACCAGATGAGAGAAAAACGTAAGAGTTTGCCTAGGAAGGATGTTAGCACTGAAGCACAGTTCTTAAGGACAACAGGAGGAACACCATCAGGACCGTACACCATCCTACAGCTGACCCCAGATAGGCCAGAAAAGAACATTTTTGGAAACGATTCTTATTTCAGACAAAGTCAGAGGGAGGAGGAAATGGAGGAACAGCACCGGAATCGTCCATGCTTGAGGTGGAAGCGAAAGTTTGAGTGAATAGTTCAGCTTTGTGAGGAGAAGAACCGGCAGCTGAGCCGTCGGGGTGGAAGAGAAGAGGGAAAGAAGAGGAGGTAAAGTTGTTAAAGCGGTTCTTAGCTAGATGCCTGAAAGAGTGCGAAGAATTAGAATTGGATAGTTTATCACATTTTTGACGGATGAAGGAATTTTAGACAAATCGAAGAACGAATTTTGCATAAATTCAGGTAGAAATATAAACCGTGTGAGAGTCGGGAGTTGGATGGGGACGGTACCTTCTGAAAGCCTCCTCTCTGTTGCAGATAGCATTAGAAGAAGTAAAGTTAAACCACGGTTTTTTGCATTGGTAGTAGGAATAGCATATGGAATGTACACCTCTGCTCGAGAGAATCACCTCCGTGATGCTCTCAACACAATCGGAACGGCCGCGGCAACGTAAGCAGTAATCGTTCCATGGGAAATCACAGAAGTACTGCCTAAAGGCCTCCCAATCAGTGACGCTAAGTGTCAAAGGCACATCCTCTTGGGTAGATCCAAAGACCGGTTTGAGCGATAGAAGAAACAGTTATAAGATTGTGATCGGAGGAGCCCATCGGAGAAAAAGTTTCAAAGAAGAGTGCTGAGAGGTGAGAAATAAATCCAGAATGTTGGGTCTATCTCCATGGCGATCGGGTTACGAGTAGGAAGGATGCTGTACAATCTGCTCTAGGTCATTCAGGAAAGCTAAAGGTGCTGGTGAACATTGAAATCTCCTAAAATGAAGATTTCAGCAATAGAGACCGGAACAGAATGTATTCCACTTTGGAAGTGAAGCAGTTAAAAGAATTTTAGAGTCAGTAGAATTACGAGAAAGGGATACAGCACAGGTGTATTTAGTTTGGGATTGGCATGTAAGCTGTAGCCAGAGGGTATAGAATTCGGGAGATCCGAGAACAAGTTAGGTCATTGCGTACATATACGCAGCATCCACCTTTGGAGTGAAACTGAGTATAGAAAGTAAAAGGGTACAGAAAAGGAGTTAGTGACAGTCATCGCAGGCACCTGAGCTTTAGTGAGGAAAAGGCGATGGGGTTTGGAGGAGGTGAGGTGGTGTTCAGCAGATTGAAAATTTGAGAAAAGGCCACGAATGTTGCAGAAGTTAATGAAAAGTGAATCAGGCTGAGGAACAAGAACATCTCGAATGGGTGGTAGCGGATCCAGCCCCGCTACCCGGGTCTGTGTTCTCTGTATCGGAAGCTGGGGGAAGAAGTGGGAACATTGAAGGTCCCCTCCTCAGGGGACTCTGAGGCTCTTGAAGTTGGTGCCTTTTTTTAAAAAATTATAGCTGGTCAAAGTTTTTCCCATGATTTGGTTCAGTGGAAGTACACTGACACCATTTTTACCAAAATCGATCAATATTTAGGGGTCGCGCATCGACCTTGAAAATTTCAATTTTGGAAATTTGGCCAAATTGACAATTTTTTACTGAATAAAGATAAATCATCAAATGACCATATTTTCTGAATCCTCTCAGTGAAAGAAATCCTCTCAGATACTTACCAAGTTCATCGGACAAGTGGTTTAGAAGTTACACTCACCTAGAAATAACATTAAAATTTAAAATACCGTATTTGCCCCCCGTTATGGACGTAATCATAGCATCAGTAGCTGGCGCATCCTAAAATCCCAATTACACACACACGCTATGTCTATGACCAATATTTTTACTAATCACAGTTTGCTTTTTACAGATCAACTGTGTCAATTGATTCTTGTTTGATAAGTCTAGACTTTAGTACAATGGATAAACTGTTAACAACCAGGAGTGGGAAGACTCTGAAAGTTACTTATTCTGGAAAAGAGAAAGCAGCAACAACAGCACCACCTTCTCTAAGGTCAGCCACGGACGTCTTCTTAATTGGTCAGCCACCTTCCTCGATCGGTGGTGCCAAATTGTCAACCACCCATCAAGTTCTCCAGTACTTCTATGCCAAGCAGGAAACTAGACAGGAAGGCCGCCGTAAAAGACACGGTGGCCAATGTTCTGGCATTTTGGAACATGGCACGTATAAAGACGATCACGAGGCGTAACTGCGAAAGAAAACTGGAGTTACTGTGGGAAGAGTGGCGCTCGCTGCAGAAGAGCAAGATGAGACAGTGACGCGGGAAAAGGCAGGGAGAAGTTTTCAGAAAATCTGAACAAGCTCTGGGACATCGGAGCTCCCGATGCTATTGAAGAAATACAGAAAAGTCGACTGCTCTCAGACAACAAACAAGATATTAAATTTTATGAGGATCAACGGGGCCTGCGCCAGGCAATAATGAGTGGGAATGATAGTGTTCGTTGTCAAGAGAAAACGGCAACTCTCAAGACAACAATCTCGTGATGAGCCAGGCACCTCAAAAACGAAATTAGGAACCGAAGCTGAGAGCGACGATGAATCTATAGAAGGCAGATCATCGAGCAACTCCGAATCACAGCTAGAACCACCATACCGACAGCCGAGAGAATCAACTGTATCAATCAGCCTTCCTCACCGCATCCTCAATGCACCGGCTGTTATTGAAGTGGCTGATCGCTTCCGGATGTCCAATAATCAGGTGTGTGTATATCAGTAATGATCTTTCCTTGACAAAGATATAATAGACGTAACGACGGAAAATTTAGTGGTTATTTTGTCACATAAAAACCATACGCATCCTTGTCAATTTCCTTTCAATTTCGCACATAGGTGGCAAGTGTCGTGGCGGCAGTCCTACGTTCGGCAGATCCGCCCGCAGACCTGGACAAATTCAGTATCTCGAAGGACACGTCTCGCCATGGAAGAGTGGCGCATCGTTGTGAAGTGTCGACAGCTGTGCAGAAATCCTTCGTATCTCCGAGGCATGCTGTCGTCCACTGGGACGGTAAAGTAATCAAGGTCAGTTTTGCCCTCACCGTGGACGACAGTGAATTAACATGTTCCAGTGACGACAGTGGATTGACATATTCCAGTGGACGATAATACGGGGAGGGTGCAGGGTGCGGTGGTCCGGCTGGAGAACATGCTTGGTAAACCGCTCTTCCAGCTGGGCTGTCGCCATCACGTTATGGAGTTCATCGTGGGGGCAGTGGTCATCACCGCGTTTGGAAGAACCACAGCACCAACTGAACCTTTGTTCCAGTATCTGAGGGGAAGGTGAATTTCAAGTCTAAGGCGCATTTGTTTTCTCCAATGATTTTTTGCCTTCAGAGCAATTGAGATATCAGCGTCCTTCTACTAATGATGTTACGTTAATAGCAGTCGAAAAGGGAAACTTCAGTCGTTTTCATGCAATATTTTCATAACTCCCCTTTCAGGTGGGACAAGCTCGACCTCTCGACTTATCGCGAGCTGGAAATCGAGCATTTGGCGGAGGTGACGTGGCTGATTGAGCTCCGAGATGAGGCAGTCAAGTCCCTCGGCACCGCTTCTGGTCTTGTCAGAGAAGACTACCGAGAAGTGGCGGAGATTACACTCCTGGTACTCGGGGCCCAGCCACGTCGTGGCACACACTTCATGCGCCCAGGAGCCTACCATCATGCGAGGTGGATGGCCAAGGTTGGTATTTTGAATTAGAAGTTAAATATTGTATTGCCTTCTGCAAACAGCCATTTGAAGTCCCTACCAGAAAAAAATAAGATAAATAATTTACCATTAAACAAACTTATATGGAGTGGTATCGTATTTATACATCACAGTGCGTATTCGTTTCAGATCATCTACTACACGAAGCTCCTGATGTTCAGCGGTCAGCTGGAGTTCGACGACGAGCTGGTACAGAAACTTCAGAGAGTGGTACTATTTACTGCACTCCTCTACGCACCTGCCTGGCTGGCGGCTCCTGTCGCAGCTGATGCCCCGCTGAATGACCTTGTGTTGTACCAGCGTCTTCTGCAGTACAGGGCTGTGGATCGCGAGATTGCAGAGGCTTCACTGGCAGTGATCAGGCGGCACTTGTGGTATCTGAGGCCTCAGACCGTCGTTTTCGCCCTCTGCAGTGACAAAGTGGAAGACACTGTGAAGCACGAGATGGCAAAGAAGCTGTGCCGCCTCGCTGTGCCCGAGGACTTCACGTATGACAACGTCTCGGTTGATGACACGACGCGCCTTCCGGACCTGATCGATGAGTCATCGTGGTTCGTGTTCACAGGCCTGCAGGTGTGCGCGTCTACGTGGCTCACTCTGCCGGTGAATATGTGGGATCAAGATAAGAACTACTGTGATCTGAAGAATGTCATCTCGCATCTGAAAGTTACCAACGACGTGGCAGAGAGAGGGATAAAACTGATAGAAGATTACGCGAACACTGTCACAAAAGACGAGTCACAGCTGCAGGGTCTTCTTCAGCTCGCGGAAAAGAGCCGGAAAGAACTCGGTGACTTCAAGAAGTCGTCACTTGCCAAGATGACGTAGCGCAGAGGGAAAGGGAGTTAGCAGAGAGTACATGGCGCACGCCTTAAGATGACGTGTGTTCTAACCACGATTCATAGTTTTTGAACCTAGTTAGGGGCACCGGAGTAAGTGCCTTTAGTGATATCGGTAAACCGTTTTAATACAAAATACATTTGATCTTTCCTTATTCGTTTTATCTTATCCTAAAAAGCAGACAATGGCAGACAGCATATGGAGGTACGGGGACAAATACGGTATTTTAAATTTTAATGCTATCTCAAGGTGAGTATAACTTCTAAACCACTTGTCCGATCAACTTGGTAAGTATCTGAGAGGATTCAGAAAATATAGTCATTTGAGGATTTATCTTTATTCAGTAAAAAATTGTCAATTTGGCCAAATTTCCAAAATTGAAATTTTCAAGGTCGATGCGCGACCCCTAAATATTGATCGATTTTGGTAAAAATTGTGTCAGTGTACTTCCACTGAACCAAATCATGGGAAAAACTTTGACCAGCTATAATTTTTTAAAAAAAGTGAAAAGTGATCCACCCTAATTGTACAGTATATAAGGTGAGGAATAGGGAGAGAGGTGTGTGTTTGAGATCATGCTGGACTGTTCACAGGGTAGATGAGCCACGGAAAAAGATCAGCTAAGGAGGACAGCGACAGGAGAAATGGTTGTTCCAGCACTCCCTATCTTCTGTCTACCCCCCCCACCACCACCTCCCCGGAGTACTTCCCTGGTCGAATGGTGCCTACAACCTCCACCATCTTACGATGAAGGGTAAGGGCCCAATCCTAACTAAACTGCTGAATATCAGAGGAATTGTAAAGATGCGGTTGTTACATGCACATTATTGACCTCACTTATGAGCTAGTAATAGTAAGGTGATGGATTAAGTCGAACATACGGTATGTCTCGAGTTTAATTCGGGGCTTCGTGAAATAAATACCCTAAATTTGCTACTTGAAAACAGAGCAGAAAATATTTGTGTCAAACACTACATATCTGAACCAAATGCAGCTGGTCTTAAAACAGGAAGAGGAATGTGGATTCTCCGGTATAGAGATGTATAGGCAGATTGTTTAATTTAAAAAGTCTTTGATAAATTAAAAGAAAAGGGGGGAGGGGCGACAGTACAATTTCTGAGAAATAATATAGTAACACAGTGTCCCCCCAGGATTGTGATGGTGACCAGGTTTGAGCATTATCAGGAGAAAAGAAGGTAAATGAATTTACTTGAATGTCAAAAAGGATGGGTAGAAATAAAGCTGATGGAGAACTGCTTGAAAGAACAGAAAGAATACCGACTTTTGTAAACAAGAGGACATGTATAAAGGGCTAGTAAAAATGACTGTGTGTGTGTGTGTGTGTGTGTGTGTGTGTGTGTGTGTGGTGTGTGTGTGTGTGTGTGTGTGTGTGTACAGGGTATTTCATAACGTGTGGGACGCACTTTCAGGATGGATTCAGGACGTAAAAACAATGAAGTCTATATAAAACACATGCCCGAAATAACTTTGTTTCCGAGTTCCAGTCCGTTATGTGTTCCAGCAGGTATCCGCCTTACCTTTAAAGGAAGTGCTCAAAATGACCGCCTTGCGATTTGTTCTGGGCTCCTCTTGTAAACTGTCTTTGTATTGCATACAATATTTCTTAGTGTTGTGCAGCAAACGTTGTAGCAAGTACTTGTAATAAGAGAAAAGGCCAGTAAGATGAACACAAGTTATGTACAAAACATAAGCCGAAATAATAGCACAGCATTATGTATATGCAAAATATAGGCTAATTGCTATTTTCGTACATACATACATACAGTATAAAGAGAGAGAGAACGGCGGGGCTGTGGGGAGTATGTGATGAATGGAATGTACACAGGAGAGAAGAGACAGGGATAGGAAATTTGAAATTGCTCTATCTACTTATATAATTTTGCTCTTGAGCTTTAGATTTTACTTGATTCTTAATTAAGAAGAATGCATATAAATCCAGTTAATAATACATAAATCATGAATAAGAATTAACGATCAGGGTATGTATTAATTTTCAATTATTATTATTATTATCAACATAAATAAAAAAATAGTCATTGTTATAGGTATATTGCCATTATTATACAAAGAGTTCCATACATTTAATTCTAGATTACACACACGAAATGACTAAGTAATAGAGTAATGCACATTGCACACTAATCCTAGCCTTTTATAAATATTCAGTCATTAATCGATATTTCAGCGTTTTTAGGTGAAATTACATCCATAGTATTTTTTATATCGGTAATTAAAATCACTGCACAGCTTCAAATCGGTGAAAATGTGTTATTTTGATGTGAATATGTGACAGATCAATGAATAACATTGCATTCTGTTTCGTATGAGCGGAATGCTTAAGGGGGGTATAAAATATTTATTTGTCTAAATTTGCATTGATCTCGACCTTACATTCGTAAATAAAATGCGTTAACCTGATTACAATAAAGTAAGCTGCAACAGGATATATCAGATGGGTACTTAAATACTGCCTCTTTGCTTATAGAAAGGAAAACCTGTCGCAAATATTGCATGGCTCAAGATCTGAAGACATACATTTTGGCAGAGAGTTGATGTCCAATATGAAAATCATAAAAAGTTTCGGGTGAAATCGAAGTGACTGAAAATGTGTACTGGACTTCTGCCCAGTATATATATATATATATATATATTATATATATATATATATTAGTGGACCGGATATCCGCATCCGCACTTCTGACTGCGGATATTACCTCTAATAAATTATGCAATTTACAAATAAATTAGCTTATAAGGCCCAGTCATGCACATTTCGTGTAAAGTATTAATTATTAATGAACAAACAAATATATAATCCTGAAAATATAAATACCCGGTATACAGTGGCGTAACTAGGGTGGGGCAGGTGGGGCGCGTGCCCTGGGCGCCAAATTTGGGGCGCGCGCCATTTTTATGATTTAAAAAAAAAAAATTTAAGAGTAAAAACATGCTCTTTTGGAAATGCACTGGTACCATATCTCTAGCCATCGAATTTCCATGAATTTCAGATTTTTAACTTCATTTAACTTTATTAATTCATTGTATTTTTATTAGAATTTTATTATGAATTATTAATTTATTCTATTTTTTTGTTTCTTTATCTAGAAAATGTTACCATGAAGCGAACATTGCCGATACCGAAAAGTCCGAAAAAGCTGAGTGGAGCAGAAGGCAGGAAGAAAAGAAAAATGCAAGAAGCAGAAGCTAAAAAGTCAAGTGGCTTTATGATGTCATTTCTTGAACAGCAACAAGCTGGTCCTTCATCAGCATTAACTGCATCAGATATGAGTGTTGACCAACCCGCCAGTGTATCAGAAGGAGAATTAAGTGTCTTTCAAGAACCAGAAGATACTAAAACTTTGAGTAGCGAAAAGCAGGAAAAAACAGCACAGCCTATACCAGATGCGATTCAGCATCACGATGTAGGCTTCTTGGAGTTTGATAAAATATCAAAAAAAGTAATTTTATCGGATGCCCTGAGGACAGAAATGGTCACATTGGGTTCGAAGTATTTTCAAAATAGTGAAGGGCCATTTGTTCCCACACAAAACCGATCAATGAATGAAAGATGGTTTAAAAGAAAGTTGGGAACTGGATGTGGAGAAGTAGTTTGGCGCTCATGGCTTGTTTATTCTCCAGAGAAGAAAGCAGCTTTTTGCTTTTGTTGTTTGCTATTTTCTCAAATTGACAATCAGTCTTCATTGGAGCAAGAAAATGGGTTCAATCATTGGAAAGCACCAGAAAGGCTTAGCACCCATGAAAATGCAAAAAAATCATCGATACTGCTTCACCCAATGGAAGGAAATCGAAAGAAATCTTTTAGAAAACAGAGTAATCATTGACGTAGAGCTTCAAGCTCAAATTGCAACTGGTTTTAAGGGCGCCATTTATTGATTTGCCCTGGGCGCGATCAACCCTAGTTACGCCTCTGCCCGGTAACACAGAAAATTGAATGAAACTTGTTTCATTGAATTTTCTGTGGCTGAAACTCTTGAGAAAGTTATTATTTTTATTATAATGAAAACATTAATATTAATTCTTATGCATTGCCTGCCATAATAGTAATATCACGAAATTTGAAAAATTGTCATATATTCATAATTCTATATTATATTGATAGATTAACTAAATATCCGCATCCGCAGATACTGAAATTAAAAATCCGCATCCGCAGATGTTGAAAAACTGAAAACTGACATCCGGTCCACCACTAATATATATATATATATATATATATATATATTATATACACAAGAAATATTTTGGAATCGAACATCTAGAGTAAGATGTTCCTCAAAACCTATCCTGAAAAATAATATCAGTTAACATGCTAAAAAAGTTTAAAAATACTCACAAACTGGTGAAGGGTGTGAAATATTCGCCAACCTTCTGCTGTAGAATTCGCATAAAGAATGAAGTTTTCGACTAGAGTCTGGGTTTAAATACCCTTCAGCTCTCTGTATAGTAGTACACAGATAGTTTCCAGATTTCACTATAATTTCAATTCGTTGTGTACTTGCACTGCATATTTTGACAAATGACTAGCAGCCAACTTCATAACTCGTTAATGAGAAAAACGAATGATTTTTATATTTGTATCCATGTATCTTTGCAGCGATGATAATTAGGGCTCTTCCCTCAATATACAAATAAGCATATACAGCAACTTACATTCCAGTTGTTTTGAAACATTATAACGTTATGGAAATTTTGCAATCCTTTGCCCATTTGCATAATTACGGCAAGCTGCTGAAAATATGGAATAGTAAACTAATGAAGAGAAATTATATTAATCAACGATACTAATTGCTTTCAAGTAATGTTTTAAATTTATAGAATGAAAGTAAACAAACATTTAATTTAGACCCCCCCACACTAAACCAAGTTCCGTTTTTTGTATCGCAAATGTTTGTAGAAAATGGCTTTTGCACCACTTAGGGCAACGCTACTAAATTGGATCATCAACCAAATATCAATCTTACATATTTCTACCATTTTAAAATAAACACACGTTTACAGAGACATTATATTTCGTGTTTTTGTCTACGCATTCTGCATTATAAAACTGCTTCAGTTTTTAAATTCACCACATAATTGAAATCGTGCTTCAAACGGCTAATTGAAAAGACTTAATTTAACTATTCGTCAAAAATAATAAATTAACTACAGTAGAAATAAGTTACCAATTTTCATTTCTGAGTAAAAATATTTAATATACCGGGTGTCCGAGAATTATCTGTACAATTTTTGGCTGTTATTAAAAGTCAACCATGAAGTGTAGAAATTCCACTGTTGTCCCATTTTACAGAGAAACTCATTAAGTTTTTTCTGATAACAAGTTTTGACAAGTTTTTTTCTTTTTTGTACGCGGGTGACAGACATTGATGATTTAAAAGCAAGAATCACAGCTGCTATTGAGCGAATTGATGTGGATATGCTGCAGCGTACATGGCAACATATGGATTATCGATTGGATGTTTTGCGAATCACTGATGGTGCACATATCGAATGTTTGTAACAACGTTACTTTAATAAAAGAAACTTTTGAAAATACAGATTCTAAATAATCTTGTTTAAGAATTTTACGTGTGTTATCAAGAATTTTATTAAAAGATGAAATTGTACAGATAATTTTCGGACACACTGGAATTTCTAAAAAAACTTGTCACAACTTGGTATCAGAAAAAACTTAATGAGATTCTCTGTAAAATGGGACAACACTGGAATTTCTACACTTCATGGTTGACTTTTAATAACAGCCAAAACTTGTACAGATAATTCTCGGACACCCGAGTGAGTGTCGAACGTGAGTGTCTTGAAATTAAATTTTTTACATTTGATGCACTATAAAACGCCGCGTGCTTCCAGCTGCTATCTCTGAATATGAATACATAATAATAGCTAGTAGATAATTTATGGTCAATAATTGGTAACAATAATAATAATAACTTTCTCGTTACAGATAAAGCACTAGAAAACATTACATATGTTTAAAATTGCTTATTATTAATTAGTTTGGAAAATAATACCCGGGTACATTTTATCTGGCAAGATTGGGGACTGAGTTATCAATTGTGCTTATCGTACTTAACGTGCGTAGAAGAATTATACAACTGCTTTAAAAAAAATATACAGGGTGTCCGAGAATTATCTGTACAATTTTTGGCTGTTATTAAAAGTCAACCATGAAGTGTAGAAATTCCAGTGTTGTCCCATTTTACAGAGAATCTCATTAAGTTTTTTCTGATACCAAGTTGTGACAAGTTTTTTTAGAAATTCCAGTGTGTCCGAACATTATCTGTACAATTTCATCTTTTAATAAAATTCTTGATAACACACGTAAAATTCTTAAACAAGATTATTTGAATCTGTATTTTCAAAAGTTTCTTTTATTAAAGTAACGTTGTTACAAACATTCGATATGTGCACCATTAGTGATTCGCAAAACATCCAATCGATACTCCAAATGTTGCCATGTACGCTGCAGCATATCCACATCAATTCGCTCAATAGCAGCTGTGATTCTTGCTTTTAAATCATCAATGTCTGTCACCCGCGTACATTTCTAAAAAACTTGTCAAAACGTGATATCAGAAAAAACTTAAATGAGATTCTCTGTAAAATGGAACAACACTGGAATTTCTACACTTCATGGTTGACTTTTAATAACAGCCAAAAATTGTACAGATAATTCTCGGACACCCGGTATATATATATACATACGTATATATAAGTGGCGTGCATTTAGGGCATGCACTGCATGACCATTGATTTTTCGTAAATACAAAAATAAATTTTAAAAAGTAATTTATCTAACAACATTTAAAAGCAGTAAAAAATTACTTAAAAATTGAATTAATTTGTTTGAGAGAACTAAAGGAAAATATTTTTTTCTTAAGCCATAATAAAACATCGTTTTTCTTGCATCCCAGATGCAACAAACGAATTGCATTAGTGCGGCCATTGAAAAATCCTCCGCGAGTCAGTAGTGACTCAAATTCTTTTTCGTTAAATATCGTCGACTCACATGCAATTCCGAAAATGCATCCCGCATTTAGTGCTACCCGTGCCAGTGTTCGGTGAGGATGTGCACGTTCTGTGTTTTAACTTTTATTGCCACTTAATTTATTCATTTCTTAAATATCTTTCAAAATATCAGCCCTAATGGGTGAAATGTGTGTTATAGAAGAACTTTTGAAGAATGGTTTTTCAAAAAGAGACTTTGAAGCGAGACAATTAATTATAAATCATGGAAGGCCTATGCCGAAATTACCTAATTTACGGAGTTCCAACAAGAAATGTGTGAGGCATTTTCAAACTAATTTATACGAAAGAAAAAACTGGTTAACAGGATGTGCTGAGTTAAATAAGTTATTTTGCTGGCCATGCTTGTTATTTAATTTAGAAAAAACTGTTTGGAATGAGAAGGGATACGATGATTTAAATCAGTGGTTCCCAACCGGTTTTGGCTTATGGCCCCCTTAGGAACCTTATTTTTTCCTGTGGCCCCCATAAGCATTATTTTCAGTAGGTAATATGCAGATTAACTCTATTTTACAAAAACAAATATATATAAAGGATATTAAAACAACTATTTGTATTCAGGTACAATATTATTTGTCACATAGGACTATAAACATAACAAAAACTAAACAGTGGCTAACAAAAATTTGCAGTTATTTACTTATATTATGTATTAATTATAAAAAAATATAATCAAAAGAAATACTGTACTTATAGCAATCTACTGTATTATAAATTAAAAAAACTAGTAAAATTACTACAACTTCGCAATATTAGGGTAAACAAATAAGAGCTACTTACACACTACAGCGACGATCCACGTGGTAAACAGACTGTAAGGATTTCAACCTGAAGTATTTTTATCAAGTCAACAACGCTGCCAGGCGCATAACGATCAAGCGCACAATGGAGTGCGCCGCACAATAAGCTTGTAAGATGCAAAATATTTGTTTACAGATAAATTCAAATTCTATTATAAAATATCTAAAAAAAAGGAAAATATATGTATTAATAATTTTTTAAAATGTAATTCAACTACATAAATTAAAATTACCTATTGGCCTAACTATAATTTAGGCTTCAATAAGTTGAGTCCTGTGGCCCCCTTCATGGAGTCTGTGGCCCCTCTAAATATTAACATTTCCCTGTGGCCCCCTTCAAATGTGCCATGGCCCCCGGTTGGGAAACACTGATTTAAATAATCTACATATGGCTATGCTAAAACATGAACGTTCTCAAAGACACAAAATCTCTGATCGATCTTAAAACATTCGGAAATGTTCGCATAGACTTACAATTAGATATTCATAAAAGACAAAGCATACAGCAGCATAATGAAAAGGTTAAACAAAACAGAGCTATTATGCGAAGATTGATTGATGCAGTTATTTTTTTAGGTCGACAAGAGTTATCATTTCGTGGTCATTTTGAATCTGATGCATCCAATAATCGCGGGAATTATAAAGAACTTTTATATTTATTCAGTAAGTATGATGAAAAATTGGCAAACCATCTAGATACAGCTTCTATTTTCTCGGGTCTCTCAAACAGAATACAAAATGACTTGATCGATGCGGTTCAAAAGGCAATGTTGAATGAAATAGAAAATGAACTTAATCAGGCAAAATTTGTTGCTATTCTTCTAGATGAAACGTCCGATGTATCAAACTATTCACAACTTTCAACTGTTTTGCGATATGTTACAAAAGAACGATTTATCGGGTTTAACGATGTGAGTGCAGACCGTTCAGCAAATGCTTTATCTGAACACGTATTTAAATGCATTGAAACTTGGAAGTGTGAAAATAAATTAGTTGCACAAACCTACGATGGTGCTGCTACAATGGCAGGACAATTAAATGGGTTGCAGTCAAAGGTAAGGCAGAAATATGAATCTGCAATCTTTATTCATTGTTGTGCCCATGTGCTAAATTTAGTTCTTTCACAAGCATGCTCTGCTATGAAAGAATGCAAAATATTTTTTTCTACAATAAATGGACTGGGTACGTTTTTTACTAAATCACCCAAAAGAACCAATGCGTTGGATAATATTGCTAAAAAAAGATTTCCCAAAGCTGCAGCAACTAGGTGGAATTACTCCTCGCGTCTAGTTAATACCGCAAAAGAAAATCTAGATTTCTTAAACAGCCTTTTTGAAATCATTGAGAATCCTGAATCATGGGATGAAGTCACTATAAATTCTGCAATTGGATTCCGACACAATTTAAAAGATCCTGATTTCCTGTTTTTATTAGAAGTATTTAGTGATATATTTTCCTTCGCTGATGTTTTATTTAACATCCTTCAGACCAAAAATCTTGACATTGTGTATTGCAGAGCATATAGATAAAACTAGAACAATGCTCGAAAATAAACTGGACGACTTTTTCATGTTTTATGAAACTTTGGAGGAAAAATATGGCATAGATGCAGCAAACCAAACTAAGAGATGCAGGAATAAATCTGACCAATCTGTTGACCCACAACAGCATTACAGAATCCTCTATAACAAAATTATTGGCACAATAGTTGACCAATTAAAAGTAAGATATTCATCATTAGAAGAGCTTAAATTCCTGAAGCTTCTCAATTTTAGCAAAGCTGAAGAATATTGCAAAAAATTTCCAGTGGATGCTTTAAATTCGTTAAAGGCCACTTATGGTGATTTTTTTGATATAATTCGTCTTCAGAGTGAACTATGTGTTTTGTATTCAATGGAGGACTTTATAAAGCAAAGTGTATGCAATTTAATGCATTATATTTATACCAAGGATCTTATTGATGCTATGCCAGAACTCTTCAAGCTTTGCAATTTGGTTTTGACAATTCCTTCTACGACTGCCTCTGTAGAGCGATCCTTTTCTGCATTGAAGAGAATTAAAACTTACCAAAGAAATACAACAGGAGAGCAAAGGATTTCAGGGTTAGTCCTTATAAATGAGGTAAGTAAATAATAATTCTTATTTTTTATAGGTCTTTTTTTAATTTAGATGTACTTATCAGTGATCCCATTACTATGTTACGAAACTAAATGGTTCCTCTTATTGAATTAATTTAAGAAATAATTCAGTAGAATGCATGAGTAACCATGGGCGTCCGCAAGGGGGGGCGGCAAGAGGGGGCAGTTGCCCCCCCCCTGGAAATTTATGTTCGCCCACGCAACGGCTTCTATAATTCTATTGCAGCTTAGTTTCCAATTTAATGGCTGAAATAGTTAAAATTCGTTTGGCTTCCGGGTCCCCGACCCCGCTGGGGAAGCTTACAACGCTCCCCCAGACCCCCTAGCTGCATGCTCATGCACTTCATCGAAACATGCTCTTGATAACCCATCGTCTGTGGTTGATGCAAATGCATCACAGAGATATTTTGACACCATTCTTTTCCATGAAAATGTATCATTAGTTAAAATTCGTTTGGCTTATGGGGCTCTGGCCCGGACCCCGCTGGGGGAGCTTACAGCGCTCCCCCAGACCCCCTAGCTGCATGCTCAGTGCTCGCTTCGCTCGCACTTTGT
The DNA here is from genome assembly GCA_023014485.1 of Bathynomus jamesi. Taxonomy (NCBI): domain Eukaryota; kingdom Metazoa; phylum Arthropoda; class Malacostraca; order Isopoda; family Cirolanidae; genus Bathynomus; species Bathynomus jamesi. The sequence continues at coordinate 321,419 of JAJOZX010002873.1, read as the reverse complement.
ATTATCATTTTTGTAGCTGAGCCTCCTCTTGGAAAAATTCCTGCGGACGCCCCTGTGAGTAACTATTGCATGCCCAACCTCGAAGGTCACCGCACGCCACTGATATATATAATATATATATATATATATATATATATATATATTTTTTTTTTTTTTTTTTTTTTTTTTTAGGAAGAACCGATTCGCCTCTATTTAAAGGGCATATCTCAGCGGAAAAACAAAGAAAAAGTGAGAGGAAAGACAGAGGAAAAAGAAAGGGTGGAGGGGACAGTCGAAGTGGAAAAAGACCAAGGATGACAAGGACTGCAGGGTCGAGCCCCATCATCCTTGGGTGCTAGGGCCGGGAGGGCGCACGTGAAACCTCCAGGAACAAGCACGTACAAACGAGCACAAAGAGCACTCAAGAGCACGAGCTTAGAACCCCCTTGCAGGGATATATATATATATATATATATATATATATATATATACCGTATATATATAATAATAACGATAAACTAATAACAATAATGATGTTTAAGCGGGTAATTGAAGGTACATAACAGATATAGTGGTTAAACGTTTATATGTCAGTCTATCTGCATAATAGTGTAGAATAAATGAGTTTTAATTAGGAAAAACAAAAGTTATCCCTATAATAAAAATAAAATTTTATTTAAAATTCTTTAATTTCATATAATACAAATAGTAATTCAGAATTTTAATAGTAAATAGACTGTTATTAGCTTTATTTTTGCTTTTCGTAACAACTGTATTTAAGCTAGGAAAGGGGTGAGTGATATCCGTATGGTCATATGAAATAATGCTAAGTAAAATAACCTTCGGAATATAACAATCTTTGCTGTTTTGTATAGTGTGTTTTTAGCCGTTTCGTACGTAAGATAAAAAGTTTTTCTCTCTGTTGAATGAGGAACGCCGCTCCCCCTGCACGAATGCAGCAAGTGACGTGAATTAATCTAACGAGGCCCGCGAAACCGGACACGACGGAACGCTAGCGGAACGTTGCGTAAAAAGAGCCATGAAATTTGTTCCCTACTCATATCAACCTTAGATTACCTAATCCCCGCCCTCGGGAATGTTTGTTTGTTCCTTTTTTAAATTTCTCTCATGAAAGACCATGAAACCTCATAAAGGACCCTAAGGAGGAGAGGGACCTCTCATGAAGGAACGCAAGGAGGAAATTTTCAATTGATTCACTCTGTCGGACCAAATGCCATCATACTACTCAATCTATCAGTTGCTCATCAGTTGAACTGAGATCAAATAATGTGTTTGTTATTCGTGTGTATAAACTATTGTACTATATTTCTATAACAAAAAATAGGCCAAACAAGAAAAGAATACCACCTGGTATACTGATAACTAGCTACTAGCGTCGATAATTTTGTTGTTCTTCCGTCGTAAATCCTAACATGTAAACTTCTAAATAATATGATTTGAAATGAATATATAATATCGGATGCAAACAATAATTTTGCTAATATCGGCATTATAACGGAGATGTAAATTGTTATATTGTTTGCAACTAATTTTTCCTGTGTTTTTCATTTACTTTAATAATATAAACTATTAGTGAGGCCTTGCATAACGAATTTAATTCGTTAACTGAAAAATTCGTTATGCAATGCATTAGTTCAATGGGATTTTCAGTAATTCGTCCCAGAGCCCAAATTTTGACCCTTTTTGAGCTTGTTTACCCATTTTTTAAAGGTTTTTTAGTCTAATGTGTTCTTATTGTTATATTAATGTTATTCTATGTATATATTTTAAATAAACATGCTAAATAAATAAATTAAACAGTTAAAAATAAAAATATTTTTATTTACCTTGGTCTTGGAGGTGATGAGCTTGAGTGGGCTGGAGATGAGGCTTGGAGGAGGATGGGAATTAATGGTTTCTGGAAGGAGAATCTCCTTCCATTAGGACATCTGGGAGGTGAAATGACTCTCCTGGGTGTCCTATTGCCAGTTGGACCTGGTTGAGGGTCATCAGGATCAACCACATCCACAGATGTTGAAGTTGAAGCAGTGGGGGCTGTTATAGTCTTGAAGTAGCTGTCAATTTTTCTGTTTCTTTTTGCTTTCTGCAAATTCCCTGAAATATGGCAGGACTTTGTCTTCGAAATGACAGATAGCAAGCTCAGTAACTTCAACATTAGGGTGCTTGCTTGCAATGGCCTTCACCTTGCCCCAATGTAACATTAATTCTTTGACTTCAGCAGAAGTTATTTTCTCTTCTGTTTCATCATCCTCCTCACCAGCATCTGACCCTGACTGATTCCTTGGCCAACTCCAGAAAATCTTGTGCAGTCAACTCCTTTCCATGGTCTGCAAGAAGTTCTTCAACGTCCTCTTGATTGACTTCAAGGCCCATGTCTTGACCCAACTGGACAATTTCAGCCTCTACATTTGGTTCATCTGTTTGAAAACCTTCAAAATCACGCACAGCAGATGGCCACAACTTCTTCCAGGCAGAGTTCATGCAAATTGTTGAGACTTCTCTGCATGCTCTCACAACATTCTTGACAGCCTCCAAAATGTTGTAATGCTCCTTCCAAAACTGTGTTAAGATTACAGAATCCTCACTGGAGGTTGCATTATGGCACTGAGCAAACATGAACTTCGTGTATAGCTTCTTGAAGTTTGAAATAACCTGCTGGTCCATAGGTTGGAGCAGTGATGTGTTTGGAGGCAGATATTTCACAGTAATGAAGCTGAAACTTGTCTTGACAATTTTGTCCAGATCTGGGTCATGGGCCTTATTGTCAAGAAGCAATAAGACCTTTAAAGGAAGTTTATTGGTCTCCAGGTATTTTTGCACTGTAGGGCCAAAAACTTCCACAATCCACTGATTAAATAGGGTTCTTGTCACCCATGCCTTTTTATTGTGTCGCCAAAACACCCGAAGAGTAGTTGGATTCAGCTTCTTCTGCTTGAATATCCTGGGATTTTGGGAATGATACACAAGCATAGGCTTAATCTTCAGGTCCCCCGATGCATTCCCAGCCATAAGTAAAATAAACTGGTCTTTCATTGGTTTATGGCCAGGCAGTTTGGACTCTTCTCTAGTAATGTAGGTCCTGTTCGGTAGCTTTTTCCAAAATAGGCCAGTTTCGTCGGCGTTAAAAACTTGAGGCAAATAATCCTCCTCCTCAACAAGTTCTGCAAATTCTATTTTAAATTCCTTTGCTCCCTCAGTATCAGCACTTGCAGCCTCACCATGCCTTATAATGTTCTTAATTCCTGACCTTCTCTTGAAATTTTCAAACCACCCACGACTTGCATTGAATGATTCATATCTTTCAACTGATGCTGGAAGGGATTCCTTAATTTGTTCATATATTTGCACTGCCTTGTCACTAATGAATGCCTTAGTAATGGATTCCCCCTTCATTTCCTTTCTCTAATCCATATCAGTAAAACACACTCCATTTCAGCAATAGCTTCCCTTCCTTTAATAAGTCTACTTGTAGCATCACTTACTTTAGTTTTCATAATTTCTTCCTTCTTCTTAAAAATCGTCAAAACTGTACTGGCAGACAATCCATATTCAGCAGCAAGATCTTTGGTGCTCGTTCCAGATTCACTTTTTTTAATAATGTCCTGCTTCATCTGGAGACTGATAGTTTTCCTGGATTTCTTTGGAGCATTAGCAGATGATGAAGGTCTTTTAGGGGCCATGACTACACGTTTTATACACTTATAAAGCTAATAAATTAAAATTTAATAGTGAGCAATTGTGTTGTATTATTGTAACAACAAGTGTTATCGTAAGCCCACTTGGTTCACTGTAATTCACTTTTTATCTTTATTATGTGCACTGGAATTAACTTTATTTAGCACTAATAATGCTTAAAAGCATTAATTATTATTTATTCACTATATTAATTAATGATATTATAATAAATCACCGTAAAGCAAAATTTAAAATTTTTTTTATAGCAATTGTACACAACTGCTTACGACAGCTACCAACCTCCAACTGAACAGAAAACGTGTTATTACGTTTTTCGTTACCAAATTCGTTCTGCTGCAAGGTAAAATCGTTATTTAAATCAATGGAGCCTTAGGGAGGTAATTCGTTAAGCAAAAATTCGCTATTTAAGGCGTTCGTTATGCAAGGCCTCACCATATAACTTTAAAAATATCTGATAATGGATAATATCAGGTGCATATATACTCTTGATTCAAATTACATATATAACATATTGAAATATCAGGTGCAAATATATTCTTAATATTATCGTTATTATATTATTATCGTGTATATAATTATATAGTAAAGGCATGATATAAACTTCATACCTATAGTCCTTACCATACATCAGAAACATCTTTCACATACACTACAAGCTACAATTACATTAATGATCTTTGGTAGACTTTAAGATCACAATTTCTTATTGTCAAGATACATAAAAATGCAAAACTTAAAAAAAATAAGGAATCTCCAAATGTATGTCTGCAATGCTCGCTAGAGTCGCTAATAATTGTAGCCATTCAGAAATTATATGATCAACATTCAGTGAGTTAACACAATCTTGAAATATTTTGCAAGATCATCTTCACATCATAACTTTCCATACTATCATAAATACTTTAAATATTGTGGGTATATTAAAATGAGAAATAAAAAGTTATTGGGCTAATGTATGGTGCCCAGGAAATATTGTTCTGGCAACTGTTTCTGTGACCCGGCAAGTGTAAACTACTTTAAATATTGTGGGTATATTCAAATGAGAAATAAAAAGTTATTGGGCTAATGTATGGTGCCCAGGAAATATTGTTCTGGCAACTGTTTCTGTGACCCGGCAAGTGTAAACACACAGTGTGTCACTGTTGTGGTGTGGCCGCGTGTGATAGATGAGCGTGCTTAATGCTTAATAATTCCCTTTTGATAGGTAAGTGAAGTGAGCTATGTCTGTTTATTAATTTTGAGTAGAATCTTGCTTTTCCTTATGAATTTCAAAAAAAAAAAAAGGAGAGATATAGGCGTCACCGTCACTGAGGCAGGCGCGGACTGGCTCAAAAATTTCCACCGGCCAGGTGTCACTGAGATGGCCCCCAAAAAGCTTCAGTAAATTCTGCCCCCAAAAAAGTGTTTATGGATGTTTTAAAAATCTAGTAATTCTGTCATGACCTGTAAATCCCCGTGAGTTTTGAATATAATTTTGAACTCAACCAAAATAAAATCTAATTAATACGCAGTCAGGGAATGGAAAACAAATCGGAACCACCTGTATGCGAAAACGAGAGAGAAAAAATAAAAATAATCCTAGCCAACATTCAGGGCCTTAAATCAAACCATTCCCCGAACAAAGTTTTATACCTCAAAGGACTCCTGCAAGAAACCGCGACTATAACATCCTCCGAGCCGACAGAACAGTGAGACGTAAAGGAGGATGTGCTATTTACACACGCGAAAGGCATATGGCAGAAATGACTATAAGTGCCTTAAACAGCTACGTGGAATGTGTAGCAGCAAAAGCTGAAAAATTAAATATGGTACTAATTGTAATGTACAGACCCCCCCCCCCCCCCCAAACACGCCAACCTCAAAATTTTCAGATTCCATTACAGAGGTAAGAAACTGGGTAAAAGATCTACACTCTCCAACCCCAAAGATTTTTCTCTGTGGTGATTTTAATTTCCCATTAATGAAATATAAAAGGATAGAAAAAATATATGTACACACCAGGACAAGGAGGGCACACGAGAAGACCAGGAGCAGGTAAAAATGCTACTAGCTCAAGCTGATGAATTTATGTTAACGCAAGAAATAACAGAAAACAAGAAAAAGCAACTGCCTAGATTTGGTATTCACAAACAACAGTAATCTAATTGATAATGTAGAAATATCCCAACTATGATATCGGACCACAATATCATTGAAATAATAACTAATATAAAGGCAACAGGAAAGGAAAGAACACGCACAACAGAAAGAAGCAAATTCGAAATTTTTAACTTTCACTCCAAAGCTATAAACTGGGAAGATGTTACATCTAGCATGGAAATAATAGATTGGAAAACCATTTTCGAGGCCAAAACAACGGACGAGATGCTAATGACGTTAGAGGAGAAGACGTTAGAAATTGTAGAAAAACATGTCCCAAAAATACAACAACGAGGAAAGAGAAGCAGGTTCGAGAGACAAAAGAGGGCATTGTTTCGAAAGAGAAAAAGAGTGACTGCAAAATTAAGTAACTGTAAAGATAACCTTTAACCTTTGGTTAGCTTCCGCCCGAATTGTTCATTCTGACGAAGGTCAAGCTTTTCACTCCACCTTAGACCTACAGTTTAACGTGGAATCCGAGCCACGTCCCATCAGCAGCCCAGCGTCTTAACCACTAGGCCACCTAGGGTACGCATTTATCTAGCAACCACTTTCTTTATTGTGTGGAAGGATGAACACCTGGGTTTTGCTGCGCGCCGGCTGCTGTCGGGTCTCGAACCCGGGGCCGATGGATTCGTAGTCAGCGACGCTAACCATTACACCACGGAGGCGCATACATCAGAAACATGCGATAACATTAGAAAAATATTAAATAATAAACTGCAAAGTATCGATGACGTTATACAGGAACTAATCGAGAAGCACACAGAAAAAGAAGTCGACAACGCTATAGAAGCGAGAAAGGTTAACTCAAAGTACTTCTATAATTTCGCAAAAAGAAAGTCGAAAAACCATGCAATTATCGGACCTTTAAAAAAAGGAGAACAGTGCTTTATCTGATGATCTTACAGAAGTATCTGAAATATTAAGAGCTCAGTACGAATCATCTTTCAGTATCCCAAAAACTGACAAATGATAGCGATAGAAACACGTGTTCTTTGAAGAACTACAAGGGGAAAGTATAACGGATTTCGACTTTACAAAGGATGATTTACACAAGCCATAGGGAAACTAAAAACGCACAGCGGCAGGCAGGACCGGATAAATGGAATGCCACACTGATCAAAAACTGCAAGAATGCAATCGCTGAGCCCCTATACTGGATATGGAGACGATCACTAGACACGGGAGAAATACCGGGCATCGTGAGGAGCGCGAACATAGTCCCAATATATAAAGGAGGAAATCGATCCGAGGCCAAAAACTATAGGCCAGTGTCGCTTACATCTCATCTCACTAAAATATTTGAAAGAATAGTTAAACAGAAAATCTGACTTTTTGGAAACTCAAAAAAAATTCAATGATAACCAACATGGGTTTCGGTCAGGCAGATCATGCCTATCACAACTAATGGAACACTACACCACCATTATTGATGCACTTGAAAGTAATGAAAACTATGATGTACTACACACAGACTTTGCTAAAGCGTTCGACAAGTGTGACCATGGAATCATAATGCATAAACTGAAATATATGGGAATAACAGGAAAACTAGGGAAATGGATATATAATTTCCTCAGTGAGCGGCGGCAAGTCGTTGCAGTACAAGGAGTATCTTCATCAGAATCAGAGGTCCAGAGCTCAGTACCACAAGGAACAATATTAGCTCCACTACTCTTCATAATCATGCTAACTGACATAGATGAAGACGTTACCAGAGACAGCACAGTAACATCCTATGCGGATGACACAAAGATCAGTAGAAAAATAAGAAACCCAGAAGATATAGGATCTCCACAAACCGACATAAACAGAATCTACAAGTGGACGGAAGACAACAATATGAAGTTTAACACCGAGAAATTTCAGCTGTTACGGTACGGAAAAAGAGAAGACCTAAAATCCATGGAATATTATACCCCAAATAGACAGGAAATTCAGAGAAATTCCAGAGCAAAAGATTTAGGGGTTGTAATGACAGATGATGCGAAATTTGAAACACAAAATAAGATAGCAGTAAACAGAGCAAAGAGAATAACGGGACAGATATTGAGAACCTTTAAACGAAGGGATAGGAATGTAATGATTCCTCTACTGAAAACCTGATAATACCCAAATTGGAATACTGCTCGGTCCTAACATTCTCATATAAAAAAGAAGACATTAGACAGCTGGAAGGGATACAGAGAAGCTTCACAGCCAAGATCAAGGGGTGCAAAGAACTAAATTACTGGGAAAGGTTACGCGAACTAAACCTATATTCACTGGAAAGGAGAAGATACACCATTATTTACACTTGGAAAATAATGGAGAAACTGGTCCCTAATCTTACTCTAAACCCTATAACTCCCCAAACAAAAGTGGAAAGTAGAAACGGTAGATTGTGTCGTATTCCCAAATTGAAGGCGAGACAGGTAACAGCCTTAACCCTGAAAGAAAATAGTCTTGTGGTGAGAGGACCAAAACTATTTAATCAGCTACCCAAAGACCTAAGAAATATGAAGGGAGTTGCAGTGGACATCTTCAAAAGAAGACTAGACGCCGGGCTCAGAACAATCCCCGGTGAGCAGGGCGTACCTGGCTATGTGAGGTGGATAGCACAAGAAACCAACTCACTACTTCACCAGGCCAACTCGAGAGGAGGGGCGACAAGCTTGACCTTTCGCGAAATGAGGAATCACCACGCGGAACCTTTGTAAGGTTGTAAGGTATATGTATATTACATACAGACCGTGCATGGAACAAGGAACTCTTCTGGGAAAATAAAAAGCTAAATCTACTATAGTTCAAATAAGTAATGGTAAATGACAAATACTATAATTTTTCTTTTTCATGATGTTAGCCCGACGTTGGCAACCGGTCGCTCGCAGAGAGGCCCCAAAATATAGCTTCCCTCACCAGCTATCTGCGAAGCAGATAGGATCCAGTTTTGGGACAGGATCTAGGGTTTACAACTACACCTAGCCTACTACATTCAGAACCTCAATATACGCAAGAAACTCGTTGCATTCACGTCGGATTGAATACATCAAAAAGGGGTAAGTATTGTATTTCCAGCCTAAAACTCAAACTTCAATCTCAACTGGCAGAATTGCGCGTCAATCTTTTAAGGCACTTAACATGTCCGTTTCAAGATGGGATTGAACTCAGAATGGTCCCATGAGATCTTTTATGTTACACACAGAACACAGAGTTCTTTGTTCTATGCACGGTCTGTGTGTAACATAAAAGATCTCAGGGAATAATTCTGAGTTCAATCCCATCTTGAAACGGACATGTTAAGCATGTGTGAAGAATTTGAGACAATGGGTTCAAGGCAAAAGGAAGTCCTTACCTTTTGGTATACCTTGGCGTGAGCCCAAAGATCATACTCAAGACTGTTATTTCTGTGTAATATATCAAGGGATTCAGCTCCAAGAATAAATCACTCATTGTGTATCCATCATTGGCATCTGCAATCAGTCTTGTTCCACACAATGATGATGTTCCCATTCCTGCATGCCCAAAAGAACTTGATGAAGTTCTGAATCTGATACAGAACTTAGCGATCACACTGACTTTGAAATTGATGATGAGCGTTCTAAAGACCCAGTTTCTCATTCAGGCAATAGTGAATGAGCTTGTACGAGATCTTGACCTACCGAAATATGTTGCCCAACTCTTGGGATCCAGGCTGAGCAGGGTTGGCAGAAAACCCACTTTTTTTGAAAAAGCCCACCCCAGGTGGGTTTTTTCGGGTTTTTTACCTAAAACCCGAAAAACCTCGGGGAAAATTGGGTTTTTTCATATGTCCATTTTTTTGTCATCTGCTGGCTTTAATATCATATATGGTAGTTCATATTAGACCTACCTATTCTTATTTTTATAATAATACTGTACTGTACCGTACACTATTAATATAACATTTGTCTTGTTTTTAGCAAAAAGGTTGCGTTGCCTTCCAGGCAATTAAGCATAAAAAGTTATTATTTTCTCAGATTGAGCTTCACAACAAAATTTGGAAAACATGGACCAATTTGAACTAAATTTGGTGTGGTAAATTATCCTATTTGTTAGGCTCTACTTCCTATGGAAGACAGGCCCCTGTGTCTTCTGCTGGAAGTAGATGAATTACAGCTCCCAAAGGGAACTTAATTCAGCTAGTTATATCTATTTAATTCATATTACTGAATATTTTTTCTCTTATTTCAGTTAAATAAAACAAACTGGCAACAGCATATTTATCTTTACTGCTAGCCTACAGAATTAGTCTGTTTGAAGTTATAACTGCATTAAATAATGCCAAAGACCTTTGGATCAGGAAGAAAATCAGGGCATGAATGGAGTGAAGTCAATATTATTGATGGGACTAGTAAAGTTAGATGCAAACATTGCAATAATGAAATAAGTAATAAAATAGAGCGAATAAAAATGCATTTAATGAAATGTTTGAAACACATAGAATCAAGAAACAAGACTGACAATACTGCCAGTACATCATCTTCATACTGCCATGACATAGACCTCTCAGATGATCCAGACTCATCCTCACCACCACTGACACAATTACAGATGAAAAAAAGAAAAATTCAAAAGAAAGTAAGTGATTTTGGCATGACAACAACAACTTTGCAGAAAAATGTCATTGATAACAAAATAGCCAAATTCTTTTATGCAAATAATATTCCATTTCTATGTGCAGAGTCTAAGTATTTTTTGAAATGATAGAGACTCTAAGACCAGGCTACACTCCACCTTCCCGTCGAAATTTGTCTGGTCCACTTTTAAATACAATCCATGAAGAAGTTGATTTATCCACAAATTACTAAGTTGCCCACCAAGTTCAGCCTCGATTGAAAGAGTGTTCTCCACATTTGGCCTTGTCTGGACCAAATTACACAATAGATTAGGCCTTGAAAAAACTGTAAACCTTGTAAAAATTAACAGGCAATTGAGGATGACTGACCCATCTGATTGGAAAAGTGATGAAGAATAGTTAGTCATTCAGTAGATGTATATTCAAATTTCAAACAATATATAGTTTCATTTGTTCAACTTACTGTACACAATTACAATGTTCAATATAACCACATATAATAAGTCAATATTTTTCTATGTATATACCAGTATGTATTTCATGCTGGAAATTTTGGAAAACATTTATTTATTTTTGTATGGATTTATCTAGTAAACTTTTGAACTTTGACTTTTACATTACATGGGAGGGAGAAGAAAAGTCTGATGCCCATGAAACTCCCCTCCCTATGAAAAGCAAAAGTTGGGGATGCTGAGATGCTTGGACACTTAAAACTTATTAGGATTGTTTAACCTCCTTCGCAACATGCTATATATAGAGTTACATGACAGAGGAGGGGACCGACAGCTTAACATGGGTTCTGAACCATGGGTCGCTGACTGACTTCCACCCACCACAATCCTGGAGTACCATACCACCCTGATTGGCTGATGTCTACACTCTATAACCTGCTACCTCACCCAAAGAGTTATACCTGTAGTCTATTTGTTGACTCATGTTTGCTTGCTTTGCATGTAAAATCATTATAGGCGCCTATATGACAATTTTTAAAAATAATTGCATATGCACTTCTTAAGTTTCATGAAAAAACCCACAAGTGGGTAAAATAGTGGGTTTTTTCAAGTGGGCTTTTTTTGAAAAAACCCGGGTGGGTTTTTTCGGGCTGGGCCCACTAGTGCCAACCCTGAGGCTGAGTGAAAGAAATTTACTGGCTGCAACTTCATATTCCTAATACAGGAGCAGAGAACAAGAATTTGTTCAATTCTTCTCTATAGGCGGTTCTCTAGTATTCTGTACTGACATACCTGGTCTTATGAATACTATGGGCACAGACTATGATCCAAAAGAGTGGAGATTATTGTTCATCGACAGTTCAAAAGTCGTCTAAAAATTGTTTTGCTGCATAATGGCAATCAACTGGCATCCATCCCCATTGGCCACTCTGTCCACATGAAAGAAAATTATGACATGAAATTCCTTCTAGGTAAAATAAGATAGTGATCATTTGTGGAGATTTGAAGGTGATATCCATGCTTCTTGGCCAACAATCTGGATATACAAAGATGCCTTGCTTCATATGAGTGAGACAGCAAAGAACTAACTTAATACCAGACAGCCAAAATGTCATCAACGAACCTCTTCTGACACCTGAAAAGGTGTTGCTACTACCATCACACTTTAAACTGGGGCTAACGAAGCAATTTGTAAAGGCTTTGGATAGAGATCGCGACTGTTTCAAATACATCTCTGACCAATTCTTTTCTCTAAGTAAAGAGAAAATAAAAGCTAGGGTGTTCGATGGCCCTCAAATACAGAAACTAATGAAAGATAACTTTCTTGATTCATGTTAGATGTGAAGAAAGCGACCTGGATATCATTAAAAAATGTGATTGAAAATTTTCTATAAAACCAAAAATCAAAGACTATAGAACAATTGTTGGCCACACGTTGAAATATTATGAAAAACTTCGTTGCAACATGAGCGTAAAAGTGCATTTTCTTCGCAGCCACTTGGAGTACTTCCCTGAGAACCTTGGAGCGGTTAGTGAAGAGCAAAGCGAAAGGCTCCATCAAGACATAAAAAAACATGGATATCAAGGAAAATGGAATGTCCGTATGATGGCCGAATACTGTTCTGCTTGGGGGAGAAATGTTTCCAAGCTAAATTAAAAAAAAACATCTAAAAGAACAAAATTCACCCAAATTTGACAATGTACAGGGTGTTTATAAAGTCCCTATCTATTTCAGTGAAAATGTAGCAAAAAGGGTAAAATTCAATAACAATATAATAGAAGGCATACATTTAATGAATACTTAAGCATATGATTTTACATGAGCACCATCAGTATCTCTACAGAGTTCGAATCTGTCAGCAGCATTGCGGAACACATTTTGGAGCATGACAGGAGTTATTTTTGTAACTGCTATTACGATACGAGCACGTAAATGTCCCAGCTTCATTCAGATGGCATTTTAAACACCGTCGTCTTTCAACAAGATGGGGCACCTTGTCATTACGCAAACACTGTTCGGGAGTACCTAAATGAACGATTTCCAAATCGGTGGATCGGACGTGGAGGCAACAGGCCCTGGGCGGCTCGATTTCCTGACCTAACGCCCTTGGATTTCTTTACTGGGTCTTTATCAAATCAAACGTGGGTTACAGATCTGCAAGATTTACGTGCTCGTATCGTAACAGCAGTTACAAAAATAACCCCTGTCATGTTCCAAAATGTGTTCAGCAATGCTGCTGACAGATTCGACCTCTGTAGAGATACTGATGATGCTCATGTAGAATCATATGCTTAAGTATTCATTAAATGTATGCCTTCTATTATATTGTTATTGAATTTTACCCTTTTTGCTACGTTTTCACTGAAATAGATAGGGACTTTATAAACATCCTGTATATAGCCAAAGAAAAGTAATCTAAAACGATTCTTTTTGTGAATTTTACTGTATTACTGTTCTTTTACTTAGATTAGATAAATGAAGTTCTTTTGGTGTTAAGTTGAAAGTTTTTAATATTAGATGAAATATTTAAAAATAAATTATGTTTTGTATCATGCACATAAAATCCGGAAGTCTTATTACTGATTTTGTGAGAAAATCTGATGTGATAGCAAAAAACTGATACCAGATTTAGAATGAACACCCCGAAATTCTATTATTCCACCTATATCCAAAGAAACAGAATTTTTTTTTTTAGCAACAATGAATGATTTTTATACAGGATAAGAGTTAAGTAATACAATAATGACAAGAAACACTAATTTAGGTAATGAGATATACGGTACTGAACACACAATAATAAGTAGAGGTCGGAATTGTAGGTGATTGACCTAAAACCTAGGTTTTCACCTAAAGTAGCAATTTTAGAAAAAAAAGACCTAAATCTCGTGTTTTCACAAAATTACCTGATGCGCTCTATATCTGGCCTAATATATATAGTGTTTTATTATTACTTTACCGATTTGTTTCATTTCATCAATTGATTTCCTTTTTTCATTTACTTGCTTTGCAAATCGTTTGCTGTATTGAAGTTTGTTTCTTAAACTTTTTCTATTTGTTCCAGATATATTTTTGTATTGTATTTTGTTGCAATGAGCTCCGATCGTTCGAGAAAAAATTGGCTTAAGGAGTTCAACGATCGTGAAGAATGTCCTTTTAAATTCTTGCCTGACAACAAAACATGTTACTGCAAGTCTCGTGAGACTGCATTTACAGTAGTTAAAAAGTCCCAACTGATTCAGCATTTAAAAACTGAAAAGGACATTAAGAACAACCAACTGAAAGTGGCTAAACGAACTGCAACACATGTACAACCGGACTCTCTACTTTCGAACCGAGCACCAAGGACGAAGTCTCACTCTCTTTCAAAAGAACTCTGCGACGTCATGCTTGCAGCAGACATTCCGTGGTCAAAACTACAAAATTCTAAACTACGACAGTTCTTGGAGAGAGATATTGGGATACAAATTCCTGACGAAAGCACCTTGAGGAAAACGTGTCTCAACGAGTGCTACGAGGATGTCATTGAAGTCATTCGGGATGAACTCAAAGACTGTCCACTGTGGATCAGTGTCGATGAGACCACAGATTCTTTAGGGAGATATGTAGCGAACGTCATCATGGGGAAAACTGGACAAGGAAAAACAGCATGAACCATTTTTGGTTAAATGTGCATTTCTGAAGAAGACTGATTCTGCATCCATTTCGAGACTGGTTAATGATTCTCTCCGGTTCTTCTGGCCAAATTTTAAAGCTAATCGCTTGAAAATTTTCTCACGGATGCTGCTGCTTATATGCTGAAATCGGGTCGAGATCTGAAGGTGTTCTTTCCTTCAATGCTACACGTCACTTGTGTTGCGCATGCTTTACACAGAGTCTGTGAAGAAATACGAGAAATGTTTCTAGACGTCAAGAATCTGATTGCTGGTGTAAAGAAAGTATTTCTGAAAGCACCCTCTCGGGTTGTGAAGCTCAAGGAATATTACCCCGAACTGCCTCTTCCTCCGGACCCGATTCTTACAAGATGGGGCACGTAGATAAACGCTGCGTTGTATTACTCTGAGCACTTCGACGAAGGGAAGACTGTTTTAGAACAGTTCGATTCAAGTGAATCGGCAGCAATCAAACAAAGTAAGGAAGTCATTGAGCGGCCATAGCTAGTAACAGATTTGGCGTACATTGCTGCGAACTTGTCGTTTCTCTCAGCGTCGTTAAAACAGTTGGAGAAGGGAGAAATTTCCCTCAACAAATTACTTTCCATCATGGATCAGGCTGAAAACCAGATCGCTGTTTTAACTGGGAATCGAGGAGAACGGCTGCAAACCAAGTTCTCCGCTTTTCTTGCGCGAAATCCGGACATCGACGTGCTGCGTGCTGTTTCAAGAGTTTTGGAAGGATCGGATGAACCACTTCCAAAGGAAATGACACCGTTGGATGTTGCGCAGTTGAAGTATTGTCCACTCGTCAGCGTTGACGTGGAGCGATCGTTTTCGGTGTACAAGAACATTCTGTCTGATCGCCGGCAACGTCTCACTGCTGAAAATATCAGCAAAATTATTGTGACAAACTGCTTTTACAATCGAGGACTGTGTGTATGAAGGAAGTATTTTTTTCGTGGATTAGTTTTGTTAATCTGGTAAGGTTCTTTTATTGTTTGTTAAAACTATTATTCCTAAAATGCATTGTGTGCAATAAATTGGGAGAATAGTGTTATTGTAAGGAAAAAGTAGTTTTTGGTTTTGTTGTCTTGTGTTGCTAATCTGGAACGTTTCATTTTTTGTTAAAGCTGTTATTCCTAAAAAAGCATGGTCTGCAATAAAGTTCAGGAGTTAGATGGTTTTTTATTTCCTTTTCCAAATACAAACACATACAGACACTTAAAATAAGTGACCTATTTTGTCTTTTTTGCAACCTATTCTGTAAAAAAGTTGCACCTAAAAAGGCACCTAAAACCGCTTTTACGTCGACCTAAAAATCCGACCTTTAATAATAAGTAATTAAGCAAATAATAACCGAGGTAACGAAAGTACGATATTGGTACAGAAGCTTAAAAAGCCTAACTGCGGTCGTAAATGCGTGAGTAGCTTGAACAGTGTTGAGGACACTTTGAGGAGTCTAATTCTGTTAGGCAGAGCTTGTTGAAGTTATAGGCGTTGAAAACGAATAGCTTATCACGACGGAATAAAACACTGTAGGCGAAGTGCTGGTAGCCTACGTGAGGTTTACAGTCCTGAGATTTTGATGAAGAGAACTCTGAAGATGGAAGGGCCTACAAGCCAGACTGCATGATGAGGTCTTGGTGAAAGGACATGTAACTTCGCGGGTCGCATTGAAAGAATGTTGAGTGAGGTGAAAGCGGAGGGATGGCGCCAGTTACATCTTGCAGAAGTGATGTTGCTTCCAGACGGATGAAACAGTAGTGGGCCTCAACAGAGATCTACAGAAGCTAAGGCTAACAAAGACCCTAAGATCCACTCAAACGTTAGCTCGAAAGAAAGAAGAGAGTACGGGGTTAAAAGAAGAGAATAAGGGGTTAAGTAAGTAGCAAAACCTATCATTCGTGGGTTAACATTCATTCAGAAAGAGAGAGAGAAAGACTCACTATCATCATCCGCCGGCCACTGCCGATAAGTCGGAAAAATAGTCGAAGAGAATAGGAAATGGGAGAAAGATGAAAAGAAGTAAAATAAGAACGCTTACAAACCATACTAAGTCTTAACTCAAATACTGTCATACCATGCAAACTACAGACATGCAAGTAGAGAGAGGATAACAAAAGAAGAAAAAAAAAGAAAAAAGTATGAAAAGTATAACAAAAAGTGGGTTAGTTTATGCTACGAGCTACATCTAAGTTCGTGTTAGTCTAATTTTTTTTTTATATAATTTTGTTGCTGGCATATTACACACTGGCGTGTCACAAGCTGCCATTAATCGTCAACAGACTCAAACCTCGACCATTACCCACAGAGCTCCTGTTGCTAATAACGTTATTTTTAAAATACCGATCTAAACGATTTTTAAACATATTAACGCTGGTGGAGTTCACGACGGACGCGGGAAGATTATTCCATTTATCAATTACTTTAAACTTAAAGTTTTTAGCGATGTTAATAATGAAACGTCTGCCACGTAATTTAAATATGTTATTACGAGTATTGCTATTATCGAAAATGAACAATGTCAAAATTTATTATCGATTTTATTAACAATTTTGAAAACTTCAATAAGCTCCCCCTTAATCTCCTAGTTTCGAGTGAATCCTATCTTCGTAAGACTTATTGCGGAGTGACGGAACCAGTTTCGTGGCGCGTCGCTAAACCCTTTCCAACTTATCAATATCCTCACGCAAATACGGGCACCAAAACTGAACGGCATATTCTGAGGCCTGACTCTGGACTTGTAAAGGGGCAATATAATATTCTTCGATTTGAATTCGAAATTACGCGCTATGAAGCCTAACATCCTATTAGCTTTTGTGCAAGACTCCAGGCACTGATTCCTAACTTTTAAATCCTTAGATACGCGTACGCCTAAATCTACTTCCTCGTCAACGCTCGCTGTCTATCGTCCATCGTGTAATTATTGTTACGAGAACCTGTATGCAAAACTTTACATTTGTCTACGTTAAATTGCATCCTATTTACATCGTCTTGGAGCCTATTTCTATCGTCCACGTTAACAACTTTATCGCCTATTTTAGTATCGTCTGCGAATTTTGACACGTTACTGGTCAAGCCTCCATCTATGTCGTTAATGTAAATTACGAATAGCAATGGGCCGAACACTGAATCCTGAGGGACACCGCTACCTACGTCCAACCACCCCAATTCCCTACCATCAACAACGACCCTCTGTTTCCTGGCACGAAGCCATTCCTCTAACCAGTTAGCTACCTGACCGCGTATACCGTGCGCTTTAACCTTCGCAATTAATCTTCTATGCGAAACTGTATCGAATGCTTTTTAAAGTCTACATAAATAACGTCAGCCACTCTATGCCTATTATATTCGCGCACTTTTTCGTTATAAAACTCTAACAAATTAAACAAGATTTATGGCGTCGAAACCCATGCTGACTACTATTAATCAAATCGCGACTTTCTAAGTGATCGGCGATACGATCACTAATTACGGATCCCAAAAGTTTACCGGCAATTGACGTAAAGCTAATAGGCCTATAATTGCTAGCTACTGTGCGGTCGCCTTTTTTAAAAATGGGTGTAATGTTAGCTAATTTGAAGTCTTCAGGAATAATCCCCGCTTCCAGTGACTTACTAAAAATTTTTGTTAAGGGGCCTACGACAAGGTCTTTCAAATATCTAGGATAAAGCGCGTCAGGGTCTGGAGCCTTGCTGACTTTTAGCTTATCGATATAATGCGCAATCTCACCCTCGTAAACAATTATTTCATTAAAAATAGTCAAAATGGAACGATATCGTCCACGTCGGGGACATTATTACGTCTTCTACGGTAAAAACTGTCGCAAAAACGTTGTTAAAATACCCGCTATCGCTGAGCGTCGGAAGCAGTCACTAGAGAGCCTATGTTATCTTTTATCGGCTTACGATTATTGACCTAGTGAAAAAACCTTTTTGGATTACGTTTACTATTCGCAGCTACAAGCGTCTCAAAATTACGCTTAGCATTCCTAACACATCTTTTAACTTGACGTCCAAGCTCGATATATCTATTAAAGTTAGCTACCGTGCCATTGCGCTTATTAAGTCTACACGCTCTGTTACGCTCGTTTATGAACTTACCTATTTCCCTAGTCCACCACTTGGGCCTGCCATGATTTCTAGCGCGCTTGGGCCTACGCGGAATAAACTCCCTTTCGATATTCAAAAACTTTCTTTAAACGCCTCCCAATGAAAATTTGCGTCATTATCCATAAATAAATTATCCCAGTCCACTACTCCCATCCTATCCGCAAAAGTGTCAAAATTAGCCCTACGAAAATCAGGGACTTCTATTACGTTACTATCCTTACTGTTTTCTATCAATAGCTTAAACCTAATAACCTAATAGCTTAAACCTATTAAAGTTAGCTACCGTGCCATTGCGCTTATTAAGTCTACACGCTCTGTTACGCTCGTTTATGAACTTACCTATTTCCCTAGTCCACCACTTGGGCCTGCCATGATTTCTAGCGCGCTTGGGCCTACGCGGAATAAACTCCCTTTTGATATTCAAAAACTTTCTTTAAACGCCTCCCAATGAAAATTTGCGTCATTATCCATAAATAAATTATCCCAGTCCACTACTCCCATCCTATCCGCAAAAGTGTCAAAATTAGCCCTACGAAAATCAGGGACTTCTATTACGTTACTATCCTTACTGTTTTCTATCAATAGCTTAAACCTAATAATTTGGTGATCACTACATCCCAAACTCTCACCTACTTCCAAACCTTCGACTATATTTTTGTTGTTCATCATCACCACGTCTAAAATATTGTCACCGCGCGTTGGTTCGGTAACCATCTGTCGTAAAAAATTATCTTCCATGAACTCAATCAGGCTCAATCCCTCATGATTACCAGTAAAAGTCTCGTAATTAACGTTAGGGCAGTTAAAGTCTCCGACAATTATACTATCCCGATTATTGATAAAGTTCCCTAGAAGTGTGTAAAATCTAGTATCGGTATCGATGGGGTTGAACGGGAGGTCTAAAAATACCAACGAAATTAAAGCTAATACTACGCGCCCTAACTTCAACGCATATCGCATTAATTGCTGCCGGAAAATCTATCTTATCCTCGATAGCCCTAAGGGAATTACGAATGTACGACAAAACGCCGCCACCAATCCTATGTAACCTATCATTAGTAAAAAGTTTAAAACCTGCTATATCAAGTTCCACCAAGTCCCGAATTACGGTATTTAACCACGTTTCAGTTATAGCAAATATATCGTAGTTCCCGGAATAAATTATCGCCTTAAATTCGTTAATTTTATTTCTAATACTACACGCGTTACAATAAAAGACGTTTAAATTATTTTTTACCACGGATCGCGTTTTAAACTATTTTTCACGTCGAGCCGACGTTTCCAGGACCCACAACGTTTAAAGAGGGCTTCGACCTATGCAGCGTTCGAACGTTCTCATCGATTAACCTACCTAGCCTAGCATTCCCTATTTCATTGAAATGCACCTCCATCTTTTATAAAAAGGCTAGGATCACTAAATTCTGACCACAGCTTTACGAAGGGTACACTTTCCTGAGCACAAATCTCTTCTAGTTTAGTGTTCAAAAATATTGTGGGTAAATATTAACTATTACACCGGTCTCCGGTAGAAAGTTTTAAAAGTTGGTTTTCAATGTTTTTCAATGTGCTGAAAAACAAATTTCACCTTCAAAATTGGCCGAACCTAAAACAACCTAAGCAAACCTAACCTAATATTGTGTATTGTACTTCATGTACTGTATGCTTGAATCGAGTCTTGAAAGACGGAGGGTCGCTCTTCGACGAAGGTCAGAGAGCGGGTGGAGTAACATGAAGATTGGAGATGAAGAGGGAGTGCTGAGTGAGGCCTCAGCAATGAGCAAGCGAGAATGAGCGAATGAGGGTGACCTGAAGTGGACTGACATTTTTATAGGCTCGGTGACGCTACAAATTTGGCGGACACTTTCGAGAAACAAAGCGTAAAATAAGTGTTCCTTTGTGGAGGTTCTTGGCCACGTGTTTGGAAATTTTACAGGCATGTGAAGGCGAGGAAAAAAATTTTCAGTTATGCTCCAACACACAAATTATATATATATATATATATATATATATATATATATATATATATATATATATATATATATATATATATTATATATATATATATATACAGGGTCCGCAAAAAAAAAAGGAGCATGACGAAAATTGCTCTCACGCCCCCATTTTTTGCCGGACCCTTAAATGTTATATATCTAGCTAAAAATAAAAGAGCCCAGAGTTGTATAAAACAAATTTCATCAAAATCGGTCATAAAATAAAGATTTTATGGCCACAAATGTGCAATGACTAAAAAAATGAATTTCCGCGTAAAAATTTAATGTTTTTCTCATTTTAAATTATTTTTTTCAGATGCCTAAATAATTTTAATCAATAAAAATGATAATATGCCCTTTTCTAAAGAAGATAAAATATTAATAAAACATTATAGACTTGATAAAAATTATGGCGCAATAAAATTATTACAAGAGTTTCCGAATAAACCATGGTCGAAAGGAGGTTTGGACAAGCTCTTAAGAAAAATCGACGAAACTGAAAGTACTGAAAGGAAACAAGGAAGCGGGAGGCCAAGATCAGTTCGAACCGAAGAAAACATCAGAGATGTGGAACTAAGAATTTGTAGTCAAGAAGGCAGACCAGGGACTCACGTGACACCGTCAAGAATTGCTAATGAGTTGAGCATATCCGAAAGTAGCGTCAGAAACATTATTAAAAACGACCTTGAACTAAAACCTTATAAACGGATACACGGGCAGAAATTAACTGAAATTAACGAACAGAAAAGAGTTGTTTGTTCTGAACGCATGTTAAGAAATATCACTCCCGAAAAAGTAGACCTCGGCTTTTTTACTGACGAAAAGAAGTTTACGGTAGAACCACCGCGAAATTCCCAAAATGACAGAGTGTATTCAAGAGTTAATCGTAAAAATGAAATACCAGATGATAGACTTTATGCTACCCGTAATCATTTTTCTGCCAGCGTAATGGTATGGGTCGGTGTGTCTAAACTAGGCAAGACATCTGTTTTTTTCGTAGAGCCAAACATCAAAGTAGACGCCCGCTATTACACTGAAACTTTGTTGGAACAAATGCTGCCCGAAATGAGACGATTGGCGAATAATGGTTACTTCTTATTCCAACAGGATGGCGCTCGGGCGCATACCGCTAAGTCAACTATTGAATTTTTAGAAAATAATGTTCCTGAATTGCTTTACCCAAAAGATTGGCCCCCTAATAGTCCAGATTTGAATCCCGTAGACTACGGAATATGGGAAATGTTGGCTGAGAAAGTGTACAAGCATAAGATCCGAAATGTCGAACATTTGAAAGAAGTTATCGTACAAAAATGGGAAGAAATTACCCAAGATCAAGTAGATAAAGCTATAGATCAATTTAGGCCCCGATTACGAAGGGTTGTAGAGGTTTCTGGCAAACATATCGAACAATTTTTTGTCTTATAATTTCGTTTTCTTTGGAAATTGTAAAATTATATGACATGTTGTAGTAAAACTTTTATATTTTTTTTAATTTTTGACGTATTGACATGAAATTTGGTACTAACTTAGTTCATTTGTTGCTTATTTGCCTAAAATAAATTATTTGTCATTATGTGTAAAAATAAATGTACAGTAAACATTTCTGACAAACATATTGAACAATTTTTTTAGTCTTATAATTTCGTTTTCTTTAGAAATTGTAAAATTATATGACATGTTGTAGTAAAACTTTTATATTTTCTTTAATTTTTGACGTATTGACATGAAATTTGGTACTAACTTAGTTTATTTGTTGCTTATTTGCCTAAAATAAGTTATTTGTCATTATGTGTAAAAATAAATGTACAGTAAACATTTTCGTCATGCTCCTTTTTTTTTTGCGGACCCTGTATATATATATATTCTTCGTTGAAATAACACCCAAAACATGTTTTCCCTCGAAGGAACGTTTCTACAAGAATAAATTCTACCTTGACTAACTCAGTCAAATTTCAGGAAAGTATTTTCGAACTTTCTAGCTGGTTTTATATTGCTGAACTCATGTTGAATTTCATAGTCAGGCTGTTTAAATACATTAATCAATACTCTCTGGAAAAAGTACAAAAACAAACCTTTAAATGTTGATTAAAGCCAATAATTTACTGGATTAAATATTAGGTCCAATTTTTCTATCAATGAACTTTAATATGTTTTTCTACCTCCAATTATGAAATACGGTTCCAAAATGTATTAATTCGTACAAGGTAAATAATACTATGATGTTATACAAAGAAGGCTACAGTCAATGGGAAGCTAATGAAAACAACGGAGGTTTTTCAAACAGCCGTTCGAGACCTAATCAAGAGACTCAAAGAAACTGATATAACTGATATAACTGATGCTAGTAGTAGACGTGGAAGACCATCAACGCTATCACAATCTGTTAATGAACGCGTGAGGATTAGCTCAGTTCGTGACAGAAGTAAACTCAGCGGCTGCCTCGCGGCAGAATTGCAGAAAACTACCTAGGTCAAAATAGACTCGTCCCCAATCTGGCACAAACGGCGTCAGGAAGGGTTAAAATGGCGTGAAGTAAAATTTTTACGGTAAAAGAAACGAGAAGGGACTAACAGTTGAGGACTTGCTAAAACCCACTACAACGAACTCTCCTCGTTCATTATGACGACATAGCAGCAATGGCGTTGATAAAGGCAAAAGCATTGGAATTATAACGATGATGATTTATACACAAAATTATTATAATTTTGGTGGATAGGACAAACTATTTTACCAATAAAATAATCGACGTTATCCTTAAATTAATATTTAAATTGGAAGAAACTAATAAGATTACTACAGAACTTTAGATCCAATAATGGGTTATTTGAATCTATTTACAATTATTTATATGCTGTGGGGTCTCACCCGAGTATCCTACACGGCTTGCCGGAAGTTCACACAACAAACACTACCTTGAGACCCGTTTTATATGCTTTGGGTACATTTAATTACAACTTATCCAAATTCTTCGTGCCAACACTGAAACGTTTACGTATATTCATAATGTTGTATTGGCTATTTTTGCTGTTAAATCATTATTTACAAACATCCAGCTACGTGAAACCATTGAGATTTGTTTGAATGAACTTTTCAGATCCCAAAATGTCATCCAGCGCTTTAATAAAACTCGGTTTTCTTCTCTTTTGGATTTAGCAGTTAACAATATCCACCTACACTAATGTCTCCCTATGTTATCTTTTAAACAATTATTTTATAAACGCTTTGCTGATGGTACATTTTCATCTTTCGATCGCAAAATCGTGTGATGCAGTTTTTTTAATTTCGCGCATTTTAAACATTTATGTATTGAGTTTACTCGTGATTCAGAAGCAAATAATAGTATATTGTTTTTTATATTCATATCACTAAACAGGATAGAAAACTTGCATCTGTTTATCTCAAGCTAACATTTACACATTTCGAGCTTGCAATCTCAACTCGTATTAGTTTTCGCTTCATTCCCAAATTTAATTTTTGCTTGAATTTTTTAAACAAAATGAATATCCAATAAATTTAATCAACTCGTCTATTGGGTGTACTTTAAATAAATTAATCCCACCTTAAACTAATAATAATTACAGAAGAGAAGAATGTTCTGCATTTTTCATAACCATATAGTGTGTTTCTATCTCGTGGTATACGAACGTTTTGTTTCCGCTCTGTGTAATATCGAATAACTAGTGTTTATAAGTTCAGCGGTAAATGTTATCTTATATAACAGTATGTATGTTAAGCATCAGTGAATTCGTAGTAACAATTTATTAAGTGAAAACCGGTGGCATATAGCGTGTACAAAGAAAAACAACAACAATTGAAACATAATTTGAAAATAACGCACGGAAAATCAGCCCCTTAGATTTTTAAATTAGAGCCATAAAACGGGAAGGTCAAGTTTTCGAGAGAGACGAAATTTGAGAAGTGAGAAAAAAAGGCAAACTAAAGGAAAGAATAAGGGAATAAAGGAAAGAGAAAGAATAAAGAATAATACAGAATAAAGAAAGCAGAAATGAAAGAATAGCAAAAAATACGAAGTGTGTAAACTGTGGTAAATTCAGAACGCTAAATAGAACTGGATTATGTTTAATGGAATGCGCTGCGCACCAGCTCTGTAATTGCAAATATGAAGCGGACCAGGCCACGGACTTAAAATGCATTCTGTGCAATACCTTTAAACACTACGAATGCATGAACTTAGAAAAGACAAGAAAAGGATAAATAGAATAAATAACAAAATCATAGGCATTTATGGCTTCCCATGCATCACGTGCAACGTGCATGAAAAAAATAAGAATATAGTACAAAGAGCAATAAAAATGGGCAATACATGTTTACTGACAGATGACAAGGAAACACCAGGAAACGCTGACACAAACGCGAGGCGCAGGACAACGCAATACAGGAAAGCACGCTACAGCAGGAACACGAGACGCAGGACAACACAGAGAAAAGCACGCTACGCTACAGGGAGATGCAAAAGTAGCCTCAGAGAATGAAATATCCACTGCTAGAGAGAGAGAACAGGAACACAAAAGAGGAAGAGAGGGATACCAAGAATACAAAGGCGAAAGAGAAAGATACCAAAAACACTAATGAAAACTCACCGAAGACAAAAAACCACTGAGTAGGGAAGTGGTGGCGGAACAGAAGAAATTGAATCAGAGGGCTCGTAAGGAGATTAAACGACGAGCCATATGTGAATACTATAAAACAGGGTCGTGCATATATGGAGCAAACTGCGGGTAGTCACCCAAAAAAATACTTCGATATGATGAGGAATGGAAGATGCAGATACGGACAAAACTGCCACTTTCTCCACCCTCCAATGTACAGACGGTTCACTGACAGAGAAAATGCCTAAATACTGAGTGCCCATATTTTCACAGAAAGGGTACCCAAAGAAGAGAACGTGGAAGAACAGACCGTATCCGTATTAGAAGTAACAACAGGAGCAAGGAAACAATTTTTTAGCGGAAATGAGAACGATAAAAGCACAGCTTGCCCTGCTAACAAGAAAGGACAGGACCCCGCAGGTATATTCACCACACCATTACATACATCACCTCTCTATCCAACACCGCCCACCGATAATACAACCACAGTGGTATCAAGTGCCGCAACTCCAATTCTCCCAAATGCAGCGGCCAAACTAATAACACCAAACAGGAACCGATATCGACCTGGAAACGACCACGATATAGGAAAATGAACACGGAAATTAGAAACCCAATAAATAATAACACCTTCCGACAATCTCCCTCTCCGTTTTGTGCGAATTGTTTGCTTTAACTCATTCCGAAGCATGTCAGAATACGATGCACTTGTTACTGTAGTTCCACGCTCTAGATAATGTTCAAGGATAGGGCCTCTTGTATTCCAAAGCAGTGTAGCATAACTTTACCTGCTGACGGCTGCGCTTTGAACTTTCGTGTAACGGGAGATGTTGGATGCTTCCATTGCATGCTACCACAATGCGCGCCCTCATACCGCTGCACAGACTAGAAAATGCCTTCAAGAACTTAAATTTGAAGTTCTCGACCATCCAGCCTACAGTCCAGACCTGGCACCTTCGGATTTTTACGTGTTTGGAGAGGTCAGCGATTCCAAGGCGATGATGACCTGAAGGAGGCGGTGCATGACTGGCTACGCACACAGCCAAAAACATTCTTTCGTGATGGCATTAGGAAGCTTGTAGATCGCTGGACTAAGTGTATTAAAAAACAGTGAGACGATGTTGTGAAATGATGTTTATAAACTATCAGATGTGAATAAAATTGTGAAAATAAAAAGTGCGCATACTTATTGAATTACCCTCGTGTGGGTGTGTGTGTATTATATATATATATATATATATATATATATATATATATATATATATGATGTTTCACAACCGGTCTGCCATACTTTGGGGGGTGATATCGAGTAAAAAAGTTAATACAACATCTGTGCTATTTCCAACCGTTGCAGACAGAGCTAAGGAAGTTTTAAGGTGCACGGAAAAAAATAAACGAGAGTATTATTCTGATATATTTATTGTTACATTTTGAGATGCACTTATAAATGTTCAAAATGTCTGCCTCGTTTTTCAGTGCACAGCCTCGCTCGTTCCAAACAAGAGTCCACTGCCCACTGAATCATTTCTGGGTGTTCTCTTATGTAAACAGCGGCATCCATAATCCGACGCACGAGTCCCTCTCTCGTTTGTACTTTGGCCTTGTAGACCATCTCTTTCATAAGTCCCCATAAAAAGAAATCCAACGGGGTTAGGTCTGGAGATCTCGGGGGCCACGATATTGGACCAGCACCACCAATCCAACGATTTTTCGTACCGTTGATTCAAGTAATCCCTAACATGACGACCAAAATGTGGTGGCGCCCCTTCGTGCTGAAAGGACATCCTGCGCCTTGTCTCCAGTTAATCGTCGTTCTAAAACAAACGGTGCAATCAGCTGATCTCCAATTATACCGCACCAAACATTCACCAAGAATCGATGTTGAAAGTTTCCTTCAACGATACCGTGGGAATTATTGGCGGACCACAAGTGGGAATTTAGTCTATTGTTAATCCCATTCCGAACGAACTGGGCTTCATCACTAAACAGTATGCGAGTAAGAATTTGGCGATGCATAACCATCCACTAGCAAAATTGAACACGTTTATCGTAATCATCCGGTTGAAGAGCTTGCACACGTTGCAAATGATAGGGATACAAACCATCATCATGTATGGTTCGCCATACACGCGATGCGGATTCACTAATTCGTCTAGAACTCCGAACACTGGTAGTTGGGCTACGTTGTACTAGGTCCAGTATGCGCTCCTCACAGCAACGGGCCTCGTGCTACATGTTCTTGGTTACGTGGAACAACGTATCTGTTTCCCTAAGTCTCTGGTGTGTGTCACTAAACACTTGCCTGTAAGGTATTCGCAGTTCGGAAAACGTCTTCGATATTCCTCAACTGCCGCTCTGCTGTTACCATCACAGAATCTATAAATGAAATGGATATCAGCGTATTCAGCGGGTGTGAACTGTTGATTCATTTTGATGGTTCACCTTAACGCAACACAGTGTCTCGTACCACAGATCAGAACGAACTGAAAGAAAAAAACTGAAGATTAGTAGTGGTAACTTCGTTAACCGAAACTACCACCAGTGCTGCCATCTATCAAATGACACACAAGTAGGGATTTGTTGTTTGTACATCTTAAAACGTCCGAAGCTTCGGAATGGTTGGAAATAACACCTATGTTGTATTAACTTTTTTACTCGATATCATCCCCGAAATCCCCCAAAGTATGGCAGACTGGTTGTGAAACACCATATATATATACCGGGTGGGGCGAACAAAACTATTACCCAACTTTTAAAAAATATTGTGGCTCACCCTGTATATTGATCTTACTGCTGAGGACGTATGTTGCCCATACTTTTACTCTTTCAAACGCTGGCTTTGAATCTAGAGGTACAGTAGAGGTACAGGCTCACACTGGAGGGAGGTATCAGAATATGGTGCTCAATTGAAAGGCGGTCAAAGTCAGCAACTGATACGTTCAGATGACAGTCAGTTTCTCCATAAATAATTAATTTTCCTAATTTTTAAACAAAATAATTAATTTATTTCCTTTTTCATTTCAGACCATCATTCTGCTATAGTTGGTGAACAAGTTATAACAATGAAATACTCTTTGGAAAATGAAGCATTGATATTGAACCTGCGTAAGGAGAAACACTGGGGTGCAAAACGAATGAAGAAAGAGTTTCTAAATAAACGATGGACGATAACCTGGACTTCAATATCTCAAAGAAAATCGATATCACAGGGTCGACCAAACGAAAAGAAGGCAGTGGAAGGCGAAAAACATCACGTACTGAGAAAAATATTGATACGGTTTTATCCATGATATGCAGTCAAGAAGAACGGCCCAACGAGCCAACACCCAGGCCCTCTCAGAGGTCCAGAGGCCCGGACCACTTCTAGCTTTTGAGGCACAGAGCTAAACCCAATTATTACTTTCACTGCAAAACATATTCAGACCTGAAAATTTCTAAATTTGAGGGTCCCCTTAAGCTTGAGGCCCAAGCCAAATGACCCTCCTAGCCCCCCCTCTGATAGGCCCTGCCAACACCCACAAGTGCGTTAGAGAAATTTCAAAAACTACTGGTATTTCTTGCTCTAGTGTTCGTCGTATAGTAAATGATGATCTGGGTCTTAAATGTTTTAAAAGAGTCCAAGTTCATAAGCTCTCTGCATCCAATAAGCAAGCACTAGTTGAAGAATGTCGTGCTCTGTTAGATCGATTCCCGGACAGAGAAGTGTCAAAAATATGGTTCAGCGACGAGAAGACATTTACGGTTGCTTCAACTCGTAATAAACACACAAAATGACTGAGTTTATGGAAAACAGGACAAAAATCTATCAGTCTAGATCGACTTTGCAGGGAACGTCCACATTTTTCTCAAAAAGTCATAGTTTCCATCTTTATTTCAAAGTTAGGGAAGTCAGAGATTGTTTTTGTTGATCAAAATGCCAAAATCACTGCTGCTTATTACCAAGAAAAAATCCTTGATGCGGTAGATCAATGGCGAGCAAGGTTGCAAGCGTGCATTGATAATGGAGGAGTGCACATTCCGCATAATCTTTGACTCAATTAGATAACTGTATAGAAAAAGTTTTTCTACCCGTGTCTGTATAACAGCGAATTACAAAATAATGGTTACAGTTGGCAAAAATCCAACTTCACCACGAGATAGACCATGAAAATCTATACAGGACACATATATTGATTGTACAAATAACATTTGATAAAGGTAAAATTATATTGTTAAAAATCAGGGTAATAGTTTTTTTTTGGCTCACCCTATATAATATATATATATATATATATATATATATATATATATACAGGGTGGGCGGAAAGTAGCTCCCTATTTTGGATTGGTAAAAAAATACATATATTATCCATTTATTTCAGAAGAAATGAAGAAATAATATGAAAAGGTAGGCATACATGGTAGGTTTTCTCTAAAATTCAATGTGGGCTCCAACTCTTTCCACCAGCTTCTGGAGCCGCCCAGGAATGGCGTCCACTGACTTTAGCAGGAACTCCGGCGGGATGGAGGACATGACTTCCCGAATTCGGTCCTCCAGTTCTTTCAATGTCCTCGGTTTGGTGCGGTAGACTTCTTCCTTTACCCACCCCCAAAGAAAGAAGTCGCACGGTGTCAAGTCGGGGCTCCTGGCTGGCCATTGATATGGACCACGACGACCCATCCAACGCCCAGGGAAGTGGGCATCCAGCCACTCACGGACAACAAGAGCGAAGTGCGGAGGGGCGCCATCTGCATAAATATCAGATCGTCGATGTTCTCCCATGTGCTGACAACCGGCCAGACCTCGTTTCGCAACATAGCAAGGTACCGCTCAGCATTCATGGTGTTGCGCAGAAGGAACGGGCCACAACCTGATCTGAGGTCATACCACACCACACCGTTACACTGAACGATTCTGCCGTTTTTCAGCGGTAACCATGGGATCCTCTCCTGCCCAGTAGTGGCAATTGTGGCGGTTGACAAAGCCTCCGACGTGGAACACCGCCTCGTCGCTCCAGAGGATGTTGCGGAAGAGATGGGGCCAGTCTTCATGCCAAGCCAGCATGATTTCCCCGAACTCCATGCGAATGTCGCAGTCCTCGTCCGAGAGAGATTGGCAGTAATGCGGCTTCCACGCACGCCAGTTCAGCTCCTTCTTCAGCACAGTTCGCACTGAGTAGCGGGAGAGTCCACTTTCCCGAGCTGCCTGGCGAGTTGACTTTCGTGGACTCCGTGCGAACATTTCCTGAACTGCCTGCACCGTCTCCTGGGCCCTGGATGTCGAAGGGCGACCACATCTTCGAACATCTGCCACAGACCCCGTGGTCATGAGCTTCGAGTGGCAGTTCTTGATTGTTTTCGGGTCCACTTGGGCACGTGGTCCGTGAATGGCCCGCCACCATCTTTGAACTCGAACGACAGATTGCCAAACTTCGTACCGTGCCGCCAACTGGGCACGCTCCTGCAGTGTTAAACGCTCAGCCATGTTACCCTTCAATCTGAAATGAAAAAAAAAAAATGAACGTTACAATTGTACCACTTTAGAGAACACAAAGAGAACACTTTAGAGAAAAAAAGATTACCGTTACAATTGTACCACTTTAGAGAACACACCATAACAATATAACAATACAATCACAATTTATACATAATTTATATGTAATTTAAATTAGGGAGCTACTTTCCGCCCACCCTGTATATATATATATATATATATATATATATATATAGTTATCAAATTATGTTTCATAAATTAGTATACATATTCAGGACGCCAAAGCGAACAAGAGAGTTCTTATGAACATAATCCGCAATCGCTTCATTTCCGAGATACATTGCTTTTTTGCCGAGGACGATCCAATTAAAATGAAAGTCATTAAAGTTTATCAAAGTCGGAGCTGTCTGGTTGTTTAGATAGCTATTTTTCTTTTGTTTTCATAGTATTTTGTTAGTTGTCATTTTAGAAACCAAAATTATTTCCTTCATTTCATGTGTCACTCTCATGTAATGTTACAGAGCGTTATGGAGCAGTATTCTTTCGAAGAACTTGCTGATATGCATCTCGGGTAAAGGAGATGCTAGGCAACGCAGCTGCTGCCCAACGCCGGTATGCTGAAAGGTATCCTAATGGGCGATTACCATCAACAAGGCGTACATTCCTTTCAAGTGACCGTCGATAAACTTTAATGACTTTCATTTTAATTGGATAGTCTTCGGCAAAATAGCAATGTATCTCGGAAACGAAGCAATTGCAGATTTATGTTCATAGGAACTTTTTTGTTCACTTTGACGTCCTGATTATTTATACATATTTATGAAACATAATTTGATAACACCCTGTATATATAAAGATGAACAAGAAAACCCAGGTATATAAAATTTTTATTTGGAAAATATGCAAGGTGCAAGCAGACGTTTCGGAAATGTATTTCCATTTTCAGTGCTATAAAAATTGAATTTTACAAATTTTATTATGTTTAAAATTTAAAAAGAGTAAAAAAATTAAAGAATTAAAAAATCTTAAAATCGGCAGATTAAAATGGAAAAAGACAATACAACTCACAATGTTATCGTTGTCTGCATCAATATAGATATTATTCATATTTTAAAATATTGAAATACAAAAACTATAAAAATGAATTAATATAATCAGTTAAAAATATAAACATTATTATGCAACAGCGAAATTAAATGCTGAAACGTAATCGTTGAGAACGGGTTTACTTTTCTGAATATATAAAGATTCTAAAATGTGGAGGTTGGCAAGTTGGTTACTATTAACGGTGTTTGTTTATAATTTGAAAGAAGGAAGGGTCACTGAGATGGTCTGGGGCAAGACAGCGCTCTCTTATTAGATTTTGAAGGTCTATTTTGAAGACGCGATGCGCGACTGGAAATTCCACGATGCTCGTCCATTCTAAGTTTGTAGTGGCGGCGGGTAGTGTCAATATAATTCACCTGGCAGCGAATACATTTAAAGGAATGGACAACGGACGAGATCAGAGCATCGCATAACATTTTTTTAAGAAAGATTTTAACACTATGAGAATTTGTAAATATGAACTGGAAATCAATTTGAGGGTATAATGGTGAAGGAGGGTAAATAGGTCGGTCCGCAGTTGTGGACTTCAATAATTATAAAAAAGAAGTTTAAAATAATGAATGTCCTTCGCGCAACAGTTGCAATATTATGAATCGGTTGGAAGATTTTATCGCGAAACTTTCTGACGGATGCTTCGAAGAGATGACGGGGAAAAAAGGTCGTTACGAATAGAAAGTCTGAAGAAAAACCATTTCATGATGAAAAGATAAGAAAGAGGAGCAGAGATGAAATGGACGATAAGTTAAAATCTTTGTACGATTGACTTTGTTTATAGTAGGTAAATCACTGAAGAAATTGGTGCCGAATCCCGCGTAAGTGGGTGGGGGTTTTCTATATAATGAAGTGGTAAATTTATTTTTTGTCTATTATATTAATATGTATAAAAGATATGGAGTCGTTAGATTATTATTCTTCGGTAAACTGAATGGTTTTGCGTTGATTGTTAAGGTAATAAAACGTTCTACATGGGTTCTCTCTATAAAGAGGAGAAAAGTGTCGTCCATGTATCTTCCGTATAGATAAGGTTTAAAAGGAGGAGGACATTGTCATCGTCCAAGTGCTCAAGGAGGCCATAGCTAAAAAATCAATTTGTTTATACAGCTGTCCATTAAACAAGAAAAACGTATCAGATAGCTGCCAAAGAAAAAAGTTTGGAAAATTCTCGTTTATTAAAGGTTTAAAAAATAGAATTTGTCTTTATTGTTCTATATATTATTTATGCAGATATTAAGAGCTTCATCTGTAGGGATATTACGGGGTTCATAGCCAAATTGGTTGTATAATTTCCCTGGCTTTCCCCGATTCTTCCCGACAATTCATGATAAATTTCCTGACCATATTATAATTTTTATGTAAATTTCACGCATCCTCCTCCTCCTCCACCCCACGCAGACGCCCATACTCGCACTCTTTTTAATTATATATTTTTTCAATGATTCACGAATTTATTTATATGTACAGTGCTTACAATAAGTCTCGCGCCTCTGTCTCGTCCCAAGCTAGTCTGTTAGGTATAAAATGGGCGGTCCTTATGGCAGCGGAGGTGTGTTCGGATTGGTGCACATAAATGCTCTAACCCCATCAATGACGTCCATTATTACGTCACTTCTGCTACATTTTAGTGTTTAAAATACAAATGATTAATTAGCAGAATGACCAAGTTTCGGGATGTTGGGATGGTTATGGAGCAATCCTAGTCATCATAATATTAGCTGGGCATTACATTATACCGTCTCAGTGTAGAGTGTAGACTATAGAGAACGACTAATTCTGTAAATATCCCAAATCATGGCATGATACCTAAGTTATTTTGACGCAGGTCTAAATTATTTGCTCAAATGCAATGATTGATATTAAGTAATTGTTGGGAATTGTTGTCAATATTGTTGTTTGTGATACATATCCTACGTGAAGAATCTAATGACCAAATTCCTCAGTGAACCTCTCACGCGCTCGCATTTCGAGGAAGTCACGGTCGTCTCACTAATAGATAGTTTATCCATTGTTTTAAGTGGTAACCTATTCCATCTTATGAAAGTCATTAGTGTAAAGCAAGACTGGTGGGCCGTGAATCAGAGAAATTTGCATTTGATTTGTTCATCGTAATTATTACGTAATATAGTATACTGTATATAGTAGTATATAAGAGTTTATTGGTAGCATATGACAATTCCCATAAACATGTGATGGCCTTGATGCTGCCAGTTTTTATTTTTTTCCTGAAACTATTACCTTCTCATAGTTTGTTTCAACAATGTATATATTATCATTTCCACGAGCGTAGACATTGCAAGAAAAGATTCTAACTAAGGATAAGTAAAGTTCTTTCATGGTCACAATATATACTTTTATAGATGTCAAACATAAAAATATAATAAAATTCTATATTAACATAAATATATATTCGATACACATTTACGTCATGGCTTTAACATCAGTATTTCGTATAGCTTCCTCCGGCATCAATAATTTCTTGCAATCGTTGCGGCATAGAAGAGGCCAGATTGTAGGGAATGTTTGGTGCTCGACGTAAGCTCTCCCAACTATTCCTCGTGTGAGCTAAAAGTGCTTCAAATGTTCTTTCATTGCGTTGCTCCCATTCGTTAATCATTATTGCTCAAAGGTTTTCAATCGGATTCATATCAGGAGAACGTGGTGGCAGAATTAGATTAATAATCTCTGGCTCCCTTTCCTCCTCCCTTCGTAATTCCCCACCCAACCTCGTTTCCTTCGACATAGCAACGCTTACCTCCATCCTCATTCCACTTCCTTCATTAAACCTATTATCGCTTTTACTGTCCCTTCCTTCCATCCTTCAATGCCAGCGTTCTTAAACCTAGCACATAAATTATATAATATGGAATCTAACACCTTAGATCTCTACGCATTCATGTTACTTGAAGACGCCTGTGTCTTAGGGGAATCTAAGTATTGAGAGTGGGTTTGAGGGGTAGTCTATAGATTATTATAGATGACCTTGAATGCTCCAACTATTTAAAAATTATTATTTATTACGCACATCATATGGCATAATACACACATCAATTTAAGTATCTTACACTATAGGAATGGAATTGAATCCTACCAGAGTTAAAAAGTCGAAAAATATGATAGATTAGTTTGTATTAAGAGGTTACTAAGAGAAAAGGATTTGGGATCGAGCGGAAGGCAGAGAGTATATTTTCTCGAGTTTCGGTTATTATTAACGTTATATGGATACATTGCCATGCGGTGTGATCAGAGAGAGACAGAGAGAGAGAGAGACAAGACAGAGACAGAGAGCTTTTAAATCACACCTTTTAAATGGTTTGTGGGTAAGGGCTTCACGTATGTTATTTTAGTTCAGGGTAGTTTATGTGGAGGTGTTAACGTAACTTGCACTTGGGACTGTTAATTGTAAGACAACTACCATAGCTGGGACTGAGACACGTTATCCCCTGCATACTCTATATAGGGTGTCCCAGAAAAAACTATATACTCTTTATAGCATCATATATTTTATAATTAAAAAAAAAAAAAACAATATATTGTGATAGCAATTGCCAATGAAAGGTAAATTAGTAATCTAAGTGATCAAAATGTTATAGCTAGTTGTTTGCATATAAAATTTAATTAACTACGCCAAGTGCTCAAAATGTTCTCCGGCGGCATGAATGCACTTTTGAATGCGTCGACTAACTGATTCGCAGACATGGACTAATGTGGATGCTGTGATGGTCCCGCACTTTTCCCTAATTGCATCCTTAAGGTGTTCGAGTGTTGCAGGTCTTGTACCATAAACTGCATCCTTCAGGTAGCCCCACAAGTAAAAATCAAGTGGAGTCAAGTCCGGTGAACGTGGAGGATACTCAACGCTTCCTCTTCGTCCTATCCAACGGTTAGGCAACGTTTCATCGAGGTACCTTCTGACCAGTGATGTAGGTCTCGAGATCGGTCTCGGTCTCGAGACCGATCTCGAGACCCAATTTGCAGATCTCGATCTCGATCTCGGTCTCCGCTATTTAGATCTCGGTCTCGATCTCGGTCTCGACAGACGCGGTCTCGGTTTTTCTCCCCGAGACCTTTCGAGACCGTAATGAAAAATACCGGTATATTTTTTATCATTAAAATTCATTATAGATCTCTTTGGGCTGAGTGGATGTTGAATTAATGTCATGTATATATATATATATATAATTATTTAGACCTTATGCTAATTGCAATGCCTCTGTTTACAGTACCGATATGTCAATTTATTTTTCATAGAAATGGTGTTGGAAAAATGCTATACAGGAAACTCAAGCACGGAGAATGAGCAGATACAGAGAGACAGCGCTCATTCTCACAGCAGCGATGACGAAATGAAACAGTCAAGCCAAAGTTCCGAGACTAATGGCAAAATATCAAAGCTATCGGTCCAAGCAGAAGAACGTTGAAACTGGGAAGATTTTGAACCGCAGGGAACAGTTGCGGCGGTACCTCTTCGAGATCGATGAATCTCATATTTTAGACAACTGCTCTCCAATAAAGTTTTGGCACCAGAAAAGGGATAAATTCCCATCACTGGCCAATATTGCCATGACTGTTTTAACAGTGCCTGCCTCTAGTGCTCCAATTGAGCGTGTATTTAGCCATGGAGCATAATAATGAGGCCCCACAAAAGTCGAACTTCAGCAGATCTTCTGAGCATGCTGATGTTCCTTAAGTGTAATGAACACCTATCATGCTTTAAATAAATGCACAAGTCAAACTGGGTAGAGGGTACGTTCATTAAACCTTCTGTAACAGATATAAAAGAAGCAAATAAATAAAAAGTATATATTCATTTGTTAATTTATAGGCTACACTTTTTGCATTCAACACACTACATCTGAGAAAGTAGTTATTAGTTTATTAATATACTTAACATAGTCTAATTTCCATAGTAGTGTAAAACAAATTGAAAGGGCATGAGCTTGGTCTCGATCTCGGTCTCGAATTTTAAGGGTCTCGATCTCGGAAGGTAGATCTCGATCTCGAACCTTTGATCTCGGTCTCGATCTTGGTCTCACAGGATCAGGTCTTGGTCTCGGTCTCAGTCTCGGACTTGGTGGTCTCGACTACATCACTGCTTCTGACATCACAATGATAATGAGGGGGGGCTCCATCTTGTTGAAAGTAAAAGTCGTCGTTTCCAAACAACTTCCGAACTGCAGGTATAATTTCTGTCCGCAGCATGTCGAGATATGCGGCACCGGTAACTGTCCCATTAAAGAAAAATGGTCCAACCAAACCCCTGGATGATAAACCACACCATGCTGTTAATCCTGGTAAATTAACATGTTTATCCACATAAACGTGTGGATTATCAAGTGACCAGTACCTGCAGTTGTGTCGATTTACTGTGCCATTCAGCTTGAAGGTAGCTTCATCAGACCACACGATTTTGTTGTATTGAAAGTGCATTCATGCCGCCGGAGAACATTTTGAGCACTTGGCTTAGTTAATTAAATTTTATATGCAAACAACTCGCTATAACATTTTGATCACTTAGATTACTAATTTACCTTTCATTGGCAATTGCTATAACAATATATTGTTTGGTTTTTATTAAATTATAAAATATATGATGCTATAAAGAGTATATAGTTTTTTTGGGACACCCTGTATATATCTATATACAGTATGTCTCTATATATAAATAGATAGAGTGATCGACATAATGATAATGTGGACGTCATTGATGGGGTTAGAGCAATTATGTGCACCAATCCGAACACACCTCCGCTGCCATAAGGACCGCCCATTTTATACCTAACAGACTAGGTATCATGCCATGATTTGGGATATTTACAGAATTAGTCGTTCTCTATAGTCTACACTCTACACTGAGACGGTATAATGTAATGCCCAGCTAATATTATGATGACTAGGATTGCTCCATAACCATCCCAACATCCCGAAACTTGGTCATTCTGCTAATTAATCATTTGTATTTTAAACACTAAAATGTAGCAGAAGTGACGTAATAATGGACGTCATTGATGGGGTTAGAGCATTTATGTGCACCAATCCGAACACACCTCCGCTGCCATAAGGACCGCCCATTTTATACCTAACAGACTAGCTTGGGACGAGACAGAGGTGCGAGACTTATTGTAAGCACTGTACAATGCGTATGTTATAAATGTAAACAACGAAACTGTCAATGATTTACGCAAAATTATATTGGTCAGGTAAATTACACGAAATGCACCGCAAATTATAAAAATATTAAGAACTAGTTAAGATTAATACAATATATTCCCCATCACATTCTTTTCTTTTTTTTCTCGCAACCGCTGCAGTTTTTTCTCTAGAATTTCTTCGTCGAGGCTAGTTTGCCATCTATTTCTTTTCCTGGTTTCCTTTAGGAGCTTTATCCGCTTCAACCTTTCGTTTTTCACACATTTTTGATCATTCACTTCTTGTAGATGACGTGTCAGCTCCAAATGTTCTTTGTATCTTTTGCGGGCAAGACCTACTGACTGAATCATTTTCCGATCAATCTGTATATACAGTTTAGCACCATCTGTATTCATAATGGCGTCGTACATACAACGTTGATGAACAACTGATGCTTCGTGCAAGTTCTCAACAAGTAATGATTCGTTAATCGAGAAACCACTTTCCACAGAAGCATTTCCACGCGAGATGATAAGGCACAACTTCACGACAATCCACAAATTTGAGAAACATTTTTCA
The DNA here is from genome assembly GCA_023014485.1 of Bathynomus jamesi. Classification (NCBI taxonomy): domain Eukaryota; kingdom Metazoa; phylum Arthropoda; class Malacostraca; order Isopoda; family Cirolanidae; genus Bathynomus; species Bathynomus jamesi. The sequence goes on along the minus strand of JAJOZX010002873.1, from coordinate 282,904 downwards.
TCCGCTATAATATCCGCATAAAACCTGTCCAGACCTATTTCATCTCCTTCAGATTTTAAGAAGTCTTCAATGTTTGTTCGCCATTTCGATTTAGCTGAATCCACAAAAGCTGCATATTGAGTTTCCCGATTTTTATAACAATTTCCCCGATTTTTATAAGAAACTGACCATTTTCCCCCGAGTTTCCCTGACCACTTTCTAAATCCCCGACTTTCCAGATCGCTATGAACGCTGTATTAATATAGTTTCTATATCGAAACTGTTCACGGGAAAAATATTGGCGTTATGAACAGAGAAAGTCGGTATATCTTTAACAAAATCATACGAATTCGTTAGTTGTTTGGTTAGTTAAAATTGGGACTAAAAATTTGCCAAGTTTACAATTATGTATAGTGTATGCGGAAAGAACAGAACAGGGCATATTGGGGTATTATTATTCTCGTAAACTTTTGGAAGACCATAAAGAATACCGGGAGCAGATCCCGATGAATGTAAATTATTACAAAGAGCTTTTTAGAAATTTTATTTTGATCAAGAAACTTCTTGAGGAAATCTAGTTAAATAATCTTCGAGTCTAAGGGACAGAATCAGAGTACCTTGATTTTTTTTTTTTTATATATATATATATATATATTTTAGCGAGTCTGATAGAACATTGTTCACTTTATCAATGTAATCTTCTTTGGTTAAAAGGAGGACCCCTTTCCTTTATCGGGACGAGTTACAACGAAGGAGTCGTTTTCTGAGGTATTTTTTAAGGTGGTTAGATATTTTTAGCTTACTAAAAAGAATGAAACTTTAAAGGGTTTAAAATTATGAAAATACTTATTAGCGATATTGGAAAGTTGGGTTCTTAAATGGTACTCTGGATTAATTTCATGTGTGTAATTGTTTAAGTCTTTGGTAAAAATTTTCAAACGAGGCAAAATATTTAAAATAATTTAAAATTTGGGTGCTTAAAATATAATCCAAAGAAAAGAAGTCGGTTTTCGTCAGAACTTAAAACTTTTTTTGAGATTAAACCTATCAATCTGCATCCAAAAGGTTGAAGTTTGTATCAAGGCCTAGAGATTGTCTATTCCTTCGGGCGAATTATATTGGCACCACCCGCCGCCAATACAAACCTTGGATAGACGAGCATCATGGAATTTCCAGTCGCGCATCACGTCCTCGAAATAGACCCTCAAAATCTTAAATAAGAGAGCGCTGTCTTGCCCTAGACCATCTCATTGACCTTTCCTCCTTTCAAATTATAAACAAACACCGTTAATAGTAACCAACTTGCCAACCTCCACATTTTAGAATCTTTATATATTCAGAAAAGTAAACCCGTTCTCAACGATTACGTTTCAGCATTTAATTTCGCTGTTGCATAATAATGTTTATATTTTTAACTGATTATATTAATTCATTTTTATAGTTTTTATATTTCAATATTTTAAAATATGAATAATATCTATATTGATGCAGACAACGATAACATTCTAAGTTTTATTGTCTTTTTCCATTTTAATCTACCGATTTTAAGATTTTTTTATTCTTTAATTTTTTTTAACTTTTTTTTTAATTTTAAACAAATTATAAAATTTGTAACGTTGTAAAATTCAATTTTTATAGTACTGAAAATGGAAATACATTTCCGAAACGTCTGCTTGCACCTTGCATACTTTCCAAATAAAAATTTATATACACCTCGGTTTTCTTGTTCATTCTCAAGTTGCGCTTCCCGATGGACAAGCCTCTGAATTAAGTTTTTATATATACAGTGTGTCCGTAAAGTCATGGTGTGATTTTAAATAGCTATATTATTGCAACGAAACATGATGATGAGATGAAAAAAAGGCAAATTGAAGAACAACTCTAAAAGAATAACTTTACTTAACTTAGTTCGATATGGGCTCCTCTGGTAGCCCTGCAGACATCTAGGCGGTGATTCAATTCCAGCCACACACGCCCAAGAACATCAGGAGTGACGGATGCGATAGCTTCCGTGATTCCCTCGTGCAAGTGATGAATATCCCTAATGGGTACACTGTACACGCTTTGCTTGACGTAACCCCACAAAAAAAAGTCCAAAGGTGTCAGGTCCGGAGAGCGTGGAGGCCATGCCTTCCATCCTCCTCTTCCTATCCATCTCTGTGGAAATTTTTCATTAAGGAATTCTCGAACGTTGGCATAGTGCGGAGGAGCACCATCTTGCTGAAAGATGACATTATTGTCAATAAATTGGGGTACTGCAAAATGTTCCAACATAGCGAGGTAGTTGTGTGACGTCACAGTGGGTTCCGCGAAGAAAAATGGGCCAATCACTCGATCTCGTGCTAGAGCACACCACACATTAACTTTCGGGCTATTACGCTCATGTTCAACATAGCCATGTGGACAGCCTAGACTAACTACGAGATAAAGGTTAAGCTTAGCCTAGACTAACTACAAGATACAACTTTGAGAGTTGTTCTTAAATTTGGCATTGTTTCATCTCATTATCATGTTTCGTTGCAATAATATAGCTATTTAAAATCCCACCATGACTTTACGGACACACTGTATAAGGGGTTCCAAAAAACCTTAGCCCCCCACCCCCATTTGCAGCTTACATGTTTACTTATATCGAAATAGTTTTTACTGATTATAAAAATATATAAAATTCTTTATTTATTGCAGGTATTAAAATTACTCTAGCTGATAAAGTGATAATATAATGGCTTCTCAATTAATTGGTGATTCGGAGAGGCAACGTGTGATAGATCGCATACGAGCAATAACATTTTGGGAAGCTCGTGATGCTGGAGCCACCTTTATAACACGTTCATGGGTTGCCAAAAAGTTGCGAAGAAGTGAGCACTTCGTCAAAAGAAATTGGAATAAAACTTCGGATGAATGTGAAATGGATACAACCAAATCTGGGCGCCCAAATTTGCCACTCTCGGGAAACAAAGGACATCATTGAAAGCGGTACGCGTAAGCGGAAAAACAGCTGTGCTAAACTTTCTAGAGAGATCGAAGTGTTGAGAGGAAAGATCGTTAGTGGTGAGATCATTCGACTGTACCGTCATAGGCAAGGTTTAAAGCCTTGGCATGAACTTCCAAAGCCAAGAAAAACTCAACTTAAACTCGATGACAGAATGTGGTTTGCCCATTACCTTGAAGATTGCGGATGTGGATGATTTCATGCATTTAGCTGTCTCGAGAATTTTTGTTTACGTAACACGTCGGCCTAACTACCAAAATGATCGAGTGTGGGCCACAACACCAGATGAAATCGATGACAATGAACATTTATCGCGAATTATTAAAAAGTCCAGGACTGTGTTGGTGTGTTTGTTTTGTTCACTGCAAAGAAGCTCATGTGGGTGCTGAAGCCAAATGGTCAGAGTTGGGATGGACAGTATTTTCGTGATATTATTCTATCCAGATGTCATTCCTTTTCTAAAAACCCAAACAATGTTATGGATGTCGATCAGGTCACACTTCTGCACGATAAGACCTTCTGCTTTAAGGCATTAGCCACTCAACAGTTGTTGCGGAACCATGAGATCGATTTCTTTGGAAATGAAGAATGGCCAGGAAATTCTCCTCACCTGAAACGTCTGTGAACACATTGGATCAGTTATAAAGGACAAAGTTGAATGTCTCTTGTTTCAAGAACCTGCAGCAAATCGATTTTCGAAGGATACAATGACGCAACACATTGAAACTGTTTTAGCAAATTTGCGTAACGATCAAGATCTATTCACCTCACTTTTGGCAAGCTATCCAAAGCGAATTAAGGCTGTGCTGGAAGCCAATGGCGGGAACACCAAGTTTTAATTGTTTCTCATTAAATGCAGGATTAAATTCTCTTTTGTAAGGTATGTTTAGTTTTACTGTACCTCTAATGGTTTAGGCCATGGGCGGGGGGGGGGGGGGGGGGGGGGGGGACTAAGGTTTATTGGAGCCCCGTACATATATATACATACATATATACATACATATATACAAACACACACACACACACAATATTATATATATATATATATATATATACACACACACGCATATATATATACATACTTTCATTTCAACAGCATCAATATTTCCAAGGGCCGCATCCTCAGTATTCCCAAATGTAACGACCCACCCCCAAAAAGAACGGTCAAAATTGACCAGAAAACAACCATTATACAAGACAACCGAGCGCCAAGATTATTAACCCTGAAAATTTATTACACACAAATAAATAAGGCCGGTACATGGATCATGCAGAGTGCAAATTAAAATACCTTCAAAATCAGCTCTGGAAACCAACATAGATGTCATATGTCAGAAACACACTTGCATAAATGCAAAAAGGCTATGCAAATTGGATCGAAGGCACGGAATTAGCAATAAAAGACTACTTGTACAGAGCGGATAGATTTGCCAGGCAAGAAGGGTGCAACATCCACGTGAAAAACACACACACGTGTAGTCAGAGAAAACAAATCAAACCACAATCGAAATACTTTTATTAAAAAAAAAAACCCTAATCATTATGAAAGTGTACAGACTACCAAACATCACAAAAAGTAAATTCCAATATGTTATAAATGAAATAGAGAAGTCGTTAAAATAACTTGAAACGCAAAGCACCATCGGTTATAATTTGTGGCGATTTTAACTTTCCCTTCATAATATGTAAGAAAAATAAAAGTTATACGTGTTGAGCAGTTCCATAGTAACAATAAAAAATATAAAACTCTAACAATAACGCCGTTAAATATTATGAAACATTATGCAATTACGCAGGATTTCTATGAAGCGACTCGAAAAGAGAACTTTTGGGATTTAATTCTGACAAACAATAATGGCACAGTAACTAAACTCAGTTTCATCATCTGTCTACTCGTCACAATTGATTGAGTTCATGGAAGATAATTTTTTACGACAAATGGTTACCAAACCAACGCGCGGTGATAATATTTTAGATTTGGTGATGACGAACGGCGAAAATATAATCGAAGGTTTAGTAGTAGGCGAGAGTTTAGGATGTAGTGATCATCAAATTCTTAGGTTTAAGTTATTGATAGAAAACACTAAGGATAGTAACGTAATGGAAGTCCCTGATTTTCGTAGGGCCAATTTTGATTGTTTTGCGGATAGGATGAGAGTAGTGGACTGGGATAACTTATTTATGAGTAATGATACACATTTGCATTGGGAGGCGTTTAAAGAAAGTTTTATGAATATTGAAAGGGAGTTCATTCCTCGTAGGCCCAAGCGCGCTAGAAATCATGGTAGGCCCAAGTGGTGGACAAGGGAAATAGGCGAGTTCATAAACGAGCGTAACAGAGCGTATAGACTTAATAAGTGCAATGGCATGGCAGCTAACTTTAATAGATATATCGAGCTTAGACGTCAGGTTAAAAGATCAGTTTTAGAGATACTTATAGCGTAATTTAGAGATACTTATAGCTGCGGATAGTAAACATAATCCAAGAAAGTTTTTTGAATACGTCAATAATCGTAAGCCGATAAAAGATAACATAGGCCCTCTAGTGGATGTTAACGGCGCTTTGGCTTCTGATGCTCAGGCAATGGCGGGTATTTTCAATAACTTTTTTGCGACAGTTTTTACCGTAGAAGACGTAAATAATGTCCCCGACGTGGACGATATCGTTCCATTTAGTAGCGAGACTATTTTGGATGAAATAACTGTTTACGAGGGTGAGATTGCGCATTATATCGATAGGCTAGAAGTTAGCAAGGCTCCAGGCCCTGACGCTTTTTATCCCAGACATTTGAAAGACGTTATTGTAGGTCCCTTAACGAAGATTTGTAATCAGTCACTCGAAACGGGGATTATTCCTGAAGACTTCAAATTAGCTAACGTCACGCCCATTTTTAAAAAAGGTGACCGTACAGTAGCTAGCAATTATAGGCCCATTAGCTTAATGTCAATTGTCGGTAAACTTTTGGAATCTGTAGTTAGGGATCGTATCGTCAATCACTTAGAAAGTCGAGATTTGATTAATAGTAGTCAGCATGGGTTTCGACGCCATACATCGTTTAACTAATTTGTTAGAATTTTATAACGAAATAGTGCGCGAATACGATAGGCAAAGAGGGGCTGACGTTATTTATTTAGATTTTAAAAAGGCGTTCGATACAGTTCCGCATAGAAGATTAATTGCGAAGGTTAAAGCGCACGGTATATACGGTCAGGTAGCTCACTGGTTAGAGGAATGGCTTCGTGCTAGGAGACAGAGGGTCGTTGTTAATGGTAGTGAATCGGGGTGGTTGGATATAGGTAGCGGTGTCCCACAGGGTTCAGTGTTAAGGCCCATTGCTATTCGTAATTTACATTAACGACATAGATGTAAGATTGACTAGTAACGTGTCAAAATTCGCGGACGATACTAAAATAGGCGGTAAGGTTGTTAACGAGGACGATAGAAATAGGATTATGGAGTGGACGGATAAGTGGCAAATGCAATTTAACGTAGACAAATGTAAAGTTTTACATATAGGTTCTCGTAACAATAATTACACGTACACGATGGATGATAGAGAGTTAGCGAGCGTTGACGAGGAAGTAGATTTAGGCGTACGCGTATCTAAGGATTTAAAAGTTAGGAACCAGTGCCTGGAGTCTTGCGCAAAAGCTAATAGGATATTAGGCTTCACAGCGCGTAATTTCAAATTTAAATCGAAGGATATTATATTGCCCCTTTACAAGTCCCTAGTCAGACCTCATTTAGAATATGCCGTTCAGTTTTGGTGCCCGTATTTGCGTGAGGATATTGATAGGTTAGAAAGGGTTCAGCGTCGTGCCACGAAACTAATTCCGTCATTGCGCAACAAGCCTTATGAAGATATGATTAAAGAGTTAGACTTGCATTCACTCGAAACTAGGAGATTAACGGGGGAGCTTATTTAAGTTTTCAAAATCGTTAATAACATCAATAACGTAAATTTTGACAAATTGTTCACTTTCGACAATATCAATACTCGTAATAACGGATTTAAGTTGCGTGGCAGACGTTTCATTACTAATATCGCTAAAAACTTCTTTACGTTTAAAGTAATTGATAAATGGAATAATCTTCCCGCGCCCGTCGTGAACTCTACCAGCGTTAATGTGTTTAAAAACAGTCTAGATAGGCATTTTAAAAATATTAACGTTTAAAATTAAAAAAACAATTGGCAACAGGAGCTCTGGGGGTCGTAATCGGGGGTGAGTCTGTTGACGTCCAATGCCAGCTTGTGACATGCCAGCGTGCGATATGCCAGCAAAAAAAAAAAAAATTGACTAACACGAACTTAGTTGTAGCTTGTTGAGTAAATTAACCCACTTTTTGTTATTCTTTAAACTTTTTTCCTTCTTCTCTCCTTATTTGCATGTCTGTAACTCTCTTTATTGCATGTCTGTAGTTTGTATGGCATGATAGTGTTTGAGTTAAGAATGTGTTGCATGGTTTGTAATGCGTCCTTATTTTACTTTTCGTCTTTCACGCCTTTCCAGCCTCGTAGGCTGCATCCTCTACCTCCCTATGGAATGGAGGATCGGTCTGCAACAGCTGGAAGAATGTGTTGCTTTGAGTTAAGAATGTATTGCATGGTTTGTAAGCGTTCTTATTTTACTTCTTTTCATCTTTCACCCCTTTCCGGCAGAGTGGGCTCTACCTCCCTATGGAGTAGAGGACCGTTCTGCAATGTTTTCTCTTCCCTCCGACTATTTTTCTGACTTGTCGGCAGATGATGATGGGGAGTCTTTTTCTCTTTTTCTGAATGAATGTTAACCCCTTACTCTTTCCTTTCTTTCGGGCTAACCTTAGAGTGGATCTTAGGGTCTTTGTTAGCCTTAGCTTCTGTAGATCTTCTACACGACTATTCCTTTACCTTCAACAATACACAATTCAATCCTTCTTCTCCTCACATTATTGATGTTTCCTTTTGCTCAACCCATACAGCACTACTTGACTGAGTGAAATCAAAGGCTTTTCGTCTCAACAATTTCCCCGCCTCTTACTGTTGTATTCAATCCCTCACTATTCGCCGCCGCAATTCTCTCTCTCTCTCTCTCTCTCTCTCTCTCTCTTCTCTCTCTCTCTCTCTCTCTCTCTCTCTCTCTCTCTCTCTCTCTCTCTCTCTCTCTGTGACACATGGAACAGGTTACCTTCGGAAGTTGTGAACAGTTCCTCTGTGGATCAGTTCAAGAAAAGGTAGACGAAATCTTGCACACTATTTGAGTGTGTAAAGACATTTAGGACTCAGTCTGCGGAAATTTCTTTTCCTGTAAAATAGTTGATATCTGGAACCAACTTCCCTCAGAGGATGTTTCCAGTCAAAGTGTAAATCTGTTTAAAAATAGGCTAGACAAAGTACAGAACACACTCATAGTTTAAGATTAAAACCTCAGAAAACTCTGCAGGAGTTTGCTTGCTCGGTGTCTCTGTGAGCAAGCTAAATATAGAGCTATTTATATATTCTCCACTTTCCTGTAAAATTTCCTTGGCTACTTTTCCAGGGTCAAGGTATTTTCTTCAACCTTTTTCCGTACCTGCCTCTGGCAGGGAGGGAGCGGAGGGTGGGGAGAGAGCCTTCTACTTTTCTATCCAGTTTTCTACTACTGCTAGCATAGTTGAAAGACAAAATTTTCCCTGGCACCCGTTGCCATTGGTACCTCCTCGGTATGGGCCGCAAGGCCTTTTGAGGTACTTCTTTTCCTTGTAACTCCTTGTAACTCTCTCTCTCTCTCTCTCTCTCATCACCGAGATCATGTCTCTTGCGGATGATCTAAAACTGAAGACAGACAGGGGAATGTTAATGGGTATTTTACCGCGAATGAATGTCAGTGACCACGCGCTCAGTAAGGTCATTGGCATCAACGAGAGGGTACAAGACTTGTGCGTTCCGCTGGGCGTGAAGTTTATTGACCCCTTCGATGCATTTTCGGGTAGGTGGGACCTTTACCAGAGGGATGGTGTCCACCTCAATAACAAGGGTAAAGGTGTGCTAGGCGCGCTGCTCGACCGGCACCTATACAGAATGGTGAGGTCGAGTCCGGGGAGAGATGATGGGCCCCCACCGGGGAGAGATGAGGATGAGCCGGTGGCGGACATACCTTCGACTGAAGGGTGCGTCGAAGTACAGGTGGGTGACCCTCCTCCTACGTTGGAGGGGGCTCAGTCTCCTGCGGAAGTTGCCCCCTCGTTAGTGAGGGGCTCTTCAACTCCCGACAGCCCTGGCTGTTCGGGAAACGGGTCGTGCTAGGGGGCGGTCAGAATAGGGAAGGCTCCCTCCGTGCAATGCTTTTTAATGCTAGGTCAATTAGGAACAAGTTTTGCGAGCTACGGGCGCTCTTAGCATCAGAATACCAGGATATCGTTGCTATCACCGAGTCCTGGATTCATACTGATCGTAGGGACTACGTTGGGGAGTTCGAAATTCCCGGGTATAGAATGTTTCGCAAAGACCGCACCCGTGGGGAGGGGGGTGGGGTACTAATATACGTCAGAGACACGTTGAGTCCGGTTGACTGCCAGTTCCGGTCGGAACGGGAGCTGCTTGGCGTCGATCTGAACGTGGGAGGGACGAACTATAGGTTAATCTTGGTGTACAGACCTCCGCATCTCCTCGAGGACGATACAGCCCTGTACACCGAACTCAGTAGCCTGCTAGGGGATAGGGTGTGTGTAGTTTTAGGAGACTTCAACTGTCGCGGCATAAAGTGGGAAAACAGGACTGCCGATGCTGAAGGGAGGAGGCTAGTTGACTTTGCTGATGAGAACTTCCTCACTCAGTGGGTCAACGAGCCTACACGAGGCGAAAGCGTTCTAGACTTAGTATTCACGACCGAAGACAACCTCGTCACTGGCCTCACCGTTGACGAATCGTTGGGCGGGAGTGATCACGGTCTTATTAGGTTCCGTGTGTGCGTCCCTCGGGTGAAGCGTAGTAACTCGAGAGGCAGTAAGCTCGATCTCCGGCGGGCGAACTTTGTTAGCCTCAGGGATAGCGTAGCAGAGATGGGGTTGAGGTTGGCGGCGATGTTGAGGGAGTGTGGAGTGCATTCCGGGATGAGTTTATGGTGCTGCAGTCTGCTGCCATACCCTCAAAACCGGTCACCCCTGCTTCAACGCAGCCTAAGTGGTTCAATCGTGGCATCGCTTCGGCTATCCGAAATAGGAAAGTAGCGTATAGGAGGGCGAAGGCCAATCGTTCCCACGAGAACACTGAAGCGTATGTCCGCCTGTGTAGGGAAGTGAAGGCGAAGGTTAGGCTAGCGAAACGTAACGAAGAACTACGGGTGGCAAGCCTCTGCAAGGGAACCCTAAGGAGTTCTTCAGTTATGTTAATAGTAGAAAGCCCATTAGAAGCATGATAGGTCCTTTAAAGGACGGAAGCGGCGTTCTGCGGACCTCCGACGCGGACATCGCTAATGTGCTTAATGAGTACTTTGCGGGAGTGTTCACCAGGGAGGATACCCGCGTCATCCCCGAGCCAGCTGTGAGGCACGAAGGTGCTGGCCTGGATAGTGTTAGATGTACCGCGACAGTCGTTGCTCATAGAATAGACAAACTGAGCGCGTTTAAGGCTCCTGGGCCAGACCAGTTTCTCCCCAGTGTTTTGCGAGAAGTGCGCGACCAGGTGGCTCCCCACCTGGCTACAGTCTTCAACAAATCGTTGGTGATGGGCCAGGTGCCTGGTGACTGGAGGGAGGCCAACGTGACCCCTATCTTTAAGAAAGGGGATCACGAAAGTCCAGGGAACTATCGTCCTATTAGTCTCACTTCAGTTGTAGGTAAATTATTAGAAAGGATAATAGCTGATAGAATCGTTGACCATTTGGATTCCTACAAGCTGCTTGGGGACTCCCAACATGGGTTTAGACGGCATAGGTCGTGTCTCACCAACTTGCTCGAGTTTTTCCACGTCATGTTGAGTGAGTACGATAAGAGTAGGGCGATTGATATACTTTATCTCGACTTTCAGAAAGCCTTTGATAAGGTACCTCACCGCCGGCTAATGGCGAAAGTGCGCGCGCTGGGTATCGGTGGGGAAATAGGTAGGTGGATTGAAAACTGGCTGAGGAATAGGCGGCAGAGGGTGGTAATTAAAGGGGCTAGTTCGGGTTGGGCCTCGGTCACTAGTGGGGTTCCTCAGGGTTCCGTTTTGGGGCCACTGTTGTTTACCATTTACATAAATGATATCGACGGTGGCATCGTCAGTCGGATCGCCAAATTCGCTGATGACACCAAGCTTGGGGCCAATGTTGGGACGCCCGAAGCGATCGAGGAACTGCGTGCGGACCTAGGTAGGATAGGAGAGTGGTCCAAAAAATGGCAAATGCCGTTTAACTTGGGTAAATGCAAAGTGATGCACATTGGCTACGCCAATCCCAAGTCGGACTACTCGATGTTGGGCAGTAATATCGAGGTGACTGATTTAGAAAAGGACTTGGGTGTGCTAATTAGCAGCGACCTTAAGTTTACGAAACAGTGTGTAGAGGTGGAAAAGAAAGCCCAGAAACTATTGGGTTATATCAGGAGGCAATTTCAGTTTCGGAACAAGGAGATTGTGCTCTCACTGTACAATTCCCTTGTTCGGCCGTACCTGGAGTATGCTGTGCAGTTCTGGTCGCCCACCCTCAGGAAAGATATTGAGAGGCTGGAGCGAGTGCAGGCGAGGGCCACAAAGTTAATCCCTTCGTTAGGCATATGGGCTACAATCGACGGTTACGCGCCCTGAACTTGTTTTCGCTTGAAACTCGGAGGCTGCGCGGTCAACTGATCGAGGTTTTCAAGCTCTTACGAGGGTTCAACGATGTCGATTTTAGAAGTATGTTTAGTTTAAATGATAACCCAACTCGCAACAATGGTTGGAAGTTGGATTTGAAACGGTTTAGGACTAGTGTGTGTGGGAATTACGTTACGTATAAGATCTGTGACACATGGAACAGGTTACCTTCGGAAGTTGTGAACAGTTCCTCTGTGGATCAGTTCAAGAAAAGGTTAGACGAAATCTTGCACACTATTTGAGTGTGTAAAGACATTTAGGACCTCAGTCTGCGGAAATTTCTTTTCCTATAAAATAGTTAATATCTGGAACCAACTTCCCTCAGAGGTTGTTTCCAGTCAAAGTGTAAATCTGTTTAAAAATAGGCTAGACAAAGTACTGAACACACTCATAGTTTAAGATTAAAACCTCAGGAAACTCTGCAGGAGTTCGCTCGGTGTCTCTGTGAGCAAGCTAAATATAGAGCTATTTATATATTCTCCACTTTCCTGTAAAATTTCCTTGGCTACTTTTCCAGGGTCAAGGTATTTTCTTCAACCTTTTTCCGTACCTGCCTCTGGCAGTGAGGGAGCGGAGGGTGGGGAGAGAGCCTTCTACTTTTCTATCCAGTTTTCTACTACTGCTATGATAGTTGAAAGAAAAATAAACTTTTCCCTGGCACCCGTTGCCATTGGTACCTCCTCGGTATGGGCCGCAAGGCCTTTTGAGGTACTTCTTTTCCTTGTAACTCTCTCTCTCTCTCTCGTCACTGGCCTCACCGTTGACGAATCGTCGGGCGGGAGTGATCACGGTCTTATTAGGTTCCGTGTGTGCGTCCCTCGGGTGAAGCGTAGTAACTCGAGAGGCAGTAAGCTCGATCTCCGGCGGGCGAACTTTGTTAGCCTCAGGGATAGCGTAGCAGAGATGGGGTTAGAGGTTGGCGGCGATGTTGAGGGAGTGTGGAGTGCATTCCGGGATGAGTTTATGGTGCTGCAGTCTGCTGCCATACCCTCAAACCGGTCACCTGCTTCAACGCAGCCTAAGTGGTTCAATCGTGGCATCGCTTCGGCTATCCGAAATAGGAAAGTAGCGTATAGGAGGGCGAAGGCCAATCGTTCCACACGAGAACACTGAAGCGTATGTCTGCCTTGTAGGGAAGTGAAGGCGAAGGTTAGGCTAGCGAAACGTAACGAAGAACTACGGGTGGCAAGCCTCTGCAAGGGGAACCCTAAGGAGTTCTTCAGTTATGTTAATAGTAGAAAGCCCATTAGAAGCATGATAGGTCCTTTAAAGGACGGAAGCGGCGTTCTGCGGACCTCCGACGCGGACATCGCTAATGTGCTTAATGAGTACTTTGCGGGAGTGTTCACCAGGGAGGATACCCGCGTCATCCCCGAGCCAGCTGTGAGGCACGAAGGTGCTGGCTGGATAGTGTTAGATGTACCGCGACAGTCGTTGCTCATAGAATAGACAAAACTGAGCGCGTTTAAGGCTCCTGGGCCAGACCAGTTTCTCCCCAGTGTTTTGCGAGAAGTGCGCGACCAGGTGGCTCCCACCTGGCTACAGTCTTCAACAAATCGTTGGTGATGGGCCAGGTGCCTGGTGACTGGAGGGAGGCCAACGGACCCCTATCTTTAAGAAAGGGGATCACGAAAGTCCAGGGAACTATCGTCCTATTAGTCTCACTTCAGTTGTAGGTAAATTATTAGAAAGGATAATAGCTGATAGAATCGTTGACCATTTGGATTCCTACAAGCTGCTTGGGGACTCCCAACATGGGTTTAGACGGCATAGGTCGTGTCTCACCAACTTGCTCGAGTTTTTCCACGTCATGTTGAGTGAGTACGATAAGAGTAGGGCGATGATATACTTTATCTCGACTTTCAGAAAGCCTTTGATAAGGTACCTCACCGCCGGCTAATGGCGAAAGGGCGCGCGCTGGGTATCGGTGGGGAAATAGGTAGGTGGATTGAAAAACTGGCTGAGGAATAGGCGGCAGAGGGTGGTAATTAAAGGGGCTAGTTCGGGTTGGGCCTCGGTCACTAGTGGGGTTCCTCAGGGTTCCGTTTTGGGGCCACTGTTGTTTACCATTTACATAAATGATATCGACGGTGGCATCGTCAGTCGGATCGCCAAATTCGCTGATGACACCAAGCTTGGGGCCAATGTTGGGACGCCCGAAGCGATCGAGGAACTGCGTGCGGACCTAGGTAGGATAGGAGAGTGGTCCGAAAAATGGCAAATGCCGTTTAACTTGGGTAAATGCAAAGTGATGCACATTGGCTACGCCAATCCCAAGTCGGACTACTCGATGTTGGGCAGTAATATCGAGGTGACTGATTTAGAAAAGGACTTGGGTGTGCTAATTAGCAGCGACCTTAAGTTTACGAAACAGTGTGTAGAGGTGGAAAAGAAAGCCCAGAAACTATTGGGTTATATCAGGAGGCAATTTCAGTTTCGGAACAAGGAGATTGTGATCTCACTGTACAATTCCCTTGTTCGGCCGTACCTGGAGTATGCTGTGCAGTTCTGGTCACCCACCCTCAGGAAAGATATTGAGAGGCTGGAGCGAGTGCAGGCGAGGGCCACAAAGTTAATCCCTTCCGTTAGGCATATGGGCTACAATCGACGGTTACGCGCCCTGAACTTGTTTTCGCTTGAAACTCGGAGGCTGCGCGGTCAACTGATCGAGGTTTTCAAGCTCTTACGAGGGTTCAACGATGTCGATTTTAGAAGTATGTTTAGTTTAAATGATAACCCAACTCGCAACAATGGTTGGAAGTTGGATTGAAACGGTTTAGGACTAGTGTGTGTGGGAATTACTTTACGTATAGGATCTGTGACACATGGAACAGGTTACCTTCGGAAGTTGTGAACAGTTCCTCTGTGGATCAGTTCAAGAAAAGGTTAGACGAAATCTTGCACACTATTTGAGTGTGTAAAGACATTTAGGACCTCAGTCTGCGGAAATTTCTTTTCCTATAAAATAGTTAATATCTGGAACCAACTTCCCTCAGAGGTTGTTTCCAGTCAAAGTGTAAATCTGTTTAAAAATAGGCTAGACAAAGTACTGAACACACTCATAGTTTAAGATTAAAACCTCAGAAAACTCTGCAGGAGTTCGCTTGCTCGGTGTCTCTGTGAGCAAGGTAAATATAGAGCTATTTATATATTCTCCACTTTCCTGTAAAATTTCCTTGGCTACTTTTCCAGGGTCAAGGTATTTTCTTCAACCTTTTTCCGTACCTGCCTCTGGCAGGGAGGGAGCGGAGGGTGGGGAGAGAGCCTTCTACTTTACTATCCAGTTTTCTACTACTGCTAGGATAGTTGAAAGAAAAATAAACTTTTACAAAATTTTCCCTGGCACCCGTTGCCATTGGTACCTCCTCGGTATGGGCCGCAAGGCCTTTTGAGGTACTTCTTTTCCTTGTACTCTCTCTCTCTCTCTCTCTCTCTCTCTCTCTCTCTCTCTCTCTCTCTCTCTCTCTCTTTACTATCGCTATTATAACGGACACTGCTCTTCTGAACTCTCTAACTCCTTTAAGGACTTTTTACACATTCTCATTTCTTTTCTGTCCAACTTTTTAAAGCAAAGGACTAGTCAGTATTCTCAATCTCTGTACTCAACCGGTCAACTCTGGAACAACCTTCCTCAATCCATTTCCCCCCCATCTATGACCTTCAATCTTTCAAACGCAGAGTATCCAGGTATCCCGAAAACCTTGGACCTTGATTTGGTTCTCTTCTTCTATCGGGGGTCGTTTTTGCGTGCGGACAATCGCCTTTACCCCTTCCTTTCAGCATAAAAAGGAAAATAAAAAAATAAACCGGTAACGAGCACAAATTTCGCTGATCATATCCTAATCGATATACAAATGAAGTTAGTAACCAGGAGACCTAAAATACATCCGTGGGACGGAAGGAATATTTCAATGTTTAAATATAAATTCAAAGAAAGTAGATTGGGAAAATGTAAATGCAGATTGAAAGTAAATTGGGAATTGCTACTTCACGATAAGACTCCAGAAGAAATACTATCTACAGCAGATATATATATATATATATATACCGGGTGTCCGAGAATTATCTGTACAATTTTTGGCTGTTATTAAAAGTCAACCATGAAGTGTAGAAATTCCAGTATTGTCCCATTTTACAGAGAATCTCATTAAGTTTTTTCTGATACCAAGTTTTGACAACTTTTTTAGAAATTCCAGTGTGTCCGAACATTATCTGTACAATTTCATCTTTTAATAAAATCCTTGATAACACACGTAAAACTCTTAAACAAGATTATTTAGAATCTGTATTTTCAAAAGTTTCTTTTATTAAAGTAACGTTGTTACAAACATTCGATATGTGCACCATTAGTGATTCGCAAAACATCCAATCGATACTCCAAATGTTGCCATGTACGCTGCAGCATATCCACATCAATTCGCTCAATAGCAGCTCTGATTCTTGCTTTTAAATCATCAATGTCTGTCACCCGCGTACATTTCTAAAAAACTTAATGAGATTCTCTGTAAAATGGGATAACACTAGAATTTCTACACTTCATGGTTGACTTTTAATAACAGCCAAAAATTGTACAGATAATTCTCGGACACCCGATATATATATATATATATATATATATATATATATATATATATATATATATATATATATATATATATATATATATATATATATATATATATATATATATATATATATATATATATATAGTTAGGGTGTCCCAGCCTCACATGTGAAAATAAAAATTTGCAAGAGTCAAATCGCACACCCCTTTAATTAATTACACTTGAAGAAAGGAAAACATGGGCGAAATTTCATTGGCCTATTAGGAGGGGAAGGGTCCCCTCATTGACCTTGTTTATTCGACCCTATATGAACAAACGTAAATGCTCAGCATTAATCATTCTAGAATGGAAGAATGAAATGTAAATTCTTTCTAATGACTATATTAAAGGAAATGGAAATTCTTCCTAATGGCACATTTCATTTCGGGGGACAGAGGATCTTTTTGTCTGCTGAGGGGAACTGCTGGCGGTGGTATTCGACGACTTGGTACACGAGCTGCCGTTCCTCCTCGTTTTTTGTCAGGCCCTCGTTGAAATCTTCCGCCAGTTTCACCGCCCGTTCTGCCGCGTCGTTCACAGACTTCAACGATGGTGCACATCCTTCGAGATCTTTGGGGGTTTTTGGAACCGGCAGCTTCAGGCAATGAAAAAGGTTTTGAGTCCTTTTCGTGACCAAGGTGCTCAAATCCGACCGTCTCACGGTCAAACACTCTTTCCCTCCAGCCGACGCAGATCTTTTGGGTTTTCGGTCTTCTTGTGCAGGTTTTGGAGCATGGCCGTCTTCTCTGCATCGGTGGTTTTGGAGAACATAGCGAGTCCGGCTAAATCTTCGCTTAGGTACCAGAGGTGGCCCCGGAATTTCGTCAATGCGGCGGTACCTACATCATGATCCACCGCCTTGTACCGCTCTAGGTCCTCCAACAGCTCCAGGTCATTGACGGGCGCGTCCGCCGTCAATGGAGCCTCGAACCACCTCTGGAGGTAGATGGTGACGGCAAAGACGTTTATCCTGCGTAGTGACCGGACCTCGTGAGTGGTCAGGTGGAATTGGCTTCGGAAGATGAACATCTTAAGACAGTAAATGCCTTTGGCCATCCACCTGGCCCGGTGGTATGCTCCAGGACGATTGTACCGGAGATCTCGTTTGCCATGACCATCGAGAAAGACCAGAGCGAGGATCAGGAACTCCCGGTAATCGTCTCTTGGGTGGCCAACTTCAAGCTGGTCTTCAATGAAGTGGACAATCTGCTCTTTTTTCAACGCCACCCATTCTGAAAGGATGTCGCTTGGGCCATCGCCGTTGAACGGAGAAGCCTGCTTCTGGTCGATGAACTCCCATTGGGATTTGAAGCGAGCGAACAGCGCAATTTCAGGGCCAGAAGACCTGAAGAACAGGTCAAAGACTGAGGTGATTACCAATTCCATCATGTGGTGTCTGCAAGCCAGGAAAAGAACGCGGCGGTCCATTTGGTCCTGGATAATTGTACAAGCGCCGCTGTGAATACCGGTATTCGCCGCTGTTGTGTCGAAGCAGAGACCGGCAATCCATGGTTGAACTTGCGGCCAATCGTCCAGCACCTTCAGAACAGCTCCAGCCATCCGCTGTCCCGTGCTGTCAGGGATTTTTGGGATCGCCAACAACTTCTCAAGATTCTTCCCGCTGACCAGCACTGGTATGCGATCCGATTTCCCTCTATCCGAATCAGGGAGGAGTTTGCCATCAAAGTGGACGACAAGCGGCGTATCAGGATTGAACTCGGTCTTGATTCCGGCTGCCAAGTTCTTCCTGGACTTCTGCCGTGAATGGTGAAGACTTGATTTGGACAAGGTGACCGAGGATAACAACTCCCGCGGCAGCGAGTGCTGGAGCCACAATGTGCATCGCTTGGCGTACTGAGGTTCCAGTTCGATCCAGGGCTGCAGCAAAATTGGGATATTGGATGATCCTCCTTGCCGACACTTGGCCGTCCTTGGGAGCGGATTGAGGAGCCGAAGGACCAGGAGAGGAATATTGGACATCATCATTGGATGCTTCGGCCATGGACTCCGAAGAAGAAGACCCACTTTTCACCATTCCTTTGCTTGCAGTGAGTCCATCTCTTCGCGGCTTTTCTTCTTCCCCTTCTCTTCAGCTGCTCGGCGTTTCTCCCGCTCCACTGCCCTGCGAGCAAACTCCAGGTACTCTCCTCCGATGTACATCTTCCGCACGGTTCGCTGGTCATTCAGAAAGTCTCGATCTTCGGGGACTGATGAGTTTCATGGCGTTGGCATGAACTGTTTCGAACAGTGTATTCAGGTTGGCTTGGAATCCCTTTTCCCGCTTCAGTTGCTTCTCCCCCCCACGGTTTCGGTTTCTGGCAACCTTCTCGTAGTCCGTGGAGAGGGCCTTGATCCTCTCGACGCACTTGGGCTTGTGGGAGGTCGGAATATATGCCCGAGCCCACACCGCCATAACCTCATCAGCTACCACATTGGCAGCTTCCGCCGTGGACGTTTTTTTCTTCCGAGTGAAGAACAACAGACGTCGAAGAACATCTCCCACTGTCGGGAGTTGACACAGCGTTTCCAGGGTTTCATTTCGCAACACCCCCACCAACCACACAGTCTCCTGCTTTCTTGTATCCATAACCTGAAAAGAAATATGCTACAATTAGTATAAGGTAGAGAGTAGCCGTTCAGCAATAGTAACACATGGTTTGAGGGGACCCTTAAAATTAAAGAACACGAATGAAATTCATCTTGCTGGCATGTTTTCACGAGTGGAAGAAATTAGGGGGGTGTGCATGACAAACTTCAGGAACAAAAAAAATTGGGACACACTAATATATAAATATATATATAAACGAAAAAAACAAACCCCCAAAAATACCCAAAACTGAAGCAAGGAGAAAATTTAGGATAAAAAAAATATGCGAAACAGAAATGGACCTAAAACAAACATTCATCACAAGAAAACAAGGCAGCAGAAAACAAAAATAACCGAAAATACTTTCACACATTTGCGAAAAGAAAAATTAACTGTAAAGAGAGGAGTACTGGCCCGTTGAAAGATGGTGCAACCCAATACACAAATAACCTGAAAAAAATAGCGAATTGCTTAAGAAACAAATTAACTGTGTTTAGCACCGCTAAGTTCGAGAAGAAAGTACGAAACTGGTATGAATTCTTTGGCATAGATACAAATCAGTCAAGAACAAGTGCGGACATGAATCTACCAATGGATTTTGAAATCTCGGAAGGAGACTTAATTAAGACTATCACAAATACGAGCAAATACAGCACCAGGGCCAGTCACATGGAGTGCAATGTTTCTGAAGAAATGCGAGGAGTATTGCCGAACAACTATATTTACTGTAGAGAAAATCAATCGACACGGGACAAATTCCATTCTCAATAAAAACACCAATAACTGCCCTTATTCAAAAGAAGTAACAGCAATACCAAAGAACTATCGGCCAGTATTTTTGAACGTGTAATTGAGAGGGAAAATTGCTTACTACGTACAATAAAAAAAAAAAATTCACCCCGAACCAACATGGTTTTAGAGCTGGAAGATCATGCCAGTCACAGTTATTTGACCAGAGAGAGAAAGTATTAAAAACACTGTGTCGAAGAGTTTAATCTGAAGTCTCAGAAGACGTCAGCCCTGTCCCACAAGGTACAGTATTAGCTCCCTTGCTGTTTATAATAATGATTGCAGACATTATCGACAGTGTCGTATCGTGTTCCGCGGATGACACAAAGATATGCAAGGAAATGTCAAACGAAGGTGACACAGAAAGACTACCAATGATAACACTAGGCAACAAAGATTTTGTTACAGAAGACCAAATAGGTTCTCCTAGCTAATTTCGGTATGCTGATTTCAAATCTATAATTAGATTTTTTCTATCACGTCTAGATTTTGTGTAAAATGCAAATCACTTTTAGTAACATTTTCTACCACGTCCAGATTTTGGTTTTAATCGGCTTAATGCCAGTAATATGAAACTTGCTTTTCAAGGTTAAAGCAATTTTTTTGCCAACTATATACAAATTCGAACAATTTTGATAAATAAAATTTATCCCGAGTCGGCAACACTGAGTCAAGAGCATAGTAACGGGCAACGGCCCAACGGTCAGTCGCTACGTGATAGTCAAGCAGAACGGTTGTTGAAGCTCTCTGCTGATGAGCAAGTGACAGGTTGTGGTGACTTGTGTGTTTTATAGCATTTGTTTTGTACTACGGTGTGTATTTCTTTTATTTTGCACATCGTAATAATTACTTTCTACGTTTTTTTCAGATATTGTATGGTAATTCAAAATGGCATCAAATAGACGTGCTTGTGTAAATCACCCAGACAACTTCTGCTTTGTCTGTGGACAATATACACCTAAGCCACAACGTAGAAACATAACAACAAAGATTAAACTTGCCTACAAGTGTTATTTTGACTAAGTTAGGAGACCAACAGAGGGACTGGGCACCACATATTTGCTGTGCACAGTGCAATGCAATGTTAATAGCTTGGATGAATGGTAAAAGAAAAGCTATGCCGTTCTCAGTCCCCATGGTTTGGCGTGAGCCGAAAAAATCACTTCAATGATTGTTATTTTTGTTTGACAAGATTGCTGGTTTCACAAAGAAAAACAAATCAAAGATCACGTACCCAAACTGCGAATCAGCAATGAAACCAGTACCACATGATGAAACAAATCCACCACCAGTTCCACCAGCAACGATAACAGACAGCAGTTCATCTGAAGATTCTGCTAGTGATATAGAAACAGGGAAAGATGGCATATATGTTCCAGATGCAAATATTTCCCACATTTGTTAAGTCAAGCGGAGTTAAATGACTTAGTGCGCGATTTGGAATTACCAAAAGAAAAGGCAGAGTTGCTTGGTTCAAGACTTCAAGAATTTAATCTTCTCCAACCAAACACCAAAGTTTCCCATTTCCGCCATCGCCATTTGCAGTTTTCATCATTTTACTTACAGGAAGAAAACGTTTGTTTCTGCACGATATCAGTGGTCTGATGCAAGGGATTGGCTGTCGCTATGATCCAAAAGAATGGAGACTGTTCATTGACTCTAGTAAAGCTAGCCTTAAAGCTGTATTACTGCACAACGGCAATGAAAAACCTTCAATACCTGTAGCACATGCCACTGGCCTTAATGAGACTTATGAATCGATGAAACTGCTGCTAAGACTCATCAAATATAAGGACCACACATGGAATATTTGTGGCGACCTTAAAGTTGTATCATTACTTCTTGGGTTACAGTTGGGCTACACAAAGCATATGTGCTTTTTGTGTCTATGGAACAGCAGAGATGACAAGAACCACTACAAAAAACATGATTGGCCATCTAGAACTGAACATGTTGTGGTAAATACAATGTGAAACACCCAGCACTTATTGACCCTCAGAAAGTACATCTTCCACCACTTCACATTAAACTTGGCCTTATGAAAAATTCGTGAAGGGTATGGATCATCAAGGTAGTGGTTTCCAATATTTAAAGGATAAATTCAAAGGAATATTGACAGATGCTAAGCTAGAAGCTGGAGTTTTCACTGGACCACAGATCCGCAGTGTCATCCACGACTCATCGTTTCCATCTAACCTAAATGAGAATGAACTAGGAGCATGGACATCTTTCGTTGAAGTTGTCAAATTTTCTTGGAAACCACAAAGCTGAAAACCACCGTAAACTCGTAGAAAACATGCTTAAATCTTATGAAATAATGGGATGCAGAATGTCTTTGAAAATTCATTTTTACATTCTCATCTTGACTTCTTCCCGGCCAACCTTGGGGCTGTAAGTGACGAGCATGGTGAGCGCTTCCACCAACAGATCTCAGTTATGGAAAACAGATACAAGGTAATTTCAACCCAAATATGATGGGAGATTATTGTTGGTTCCTGCAGAAGGAGAGCTCGTCATCCTACAAGCGACAAAGGAAGAGGACACACCAAAGTTTCACTTAAGAACAGGAATTTGCCTTTCAGTAGTAACAACAAAATACTAACGCGCTTTGGGTGGATGGTTGGGCGCAGGGGTGGTAAATCCGCCAGCGGAATTCCGCTGTCTGTCTTAAGCCAGAATAAAGGAGGAAAGACATCCCTGTTCACTAATTATTTAAGTATGCTTAACATAAAACGTGGCACGGAAAAGTAGCTTAGACGGCTTTCGTAATAGAAGCGGGTGAGAAAAAAAAATGAAAAATAGGGGTTTTCGGTTACACAAAATCTGGACGTGATAGAGAAATTTTGATATCAGATCTGAAATCAGCATCAGCGCTTTAGTAGGAATCAGTAGTTCACGTGTCTGTAACAAAAAAAAGGTTGAAATTTGTTGCCTAGTGTAATGAAACATTATTCAAGTGGGCGGAACACAACAATATGAAGATGAACGAAGAAAATTTCCGGCTTATAAGATATGAAAACAGGGCGGAGGAGCTATAAGCTAAAGAATAAAGGGTACAAAACAAAAATACAAACAGGTAACACCAAATCCACAAGTCAAGAATCTTGAAGTAATAATGTTTATATAATATATATATATATATATATATATATATATATATTATATATATATATATATATATATATATATATATTATATATATATATACACACCTTGTTAACCTTGTTTTGGTTCCGTGCGTGGGTCTTTCTTCACACGAAAGTCAAGCTGGTGGCCCCGCCTCTAGTCCTGGCTTGGTGGAGCGAGTTGCTTTCTTGCGCTCTCCACCGTACATAGCCAAGTACACCCGGCTCATCTAGTACCGTCCTGAGTTAGGCATCTAGTCTTCTCTTGAAGACTAGAACTTTGACCCCTGTAACGTTTCTGACGTCCTTTGGAAACTGGTTGAAAATTCTTGACCCCCTGACAACCAACCTATTTTCCTTCAGAGTTGAGGAGGTCCCTTGTCGGGCCTTTAATTTGGGAACACTGCACATTCTGCCTCTCCTATTTTTCAGCGTTGTTTGGATGGTAATTGGGTTTAGTTTGAGGTTTGGTACCAGCTTTTCGATAATTTTCCATATGTAGATTATGGTATACCCAGGGTTGGCAAAACCCCAAGTTTTTCACAAAAAACAACCACCCAACTGGGTTTTTGCTT
Organism: Bathynomus jamesi; assembly: GCA_023014485.1. Lineage (NCBI taxonomy): Eukaryota > Metazoa > Arthropoda > Malacostraca > Isopoda > Cirolanidae > Bathynomus > Bathynomus jamesi. The sequence continues at coordinate 259,464 of JAJOZX010002873.1, read as the reverse complement.
TTTGATGGGTTGAAATTTTTTTTAGAAAGGTTCGATAATTATGTCGTGCCTAATATACCTATTATTTTATTAATTTATTTATCTAATCTACAGTATATATTAAAAAGACATCTTTATTTCACAGAAAGTTCAGATATGAGAGATAATAATGACATATTAGAATTTTCTCCATTTTAATTTTAGATCTTTCCTTTATTTCTTAACAGCAGATTTCAGCTTTATTTTGACCTAACTCAAATTTAAATTTTTAAGATGCCAAACTCAAAGTTATAGAGGTGGAAGATCTAAAGCTAGCGAATGGGACGAGGTGACTTTATTAAGTGATCAGCCTACTTGAGGACTATGCAATTATTGCAAAGAAAGTATCACTCGAAAAATTGAGAGAGTGAAACATCATCTTGAGAAATGCAGTAAAAGAAAAGTGGAATGTTTTGAAAATGAGGCAAGAGGTATGCCGAGACTCGAATTTGGAGCATCAGTTGAAACTGATACACTTCCTCCAACTTTGGCTTCTGGCAAAGATGATCCAAAGATTATAAGTGAAAATGTGCCTGAAATGAGTGACACCAGTGCGGGTTCTTCATCATCCACATTCTGTCATTCAACACCAATAAAGCATAAAAGGCAAAGATCAATTACACCATTTGTGGTAAAAACGACTGTGGACCAAAAGGAAGAATTAGATTTACGAGTTGCAAGGTTCTTTTTTTCAGTTAACATACCCTTCAACGTTTTAGAAAATAAAGAATTTATAAAATTAATCAAAGGTCTAAGATCAGGATATGAACCACCAAACGGGAAAAGGTTGGCATCTGATCTGTTAATAAAAGTTAATGATGAAGTAATCCATGAAATGAAGAATGACCTTAATCTTGATGATTGTACCATTACCCTTATATAGGATGGCTGCAGTTCAGTAGGTAATGATCCTATTATTGCGCACAGTATTCATAATGGAAAAAAGCCATATCTGATTTCAGCAGCAGATGCTGGAAGTACGAAAAAGACAGCAGAATATTGTGCACAGTTAGCTAGAGAAGCAATAACAAAAACTAAAGAAATATATGGCAATATGGCATTGATGCAAGTATAACTATTTTGTAGGTACATTTTATGTTAGTTATGAACTGAATGTAATTCTCCGCCTTGGTATACTCAAATGCTCAGTTCCTTACGAGTTATGACATTTTATTTTCAGGTATTTGCTATATGCACTGATAACGAAAACAAAATGATAAGAATGAGAGAAATTCTTAAGGAGGACAACTACAGTCTTATTACTTATGGCTGTTCAGCACACCATCTAAACTTGGTACAAAAAGATGTCTCCCCAAAATCAGTTCTCAAGCATGTTGTAGAAATTAACAAATATTTCCAAAACCATCACCAACCTCATGTAAGCTAAAAACAAATCCAATAAATTAGCTACTGTCAGCTTTACTTTTATGCATTAGCACTGTCACCAGTGTGAATCCTAATTCACGACTCATTAATAAGTTGCATAGGCCATTTATTTATGCTGTCAAATCCAGCAATATTTGTAATAAAAATTTATATTTTAGGGTTGGTTAATGGAGAAAGGAGGTATGATGCCGCAACTACCAAATGAAACCAGATGGAATTCTCAGTTAGAATGCATAAAAACCTATTTGTCAAATTACTTCTATATATAGAAATAAGAGGAGAGCATATTGAAGACATTGATCACAACATCGGAAAATTGATAGATAACTTATCTATACAGAAAGAGGCAGTCAATTTACAGTCACAACTCTTACTTGTTGGAAATGCTCTAGATAAGGTGTGTTTATATTATGCAGTTAAAATTACTTAACTTTAAATACCAATATTAATTTAAAGATATTTTATGGACTTACAGTGCACATTTTATTTATAGAATCCTGTACTAAAGCACTACTAATAAATAACTAAAATACACTTCATTTTATGTGTTGTAACTTGTAACACCAAAAAATAAACTCTAACTGCATAATTCTAAATGTTTACAGATGTTTTCATTCAGCCAAATATAACTTTATAGTTTTTATTTTTTTTGTTACAATTGCAGGCTGATAATACAACATTATCTGATGCTGTTGAAATTTGGCTCAATTTAATCCAAGATGAAAAATTAGCTCCATGCAAAGAAGATATTATTAAGAGATTTAAAAAAGCTATGGAGCCATGTCATCTTTTGGCAAATATAACTGACCCAAAGTATGAAGGTAAATAGGACCTAAATGCTTAACTACTATCAATATACGTATAAAACATAGGTAACTCAACCGTATGGGCAGAAGAGTTTTCTCTAATCTGAATCAAATCATCTGGCATTGCCATATTAGATAACAATTAGCATAAATTAGATACCATAACATAAATTATAAAATCTATATTATTAGCTTTATTTTTGTTTCCACACAATTCTATTATTTTTCAGGACAAAAACTGAATAGAGTTCGAGAGGAAGAGGCTGAAAAATGGCTGATTGAAATAAATTCAAAATACATGGCAGGATATTATGCATTCCGCTTAAAAGACGCACTAATTTTTCCTCCTTATTTATTCAAAGATAGTGAGCTCTACATCAGCTAGTAATTGGTGGAAAATTGTTGAAATGAAAGAAAAAAAAGAGAGACCAGGTTACCATTAGGTTTTGCTAAATTTATGAGATCTATTCATAGTTGTCCGGCCAGTTCCGGATCATTGGAAAGATTTTTTTCAACGTTTGGCTTGGTATGGAGTAAAATGCGAAATACTGTAGGTTAGGGAAAGAAAGAGCAGAAATGTTGGTTCGAATCTACCGCCACCTAAGGTCAAAAGATGCTGAACATACTGATCAATAAATAATTAATATTAGGTACGACTTAAATTATAAAGCTGAAAAGAAACATGATTTATTTTTAAATATAGGTAGCCAATTAGAAGATAGATAAATTAGATACAGTATTAGATATAAGGTTCATAACGAAACATGTCAAATAAATAGTTTCTGGAAATTTTAGTTTATATTGGCCTTATCACATTAATTATAGTTTATAGTTGTTAATATATAAGACTGCATAACCATATTATAAGAAATGCCAAGTTAAAAATAAGTTTATGAGAAGTAAATTGATGTGGGTTTTTAGGTTGGGTTTTTGCTGGGTTTTTGGGTTTGGGTTTTTGGGTACCAACCCTGGATATACCTCTCTCGTCTTTCCAGGGAGTAGATTTAGTTTACGTAGTCTTTCCCAGTACTTGAGTTCTTTGCAGCCATCAATCTTGGCTGTGAAATGTCTTTGCGTTTCTTCTAGTTTATTAATTTCTTCCTTTTTATATGGGGACGTCAAAACTGAGCAGTATTCAAGTTTTGGTATGAATGATCAGTGTTCTCAGCAGGGGAATCATTACTGTCTTGTCCCTCCTTTTGAACGCTCTTAGTACCCGTTCCACGACTCTTTTTGCTTTGTTTATTTGCCATCTTATTTTGTGTCTCGAATTTGGCATCATCGGTCATTATTACCCCGACGTCGACCGCTTTCGTGCTTCTCTGGGGCATAATATGCAATCTTTTCAAGTTCCTCATTTCTACCATATCTCAAGAGCTGAAATTTCTCGGTGTTAAATGTCATTGCTGTCTTCTGACCATTTGTATATTTTGTTCGTGTCCCTCTGCAAGGCCTCCACTTCGTTTGCATCGCTGATTTTTCTGCTGATCTTTGTATCGTCCGCAAATGATGTTACTATACTGTTGCTGTTTACTCCACTGTCTATGTCTGTTAGCATGATAATGAACAGGGGTGGGGCCAGTACTGTACCTTGCGGTACTGAGCTGCGTACTTCTGATTCTAATGATGATACACTGTAAGAGTGTGATGGGTAGGGTAGGGTAATTGTGAAAGTTGAACGTGAGCGATAGGTGGTGTGTGAAACTAGAGCTTGGTGTGAATGATTTGAAAGTGAGCAAGGTGAAAGGTAGTAATATAAGTTTGGGGATGATTCGTGCTTGTGATCTTAACAATAGAGGTTGGAAGCGGGAGATTCAAAGTTAGAAGTTGCAAGAAGCTCATAAAACTTTGCTCCCCGGGCTTCTTCTCATTCTTTCATATCATTTTAATGCCAGAAAAATATATTAGCTACATTGAAACACACTAAGCCTTGCCACCAGGCAGCTGAAAAATATGCTTTATTGAATTAATTTATTATACTTAATACTTATTTATTTTTTTCAGATTTACCTATGATAAATAGCGTATCTATTAAATAAATCGTAGTTTTACTCGAGTTAATATAAACTTAAATAATTATTACAAAATTTAACACTTATTTTTTTGTCAAGAAGAGCAACAATTAATTACTTTTCAATGGCAGACGGAAACAATAATAATAATGATGATGATCCAAATAAAAAATCAAAGGATAATTCAAATATTTCCTTAAGAAAAGATGATATAATATGGTTAATAGAAAAGCATATCGAAAAACTCTCTGATGTTCGAATCCAACGAAGGGGGACATTTTACACTATTTTTTCTACCTAAAAGATGGACTAATGAAGAAAGAAATTTAGAAATTTTAACGGTACAATTGTTGAAAAAGTATTAGAAGATACAGAAAAGCAGTAGATGAAATCAGGAATCGAAACACAACGTAAAGATAAAGTCAAGAAAAAGATTTTAGACCTTTACGAGAATTATAGGACACTCCAAAAAAAGAAAGGTTCCAATTCCAACAAGGTAAAGGAAGAAAATTTGGTTAGAGACCTTGACTCTTATTTTTTTTATTGCCCATAAAGATGCTGAACACAGAGTTCAAACTGATCGGTTGAAGACGACAGAACAGAAAAAAGAGGATATTGATTTCATAAATGCAATGAAAGAGGGTAGAAAAGTTCTTTTGGGATCCGAAGATAAAAAGTATTCAAAAAAAAGGTTCAAGCTAAAAGGAATAGGGAAGAGAATTTCACTTACAGAATGGAGACAGACATGCGAAGAAGAGAGCTACAAGAGGCTTCAACTAGCGAACTTAACGATGAGATAGACATTGTTGAAGAGATTATTTAGAACTAGATGATAGTGATGAAAATGTGATTTGAAATTCTGATAAAAAATAAAAAAGAAAGCGTTCGAAAACTATCGCATTAGAACTTCCACGAAACCCATTCAAAAGTAAAAAAGTAAAAAAAATATCTGAAATGGCTGATCGTTTAAATTTATCTTCTGGCCAAAGAACTGCATTTATGGCTGCCATCGCAACAGAGGGGGGGGGGGAGTTGATTTGGAGAATATCACGTTGTCTAAAACAAGTACGAGGACAGCAAGTAAAATAGTGCGGCAAAAAAAAGGCGAAGAAATCAAAAGTAATTTTGTATGCCCAAAATTTTGTAATCTTCATTGGGATGGAAAAATTTTGCATGAAGATGATGAAAGATTAGGAGTGCTGATATCTGGTGCCCCAGGATATGAAGAGGGAAAGCTCCTTGGCGTTCCAAAAATCGTCGATGGCACTGGTAATACACAAGCGAATGCTACTCATTCTCAAGTAGCTGAATGGAAAGTCGAATCCAATATATATGGTCTTGTTTTTGACACTACGGCCTCCAACTCCGGCTGGAAAAATGGAGCCTGTGTAAAATTAGAAGAATTATTCCAAAAAAAACTTTTCTTTTTTGCTTGTAGACACCACATACTGGAAAGAATCTTGCAAGCAGTTTGGTCAAAACTTTTCGGCGACACTAGCAGTCCAAATAATTTAGATTTTAAAAATTTTCAGAAGTTTTGGAATACCATCAACAAAGAAAATTTCGAAATTCTTGAATTTAAAGATCGATCCTTAAAATCTCGTTGTGAAGATGTTAAAAAATTTCTTCAAGAAACGTTGACCCAAAGTTCTGACAAAAAAATCATTACCAAGAGAAGATTACAAAGAGTGTGCGGAACTTATGCTTATTCTCTTGGGAGGGACTCCGCCTCGTGGTGTGCATTGGTTAAAGCCAGGAGCATATCACCATGCAAGGTGGATGGCGTACATTTTGTATGCGGCTAAAATGTTTGCTTTCAGTGGTCAACTTGGGTACGATTCCCAAAAAATAAAAAATCTTGAACGCTTTTGCACATTCACATCGCTTTTTTATATACAACCCTGGTTATCAGCTACCAATGCAGCTGATGCTGCAATAAATGACCTAAAATTGTAAAATTGATTCAGATGTGGCCTCAGCAGCTATAAAAACCTTTGAAAGACATTTTTGATACATGACAAAAGAGTTAGCTTCATTTTCACTGTTTTCAAATAAAATTGAGATCTCTGAAAAGCGCCAAATAGCTAAAAAAAATTATGATGTCACTTTTTGGGGTACTGAAGAACGATTCATACTGGGCTCTCAATGTTTCAGATATTTCTTTTAGATCATCTGTTAGTTCATTATTTCCTTTCCTTAAGGGCCCGATAGTAGCGCGCGTTTTTGTTTTCCTTTTCGCATAGCTGTAGAAGTATTTTGGAATTTCCTTTATTGCTTCTACCGCCTTTTCCTCTTCCCTCCCTGTATGGCCCTTTATCAGAGTTTGTATTTCCCAATCGATTCTCTCCAGTTCTTGTATTACTTTCCCGGCATTATTGTCTCCGCAATTAGCTAACTTCGTCGCTACTCTCTTTCTTTTGCGGAATATTCTTCTTTCTTGCCTCTCTAGCCAGTTCCTCTTTCCTTTTGGCTGTACTTTCGGAGCATATTTTTCCAAAATTCTCCGTCTTTTCTTCCAAGGTTGTTAGCATTTTCTCAGTTGTTTAATTCTCTAAAACTGTTCTCCACTCTATTTGGGCCATGGATCCGATTTCTTCCCAATTTATGGTCTTGGAGTTTAAGTTAAAAGCCCCAAATTTGCTTCTTCCTTCCGTATGTGTATTGTATTTTAAAGTTATCGCTATATTTGTTGATAACTCGATTATATTGTGGTCTGAGATAATAGTTGGAGTTATTTTTATATCGGCAATCAAGTTCGTGTTATTTGCAAATACCAGATTTGGGGTTATTTTTCCTGGTATTTTCTGTTATCTCCTGTGTCAGCATAAACTCGTTTATGAGAGCCATCAGCATTTCTGCTTGCTCCTGGTCCTCTCTTGTGCCCCCTTATCTTGCTGTATAAATATATTTCTACCCACCTTTTTGTATTTTATAAATGGGAAATTAAAATTGCCGCAGAGTATTATGGCATCCGAAAATTTTTCATTTGGAGAGTTTGGAGGTCTATAGATGACTATCAGTACCACGTTTAGTTTCTCTATTTTCACTGCAAGGGTTTCCACGAAACTGTTGGATTTACTTATTACCGTCTCTGTCATATGCCTCTCATGTATATAAATAGCATAGCCACCTTTACGTCTCGCTGTTCTATCCGCTTAGTAAGTTGAATCCATCGATATGCAATTCTTTCTTATCGATACAGTGTTCGCAGTTATCGCAGTTTCCCTGGCAGTCTTTAAGATGTGTTTCTGTGAGGCATGTGATGTCCGCCCTTGTTTCGTCCATAAAAACTTTCACATCCGAAACTTTGTTTAGTGAATTGTTCTGTTTTATTTTTTGAATATTTGCCAGGACAATGTTTATGTTCTTTGTTTTGCATTGCCCCTTGTGCATTTTAAGTTCGTTGGCCTTTGGTTTCGCGTGTTTTGTAGCCTTGTGGTCCTCCGAGATGGACCCGTTCCCGCCTACCTGTTCCGGTCGCTTCTTGCCATGTAGCGGTCCAGCTCGAGGGTTCCCAGCTGTGTGAGATGCATGTGCTGTATAAGGCTTAGCAGCCGTATTGTGTCCGAGATGCTGAGAAAATTTTGTGTGGTGTGTGTGTTTTGTTTGCTATTTTGGTACATTTTTTTCTCACATTCCTTCTGTTGTCATTTGAAACTTGTCCTTTGAACTTGTCGGGAGATTATGGTGGTAGCATTTTCTCCCGTACTGGTAGGTTCCATACGTCGCGTAGGTTTTGCAAATGTCCGGATGGTGTGTGTGTGTGTGTGTGTGTGTGTTTTATATATATATATATATATCAGTGGCGTGCGGTGATTTTTCGTCAAGGGGAAGCAATTCAAGCAAAAACAACAAAGATTATATAAAATAAAAATAAAACTTTAAAATACTCGTATATAATAAAAACAAAACACACACAATCATCTACTTACTTTACTTATAGGTTAATTCTATTCTTCTTTCTTTTTTATTAAATATATCTATTATTTCTTCGTAAAAGGCATCGGTTTTCATATCCTTAAGAAGCTTTTTCTCAATTGAGATTAAAGCTAAACTTGCAAGCCTTTCTTACCCTTGCGCATTTCTAGCGTAGTTATGTATTCGCTTTAAATGAGAGAATGACAGCAGACAGCACGTAAAGTTGCCAGATATTTCAAGAAAAGTAACTATAAGATCTGGACAGCGATTTCTAAATTGCTTCCTTTTTGACATAGGGAAGGATAAAATAACGATAAATATATATATTCTTTTTCGCTTAACATGGCCATGGAATTTTTTAGTAGAAAAACTATATATGAAACTTGTTGTATTCAATAAATACTACATTATTAAACATTAAATGAGTTTTTAGAATGGAAAGAAACAATTTGTAACAGTAAAAAAAAAGCGAAAGTCATTGGGAAAAAGGATGCATTTCGTCAATTGTTGTCCAACTCGAGATTTTTTGCGTCGGCTTTCTTAAAGGTTTTTGCACGAACGGCAACCAATGTATATACTATGTATCCACCTGATTACCAATCAAATGCTATAAATAGTATAATAAAATGATTTTGTACAAATTATTAACACATATTGAACTGTTTAAACTTTAAAGTATAATACAGCATTTTCTTCTTTCTTTGAATAGGGAAGCATTGCTTCCCTTGCTTCCATGGACCGCACGCCACTGATATATATATATATATATATATATATATATATACACACACACACACACACAGGGTATAACAAGAGTCCGTTACCTTCGGAACTTCTATTTTGCTATGAAGACGATAAATGTTGAAATTGCATGCCATTCAAGTTAATTCGATCACGTAAGCTACAGTGATCGTTAAGTAGAACATCCTTACTGATGCTGTAATATTCTTTTGTTTGTTGTCTTTTAGCTACTGAATAGCTTGTGGTCTTTTCTGGTAAATAACTGACTTTAAATGTTTTACGTAACGTTCGATGTAGCTTACATGATCGAATGAACACCTGTTGACACCTGAATAACATGCAATTTGCAATTATTACATTTATTGTCCTCATAAAAAATAATCTGTTATGTAACGGACTTATATATATATATATATATATATATATATATATATATATATATATATATATATATATATTATATATATAATCCCGAACTGTCGTTCGAGGAAAATAATTTTGCAAGTAGACGTACCTAACTTTCGCATTTTAACTTTTTTTAATTTTCCTCAAATTCTTTGATGTTTTACATATGTTGGAGTTGAACTAATTTTTTTATTTGTTAAACTTTTCCAAATGAACGGTAAACTTTTTATAACTATCCGATGCATGGTACAAAAGATAAGGACAAATATAACAAATATTTCTCTAGACGAATACTTATGAGCGACACACACACACACACACATATATATATATATATATATATATATATAGTGTGTGTGTGTGTGTGTGTGCTGTGAACTATTTAATAAAAAAAATTCAAGCGCTGTTGAATGACATACTAAACAAAACATACTAAACTCAAGGTCAATCACAGTCCAAAATTTGATCTCTGAATGGTAATGAATAGGTATTTGAAACGGTCCGTAAATTACAAACTATTTGAGTGACTAATGAGTCATTCTCGAAGAGGATGGGGATCAACCAAGGCGAAACTTCACGAGGGTCGTGAATCTATTTTAAGGTGCGCGTGCCCATTAACCCTCAGGGAAATGTTTTCTTCGTTGGACAAAATACTTTTACAGGGAAGTTTCTTTTCTTTATAACTGAAATAATAGTCTACCAGTACGGAAACTAGCCATCATTTCAATTTATCGGTGAACTGATAAAAGGGCTTTTCATTTTGGAAGTTGCATTGGTATTATAATCTTGTTTAATTATTCCCTTGTCCAGATTATAATGAAGAGGGTTTACTAATTTATAGGAGTTAGATAAGCCTTTGAGTATGAAAATAAGATATTATTTGGAAGGGTTGACAAGCTAAGATTTACGATGATTTCCAATTTAAAGTGATCAAGAATAGTTGAAAAATTATTTAAATACCTAACGAGGAAAAATTTCATTCACTCTGAAGAAATTAAACAAGCAAGCTGCTATTAACTGCTGCCACCAGTGCGAAAACGGATTTTTCTCTCTCTCTCGTTATCCGGGGGACTTGAGATTTAACCCGTTATACAGGGTGTCCCACAATTAACTATCTATTTCAATGAAATCGGACAAATTTTTTAAAAACACACTTTTATTTATGTTTATCATGTTTAATATGTGTTAAAAATGTATAAATTTCTAAATTTTTTTCATAATTTTATTTTCATAATTTTTTCATTATCTGGTCCAATGAAAGGCCGTCTGAAGTCATAGAATGGCAAAGAGACTCCAAAAGTTAACGTGTGGCTTGGAATGACCAAATCCAAAATTTATGGCCCATTCTTCTTTGCGGCAGCAACTGTAACAGGTACCGTCTACCTTGATATGCTTCAGCAGTTTCTCGAACCACAGCTTCTTGATGATGGCATTCTTGATAATGTTGTGTTTCAACAAGATGGAGCACCATGTCATTATGCTCTAATTGTTCGAGAATACCTCAACAGACGCCTTCCGAATCGGTGGATTGGACGTGGAGGACCTCGACCTTGGCCTCCGCGTTCTCCGGATTTGACACCCCTGGATTTCTTTGCATGGGGTTTCATAAAAACAAAGGTTTATCGCCAAAGATCAATGCTTCTTGTTGAAACACATTATCAAGAATGCCATCATCAAGAAGCTGTGGTTCGAGAAACTGCTGAAGCATATCAAGGTAGACGGTACCTGTTACAGTTGCTTCCGCAAAGAAGAATGGGCCATAAATTTTGGATTTGGTCATTCCAAGCCACACGTTAACTTTTGGAGAGTCTCTTTGCCATTCTATGACTTCAGACGGTCTTTCATTGGACCAGATAATGAAAAAATTATGAAAATAAAATTATGAAAAAAATTTAGAAATTTATACATTTTTAACACATATTAAACATGATAAACATAAATAAAAGTGTTTTTAAAAAATTTGTCCGATTTCATTGAAATAGATAGTTAATTCTGGGACACCCTGTATATTTCGCTTTTGAACATTACATTCTTTTCATGAATAATCATATTTATTTTTATATGTCATATATATATATATAATATAAGCAAAGAACCACAGGGAAAAGGAAACACGAAGTCCGAGCGCTTTCGTGATATATTCACATCTCCAGGGACAAGAGAGAAATAGGAATATATCACGAAAACGCTCGGACTTCGTGTTTCCTATATATATATATATATAGAAACGACGTAAATATTGAGGAGCGTTCTGCACACGAGGAAGAGAAATAACGAACAAATGAAAAATGAAGTCCCCGCCCGGGAATCGAACCCAGGATCTTCCGATTGCCGGTCAGATATGCTAACCACTACACCACAGGGCACACAATAGTCAGAAGTCGTGATTCTCCTACATAGGGCAGAAACCAATGCCCTAAGAGGGCACCCTCGCAAATCGTGAATATGTACATTCAACTGCAATGACCACGCAGTATATTAATGTATAGAAACGACGTAAATATTGAGGAGCGTTCTGCACACGAGGAAGAGAAATAACGAAATGAAAAATGAAGTCCCCGCCCGGGAATCGAACCCAGGATGTAGTGGTTAGCATATCTGACCGGCAATCGGAAGATCCTGGGTTCGATTCCCGGGCGGGGACTTCATTTTTCATTTGTTCGTTATTTCTCTTCCTCGTGTGCAGAACGCTCCTCAATATTTACGTCGTTTCTATACATTAATATACTGCGTGGTCATTGCAGTTGAATATATATATATATATATATATATATATATATATATATATATATATATATATATATACACACACACACACACCACACACACCATATATATTATGACAATCCAGTTAGGAAAACCCAAAAAATTATTATGAACTCGAATATTTACTAATACGCATATTAATACTAATACGCCACCAGCTTGACCTCCGTGTGAAGAGAGACCAACGCACGAAACAACATAAGGTAAGGTGTATTAAATATTGCCCCCTTTTTCAAGTACCATCCCCCATCTATGATTATGGCTCTCAACAAGGGTTGAGAGCTAACCCTCAAAAGGGACAAAGGCCGAGAGACAGAGGCCTCCGAAATTATAATTTATGAGTGAGCACACTCGTATTACTCGTACGTATCGAGCTGAGAAATAGAGATCGAACATTATGTATATATCAGTTAATAATAATTCTTGTTTAATAAACTTGCACAGTAAATCCTCACATCCCGCGTCTTCAGAAGACGCGAATTCGCCAAGACGCGGGATACATATCCCTACCAAACCCTAAGAGACGCGGCATGACGAGCCAAATTTAAACTAAACGTAGCCAGAACGCGTTCAAAACCCGACTGAGTCAGCAGCAGGGTTGCCAGGTCGTGCCAAATTTGACATTTTTTGCCAAAATTCTGTGATCTTATGAAAAACTGACATTTTCATATGGCAAAAAATAATGGCTGCCAAAGAAATGCCAATTCTCAACATTTTGTTGCCATTTTCTGCCAAATTTAGGACATCTTATACAAAAGTATTTATACGCCAATTTTAATGCAAATTAGCAACTGATTTTGCAACTGCACTTAACAACTGATACCTAGTGTTTGTTTCTCCGCTCATAAATGAATGTGAGCAAATTACAGTAAAGCATCCTTTCAACATACAAATGCTGATCAGTGTCAATTAGTCAATGACTTGAATATTTTTTACATTTCATTAAAAAGCAGTCTGTAAAGAAGAATTCATAAATAGATATGAAAATATAGAAGATTCACATATAAGCCTTATTAAAGATATCCAATTTGAAGCTAAATTCTACCAGGAACTAGAAAAATCAAATTTTCACAGGAACATGTCTTTCAGATACAACATCGCTGCCTGAAATTTCTGGTAACAGGCTAACAGCAGTAAATCAATTTTCCAAAAGACTGCCTGACAAATTTGAATTTTATGATACATTAAAATCTCTTCATCCAAATATACTTCTCTCCCAGGTAAGTATGTCCAATTTCATAACTTGAACCTGGGAGAATTTAATATTAGAAATGTGGATCTTCAAGAGAATGAAACTCGATATATAAATATTAGATTGGTTGATTGGGCAAGCGGGGATGTGGAGTTGTGGACCTTAACGATCAAAAGAAATTTTGGTGACATGTGTACAGCTTCAAAAATGCTGTTGGAGTGTATTGTTTTAGAGCTCTGGCAACATTAGTTTTGACCAATTTATGTTTGCCAATATCTAATGCATATGTTGAAAGTTTAGCCAAGCTACAATAGTAAAAACAAAATTGAGAAATAAAATGGGGTGTAGGCTTCTTAACAGCATGTGATGTTAAACAATTTATGTTGCACAAATTTTGATGTAACTGATGAGATGTAAAGTAAATTTAATGCTGGTATTTATGATAGTAATGTTCATAAAGAAACTGAAGAGTCAAGTGATATTTGGTCTGAAGACTTTTGATTTATTCACTTACATTTAAGGTAGTATTTTTATACAAAATCAATTTCGCTTTCCAATGGTTTAATTTAGTCCAATAATGGTATAACATCTAACTAGTTTTTATTTCATGAACTAATGAACTAATATACATTTTCTTAACAATTATGTTTTTGTTTTTTATATTCCTCATTGCTTAGAGAATTGCCAAAATTTTTGTAATTTTTTTTAATTTTATGCCAAAAACTGCAGATATAAATGCCAAAAGCGAGTCAGAACACCTGGCAACCCTGGTCAGCAGTCTGGCTGTGCGCGTCGTCTTGAGCGGTTGGCTTACTCTCGTCTCCAGTGGTTTCAATAATTCTTTATTTTTTACCATTAATCTTAATTTTTCTTTGTATTGAAAATGGAACCTAAGCGAAAAATTATTATTATTATTATTATTATTATTATTATTATTATAAATATGGTAGTGTAAATAATATTACCCATTTTAAATACTTAAATACTTGCCAAAAAATTATTTAAAAAAAAGTTTATGAAAAATCTAAGACTTCGAGAACCTAACCCACTATTTCCCATTGACTTAACACTTCATAAGACGCGGCATTTTTCAAGACTACAACTATCGTGCTATGTGGGGTTTTACTGTATATTTAAACTGCACCCCGTCGTCTTTATCCCTTCGTCAGAATATTTAAGTATTAATGTACTTTTACAAAAAGTATTGGTCGAAGATTTCGAAGGGGGCAATTAACTTAAGGAGATAGTCGGATTCGCAAACCGCGGCCCGACGAATGATTCCTGACTAATATAAAGGGTGATCCAGATAAATGGGACCCATAAAAAAAAGCCAAATATTCTTAATATTTAATTCCTTTCATAAAAACTATATATCATTCGAAAGAGTAGAGTTACAAGTTTATTATGAAATATTTATTTTTTTAAAATGACTCCTTTCAAATGTGCTCCATTAGTTGCCAAGCATTCCAGTGTTCTCGCTCGTAAGTTCTTCATCACTTTTGCAAGTGTGCGCGGTGGTATGGCCTGTATCTCATTTGTGATGGCGGCCTTCAATTCTTGCAAGGTCCTTGGGTTATTTCTGTAGACCCTACTCTTTAAATATCCCTAGAGATAATAATCTAAGGGAGAAAAATCCGGAGACCTTGCGGGCCATTCAACGTCTCCAAATCTTGAGATTAACTCGCCTGGAAACGTTTGACGCAAAACTGCCATGCTTTTATTTTGTTTTGTATCTTATCTTGTCTTGTATTGTCAAAACCTATACAATCCTGTACAAACTTGTAACTATCCTCTTTCGAATGATGCGTATGATTTTATAAAAGGACTTATACTTTAAGAGTTACAGGGGTTTCTTTTGGGTCCCATTTCTCTGGATCACCCTTTATTAATTTAAAAATATATCAACGAAGAGATACATAACTGAACAAAACATAAAACAGAAAATTATCTACCATATCACCATATTAATCATAAATAAAATAATGGTGTCGGTGTCAAGCGCTCACTCCTTTTCATTCCTTTTGTTCCTTTCTAATCGTTCGTCTTTTTCAGTTTTGAGGGGAAGTGGTTGTCACGTTAGGCCAGCCGCCCACAGGATCGTCTTTCGACTCACGACAAACGACTCTAGTCGCGCGTGATTTTACATTGACAGAATGGGAACCCCGCACACTGCAGCGACCGCGACGCGATTCCCAGAATCGTGTGCGGGTTCTCATTCTGTCAATGTAAAATCACACGCGACTAGAGTCGCCAGGACCCAAGTCATCAGTCGTGAATCACGAGACGATCCTGTGTGCGGCTGGCCTTAGAAGATAAACGAAGAGTCCAGCCAAAGACGAAGACACTTGCATTCGATGGAGATTGGAGAGAGAATTTTCTGATGAGAAAACCACAGGGAGAACGAGTAATTGAAGAAAGACGACGACGCCAAACGAATAGTGGTTCGTATCCCACGTAAAGCTGGAGGTCCCCTCCCTCATATGACCTTAGATGTTGCGAAGGAGGTTAAACAACCCAATCATTACATTTTTGGAATAGGAATACCTTACCTTACCTTATGAACCTTATGTTGTTTCGTGCGTTGGTCTCTCTTCACACGGAGGTCAAGCTGGTGGCCCCGTCTCTAGGTCTGGCTTGGTGGAGGAGCGAGTTGCTTTCTTGCGCTCTCCACCGTACATAGCCAGACACGCCCGGCTCATCTGGTACCGTCCTGAGCCAGGCATCCAGTCTTCTCTTGAAGACTTCAACTTTGACCCCCGTTACGTTTCTGAAGTCCTTTGGAAGCTGGTTGAAAAGTCTTGGCCCCCTGACAACCAAGCTATTTTCCTTCAGAGTTGAGGTGGTCCCTTGTCGGGCCTTTAATTTGGGAACACGACACATTCTGCCTTTCCTATTTTCCAGTGTTGTTTGAATGGTAATTGGGTTTAGTTTTAGGTTTGGTATCAGTTTTTCGATAATTTTCCATATGTAGATTATGGTGTACTTCTCTCTTCTTCTTTCCAGGGAGGTACAGATTTGGTTTACGTAGTTTTTCCCAGTAGTTCAATAGATGACTACGATAGGAGAATAGAGAGATTACTGATGAAGACTACTTGTGGACGACTATAACACTTCATGACTACGATAGAATGGTACAGGAAACGAATACACGACTGCGGGGAAATCGACTACAATAATTCAAATATAAAGTGAGCAGAAATTCGCATAACGAAAATGTGTTTGAGTCCAAGTACTCGCATGCGTGAAAGAAACCTTCCGGAGATGATAAAAAATTAAATAAATTTATATCAGATTAAATAAATAAAAAAAGGTCATGTTATATATAAAAATTTCTTATCATAAACAAAAAAAATATTTAAATTAGTGATTCCAATCAATCAATAGCTCTTGTCATTAATTTCTGCGAGTCTCTCATTGGATTTGGTGTAAAATTTCTGTTATTTTAAGTACAGTATTAAAGTTGTTAAATTTGACTAAAGCAATGGAACATGGGAGAGGTTTAGAGTTTCAGATATGCTAAATGATTATGCTGATTATTTGGAATGGGAAAAATATTTGTTTCGTTTCAACATTTTATAATGTGAACGAAAAAATTGGGTATAATGAGAACCAGTTGAAAGAGCAGAAGACAGATAATGATTGCGATGAATTTAATATTGAGAGAGATTATAAAATGTTTTATCATATATCGTATTGTAAAAGAGATAATACTGGCAGAGATGGTGAATGGGATACTCGTGATGGAGTTGAAGTTTTGGGAGACTTGCAATAAATTGTGTGTCCGAGTTTGACGTAAATTACGTTTGTTGGGTACAAATCATGCAAACCTACGTAGGTTTCATGCGAAATAATTCAGTCTGATGCAGAAAATTAATTAAGTTATGCTGATTCTTTAGTAGAAATTTACGATTCAGTAGCGTGTGCGCGCGCAATGAAAACAAAAATAAAATGATTTACGAATTTTGTTCCGTAAATTCTAATGTGGAAATGAGATTCTGTGATGCATGTATGCACGGAGGATGAAAACAATGCAGAGAACACGCATAAAACATGAGAGCCAAAGTGTTCTCAGACAAATTATCACGATGCATGATTCAGTTTCTTACAAGTGCAACGCGTCTTATGTGCACGAGAACAGCGAGGTAACATCTATTGAAAATGGATTTAAAACCGATTTTTTATGTAAGGAACACCAAATTTGTTATGATGAATATATCGTGAATAAGACAGAACGAAAGATTAATAATGATGTTGCCAGGGTATTCAGCGCCCTAGGCGAGCCCTTCAATGTGCGCCCCCGCCCAATAAGTTTTGATAAGGTAATGTAGGAACTCTATTAGCTACTATATTGTTTCTGCAACTCGAAAAACCGTTGATGACGTACATTTTCATCTTGTGGCTTCATATTTTCATTCATGCAAATAATTCCATATAATTATTATCACAGAAAGTCAGTGAATAAAATGTCAATAAAACACAAATTTCTGTAAATAATACCGTGTGACCACAAAAATTGTCCCTGTTTTTAATCGCTTATTACTCAGTCATTATTGCAGCTTCACAAATGAAATAAAAAGCATTCGAAAGAGAACATTTTAAAGTTTTATTTAATTTTTTCGATATCCTGGATACGAAATCAGTACTTATAAAAAAATGACAGTTTTATCCACCACAATCATGGGTTATTTGTCGGACTTGCAACGTGTTTTCATCGCAGAAGAGATGATCAAACATGGCTCGGTAGTTGCCACCCAACGGTCTTTCAGACGACAATACGGTCAGCAAAGGACCATAGATCCTAAAACGATTCGCAGGATTTTCGCAAAATGGAAACATCACGGCTCAATCAAGAACATGCATAAAGGCAACTCTGGGCGCAGCAAAGGTGTGCGAACCGCTGAAAACATTGATTCAGTCGCAAATCAGCTTGAAACGGACAACAAGAAATCTGTGAGACGACTATCAGCTGTGACAGGAATCAAACGGGAGAGCATTCGGAAAATAATCACGTTGGATTTGAGAATGAAGTCATTCAAAATTATGTGTTTGCAACAGCTTAGCGAACAAGACTACCAGCGTCGTTTGATGTTTTGTGAACGCATTGAAACAATAATTGAACAAAACCAGATAAGATTAAGTGACATAATATTCAGTGATGAATGCCACATCTATCTCAATGGGTTCATCAACAGACAGAATTACCGGTGTTGGTTACAAAACAAGCCAAATATACACTTGGAGAAACCTCTGCATTCACCAAAAGTTACTGTCTGGTGTGGTTTGAGTAGCAGCAAGGTTTATGGTCCTTACTTTTTTGAGGACCCAGAGACAAGGAGACTGCTTTCAGTAACTTCAGAAAGATATGTAGAAATGCTGAACACTGTTTTTGAACAAGAAAACTGCAGTAACAAGTGGTTTCAGCAAGACGGAGCAACAGCCCACACAACTAGGCAATCACTGGAATGTTTAACAAGATTTTTTGAACAAAGATTCATTTCTCATCGCTCGCAGTTTCCCTGGCCCGCAAGATCTCCCGATCTATCACCTATGGACTTTTTTCTCTGGGGATTTGTCAAGGACAAAGTATTCAGGCAAGAGACATCCTCTATCGAAGAATTAAAGCAAGCGGTGGTAGTGTGTGTACAGTCCATTGAATGCAGCGTTTTGGAAAATGTAATAAATAACTTCCTTTCCCGTTGTGTGAAATGTAAGAATGTCCAGGGACGTCACTTTGAACACATGTAGAATAAATTAAAACTTTAAAATGTTTTCTTTCGAATGCTTTTTATTTCATTTGTGAAGCTGCAATAATGACTGAGTAATAAGCGATTAAAAACAGGGACAATTTTTTGTGGTATAATATGTATAATAAATGCAAAAAACTTCACTTTTTTACGTGAAGGTCAAAATATGAGAATAAAAACCCACTCTAATAGACAGAGTTTATTTCCACGACAGTTTCGACGCCCACTGGCATCCTCCTCGGGTGGATACAGAAACACAAATGAAACAAAACAAGAGGGAAAAACAGTTCAGGGATCGACCGTTAAGAAATTCGCACCTAGGTTGGATTCCATTCTCTCGAGACAGGAGGGGCATTTTCATTAAGTACATTCGCACAAATTTTAAAACTATCTTCCTGTTCTAAACATACAGATTCTATTATTTTTACATAATTATTACATTTATAATTAAATTTATTACATTTAATATTGCATAATTATTAATTACAGAAATTATAAATTTATTATTACATTAGTTATTACATTGTTGTTTATTATACAGAAATTATAAACCGAAAAACGAATGAAAAAAGGCGATTAGGAAATAATCCAGAGACCATTGAGAAATTCGCACCTAGGTTAGATATCGTTCTCCCGAAACCAGAAGGGCATTTTATTACAGGGTCAGCTTATAACTACATTTCCACAAATTAAAAATATCTTCTTGTTCTATACATACAGATCCTAATGTTTGACATAATTACTGCATATATTTATTTCCACATTAATTACTTCCATTATTACATTTACTAAAAGCGAGTAAGGAAACATTCCAATCCAGAGACATTTAAGAAATTCACACTTAGGTTCGAACACGTTCCCACGACTCCGTAAATATAATAAACAACAATGTAATAACCAATGTAATAATAAATTTATAATTTCTGTAATTAATAATTATGCAATATTAAATGTAATAAATTTAATTATAAATGTAATAATTATGTAAAAATAATAGAATCTGTATGTTTAGAACAGGAAGATAGTTTTAAAATTTGTGCGAATGTACTTAATGAAAATGCCCCTCCTGTCTCGAGAGAATGGAATCCAACCTAGGTGCGAATTTCTTAACGGTCGATCCCTGAACTGTTTTTCCCTCTTGTTTTGTTTCATTTGTGTTTCTGTATCCACCCGAGGAGGATGCCAGTGGGCGTCGAAACTGTCGTGGAAATAAACTCTGTCTATTAGAGTGGGTTTTTATTCTAATATGTATAATAATATCTTCTACAATTTACCTCTTTCGAGGCATGAGAGAACTGTATTACCATACATCTGTAGCTACATATGAAACACAGATGGAATTACACTCAAGTTTTGAGACTTTTTTGTCATTTTTAAGGATATGCTTGTCTGCTGTGTATAGCACTTAACCTACATAAGATGTTATTTAGGTTTACCTAAATTATGTACACTATAATTATAAATTTACAACGAAATAATAAGAATGATTTACAATGCTCTCATTTGTTATTTACTACAAGAAAAAAGATTAGTATATTTAATTCTGTCAAACACGGAACTTGATGGAAGGACTTTCAATAGCACTTAGTAGTATTAAAGAACCTTTAAGATTGTATAGATGGGTTGGCCTCTGAACGTTTCCACCAGGTGATCAATAATAATTAGCGGTAACCTATCAACCACATCTGACCCCAGATGAGCTAGGCTTATGACCTGTGGGAATACCCGGGCCCAAGCCGGCCGATGTGAGGTCCACACCTGCCATGGATTAACAAGCCTTATGACCTGGGGATTACCTTGGTCAGTACCAGTCTTACTGAGCTCTGCAGTTATGACTGCTTGCTGAATACAGGAACAGTGGCTTATAATATATAGCGTACAATATTGTATCAATAGTTCAGCTGGTGGTGATTCAATTTTCTGCTATTGCTACAACATTGTGCTAACAGCTACATCAATTCTTCGTTAACAAATATGGATACTAAGGTTAAAAAATATGTTACATACACATTTTTTCTTTTTCTTTTCTTTTTTTTTTAGGTTCTTTGAAAATAATATATAAACATAAATTGTATCCCATTATTTTTTCACTGCTTGTATATAACAATAATAAAATTATTTAATACTGTAATAATAAGAGGTTAAAGAAGCTAGCTACATGATTACATTATGTTTGTGTTTTTCATTGATTACCTACTTCAAAATAAAGCTTAAAATTATATTATAATTATATCATGACCCATGAAGTTCAGTTCCATCAAAATTTTACTTTTCGTGCTTTTGTTCTGGCAAATGTGTGAACAAGTTGTTTCAAGTCCAGTTTCTCAGCCATTTCACGTTCTCTTGACAGAGTAGAAAACCCAACAAGTCTTTCTCGCGTCATGGTTGAGCGTAAATACGTTTTTATCAATTTTAGTTTGAAGAAACTTCGCTCACCACTGGCCACAGATGCGGGGAGTGTTAAGAGAATACGTAAAGCAATAAATACATTTGGAACACTATTCGTCAGCTTTTTTTTGCGTATAAATTTCAGAATGTCTTGTGGGGATGCACTCTTCTCCACCCTTCTTGCATTGACTTGTAATTCACTACACATATCTGCAGCATCAATATTTTTATTATCACCATGTTGTAAAGCTTTTTCTAGCGTTAAACAATGATCCATTATTTCCTTCGTTGTCATTGTCTGCATCTTGTGGATGTCATAAAGGAAGCCAAACAAAGAACTAACTTGATGCATGTGTGAATCTTTGTTCAACTGATTGTATTGCCGAGTCCAAGACTACAAAATAAAAATTCACCTTCGCTGCTTCTTGTGAGAACGAAATTTTCTCATTCTTTTAATAAAACACTTCCAACAAAGTTTTTTTTTTCTCAACATTGCTATCATCAGTCTTAGCCACTGCTCCCTTTATTACTAAGTTTTCGTGTTTTTAGTTGGACTAAGTAATTTTGTCTAAGTTGTTCAGAATTTGTGTAGCGCCCCCAGATTTTGGCGCCCTAGGCGATCGCCTACTTTGCCTAGTGGGTAGCGCCGGCCCTGGATGTTGCATTGATGAATGTTGATGAGGGTCATCAAGCGTCTGGTAAGAAGGAAATTTCACTTTTTTTGTGGGGCTGTAAACGAAAAATAAAAATCCAGGGTTGATAGGGTTTATCGAGCGTCTGGTAAAAAGGAAATTTCGTGTTACAGTGGGACTGTAAACGAAGAAATGGAAATATTTGAAGAGGTTAGTCAAACCAAAATTGAAAAAGTTTCTAAATAAGGTCCTTTGGAAAAGGATGTGGAGATGTGTCATGAATTCTGAGTTCTATATAACCGAAAATGAAAATATTTACTATACAATAATAAATGAATGCGTGATTTATCCTTTATATTGTACTGATATGGAAGTGTATTAGGATTTGGTCCAAACCGAACAAGAAGTGGAAGAACACCCTCGAGTGAAGGAAATATTTCTGATAATGTTGAATGTTATGAAAGTTTATGCTACAAAGCATAAACCTACGATGAATTATACTGTTGTAAGGAATAAATGATGTTATGCAACGGCTTAAATACAATAAAGAACGTGGATTTGAAGTGTTACGAATGTTTGCTGTCTGAAAAAATTGTGTTGAAGAAGAAGTCTATAATTAGATGAGGAAAAACTGCTGCTCATTTATTTTACAAAATGTTGATAGCACCACCTCTAAACCTCATTTGAAAGAGGTTTTTTTTTTTTTAAAAGCTGTTTAAATAACTAACAATTTTTTAAAAGTAAATCATTTGGACGCTAAATTTGACATACCCTATCCTTATGCTAAATATTTTAATAGCCTATTAGTTCTTTAATACCTATCTCCAAAAATACAAACCCTATTTTAAATAAAAATACAATAAATATTAGCCTAAAGCCATAGGACCTTTTAATTCTCAACTATAGTACTGTTCATTAGAAGCCCTTCTGCTAATATTTGACTACTGTTGTGTTGTAAATGTATAATTTGTCGTCATAATTGTTGTCATATTTGAAATTCTGACATCAGTTTTTGTTTATTGCAGAATCTGGCCGTTGGAAGCCACTGAACCATGGCAGAAAACCAGAAACGACACGAAAGTGGTACTGCAAAGTGTAAAAAGTTGGCACAGAAAAAGCAGATGTACGAAAAAGAAGTCGGACAAATGCCTAAATTGTTGGACCTAGGATTTTCACGTTCATCGCAACCGCTTCCGCAGGATCGTCAACATTAAAAGAGATAGATTCTTCTTTGACTACATCAGGAGATGGTGACGTTGTTCCAGTTGTATCTTTGGAATACGCGCATGGTGAATCTGAAACTTGTATTCGTGTAAATGTCATTGATGATCCAAGCAAATTGACTGATGCTGGAGAATGGAAAGATGTCAGAGAAACAATGCGTGAACATTGGATTCAGAAAGGACCAGAAGAATGTCAGAATCATGATTGTGATTTCAGTAAATCTGAAAGGCATTGCACTGATCAGCAAGAATTTCCTATATAGGAAGCGTGTTTGTGGAGAAGAAATGAAACGGGAATGTGTCGCATATTCACCATCAAAAGGTTCAGTATTCCGTTTTGCATGCAAATTGTTCGGAAAGACGAGAAGTCAGTTTTACCATGAAGGCTTCAGTAACTGCAAACGTGGGTCTTCTCGCATAAAGGAGCATGAAAATAGTTTCGGTCATCGAGAATCAATATTAGCCTGGAGAAAAAAATATTGGCAGAATATTTTGAAGCGCATTGTATTAACTGTGAAATTTTCATTACATTACATTTCTATTATATTACATTACCGAATTTTTAGTTATGAATTTATGAATTCAACATTTGATTTGTAATGTTGATTTGTTCAATTAATCGCGCGATTTGAAAATATAAATTTGATATATTACATTCCCGTACCGAGTTTTATTCATGAAATGGGATTTGGAAACATTGAAACACGGGGCCCATTGAAATTCCCAACCTAGGGCCTCACGAATGCTTCATCCGGCTCTGCGCGCACGGGAGGGTCTTAAAGTTTGAATATTGATAAGTGGCACCCAACAGAAAAACGGTGCTGACCCTCGCTTTATATTAATACAGATTAGCGATATATAAAAAACATTTTTACGTACGAATTAACATTTGTTTATTAGAATTTTACAGTGAAGAGACATTATTTATTTGATTAGAGAGGAAATAAAGGTAATTTTGTTTATTTTGTAGTATACCTATATTTTCTACAACTTTCTATTTCGATTTCTCCTACTATTTTCCTTTAATAAATATTTTTTTCAGATTTAAAAAATAAAAAAAAATAATGAAGGCATTCGTAATAACTTTTCATACGTAAGTAAGAA
Source organism: Bathynomus jamesi (assembly GCA_023014485.1). NCBI lineage: Eukaryota > Metazoa > Arthropoda > Malacostraca > Isopoda > Cirolanidae > Bathynomus > Bathynomus jamesi. Next base: position 235,129 of record JAJOZX010002873.1, on the reverse strand, counting down.
AGAAAATCAACGATGTAACAGTTTAAAGTCTTCATTCAAAGGCTTTTACTTATTTTTGAAGGAAGGGTTGTTTTTTTGTGTGTGAATGAACTCATCGAATACAGTGAACATTTTTTTTTTTTTTTTTTGTGAATTATTTTCCATTTGATTTTGACTTAATTGAACAGAAGAATCTCGACTAACTTTTCGAATCGAAATGAATGCCGAAATTATTTTGACTAATTTAATCTTGTTTTTGAGTTTATTTTCTAGTCTTCCTTATATACTTTCTTTAATTTTGACACTTACAGAATAAGTTTTTTAATGGTACCTGATGGGATTAATCTAATAATTTGAATTAATGATTAATTGAATATTCTTAAAGTAACTTTACTGGTTTTTTTATGGTATTTAATAGGATTACCATTGTAATTTAATAATAAATAATTAAATAGATATTCTTAATTAAAGTAATTTTAATAGGTTTTAACGGTTTTTTTTCATTTTTTATTTTCGATGCGAGGAATGTTATATTATGACAATCCAGTAGGGGGAAAACACCCAAAATTATTGTGAACTCAAATATAATAAGCATTTTCTTAAGAATCTGTTTATGTATTAAAAATTCCCCCCTTTTCAAGTACCATCCCCGTTTATTGCCGTTTTAGCCAAAATCCAAAACTTAAACCTCAACCGGAAAAATTAATTCTCTCAGAAGAGTTCCTCGTTCCATTCACGGTGTGTAACATAAACGTTTCTCAGGGGACCATTCTGAGTTGTAGCACATTAAACGGACGTGTTAAGTGTCTTGAAAAGTGGACGCTCAAATTTTTTGGTCGAGGTTTAAGTTTTGTATTTTGGCTAAAAATACAGTAGTTACCCTTTTTCTTTGATGTATTCGATCCGACGTAAATGCAACGAGTTTCTCGCGTATATTGACGTTCTGAATGTAGCTGTCTTGGGTAAGCTTTAAACCCTAGCTCCTGTCCCAAAGCTGGGTTCTATCTGCTTAGTAGATAGTCGGTGAGGGAAGCTATATTTTGGGGCCTCTTTGCGACCCATCGCCCACGTTTGGCTTCCATCATGAAACAGAAAAACTAGAGTATTTGTCATTTACCATTACTTATTCGGACTATAGTGGATTTAATTATCCCAGAAGAGGTCCTTGTTCCACGCACCGTCTGTGTGTAACAAAAGTTTCTCAGGGGACCATTCTGAGTTGTAGCATATACATCTATATTTATACTCTTACGTCAACGTCTATGCCTCTATGGCCTTGGGTGGTTCGAGGTTGACGGGGTTTCTGGTTAGGAGGCAGCAGCGGATTTCTTACTCTGGGGTAGCTGATACCGTGAAGAGAATCGCAGTAATTTCTTTTATTCTATACTCCGATTTCTTCTCGTAGAAGATCGGAGGATTCTGTGAAAACTTGCTAAATTATCTGACGGTTCTCCGATTCTTCTTGTAGTGTATTGGAAAAGTTCGAGGCAAAATTGGTCTCAGACTTAAGACTGACTGATTTCCAACTTTACTGCTTCTTGAAAATGCTGTATTATTTTAACAACAATACTCTTGGAGAATATGGACTCAAGGTTGAAGTGAAGATATCTTTTACTGACTTTTACCACTTCTTGATATTACAAGTAATGCTTTCAGCCTCTAGAGTCTAGAGGGTCAGATTCGACAAAACAGAATAATAATGTGGAAGATTATACACGATTTAAATTGATGACTCGTCATTATTTAAATGACTTTTTTTTTTTTATTCTCAATAGGCTGAATTCTTTCGCAAAATATTTGAAAATAAAGGCAAATTTTCATGCTATAACAGCCAATCTAGGTATTTTCGCCGCAGGACATTTCGCTGTAGGAATTTTCGCTGCAAAATATATAATTTGTATAAATATATAAATATAAGCCTACCAAATTTTCTGCTCTCTCTAATACGTCGGGTTTGGATGACTTGGAAATTTTCCTAACCTAACCCACCCAAATATTTGGAAATTAATCACTATTTTAAAGAAAGAAGAGAGTCACGCCAAGAAGAAAAGAATTGATATCGAACGCGGCGAAACACCATTCAGAAACAAAAAGTACAAAGATATTTATCAACGAATACAGAGGCTTGTTCTTAATTACGACTCTCAACGAAAACTTCATTATTTGCGGAGTATTGCTATGAATTTGCATTCATTTTAAAATTAACTTTCTATTTTCATTTATCGTTTAATTAATTTCACTTTTAATTTTTTATACACCGTTTTATTTATTATTTTCCATTAAAAATTTAAATTATTTTTTATTTTTTTAAATTCTTTTGCGGCGGCGAAAATTCCTTGCGGCGAAAAGTCCTGCGGCGAAAGTTCCGAACGCGTATAACAGCATATTGACAGATAAGCAAGGTATTTGAAGATGAAGGCACATTTTTCTCTTACACAGCATAGTGACAGATCTGATGATGTTATGATTTGCCGAGTCAATTAAAAATAGAAGTTGAAATATGCATTTTATTATGAATTAAATTAAATATGCGTATGAACAAAAATTAACCACTTAAAATTTAAAATTAAGCGTTAATTTAGAGTTTCGACAAGATATGATTTCATCTTTTACAACTGAGAGAGAATGTATAAAAAAAATGAACACTGCAGAATTTAACAAGATTATATAATTAAATGAGAAAAATAATTAGGTAATCATAAAGGAAATGAGTCATGAAATATGGGAAGATATTATTCAACCAGAAATTACTTCAGCAAAAATTAAATGATGAAACAAAAAAAAAAAATTAAATGAAAAAAAAAAAAAAAATTATTCTCCAAGTTCTGCATGAATATTATTGTACAGTTGGCATGTCATGCGAGTTTGGACCTTATATGCAAAAAAGAATGTTACAATTATTCATATATATGGGATGAATTTCACAATTAAACACGTGAAATGAATGAATGATTCAAACCCACAAGGAAAAAAAAAAAAGGATTCCAAGGTCTTTCGTGTATTCAGAGCTACACCTCGTCAGGGAATGAAGAGAGAAGGCAAGATGCCCATAAATATATACAACGTAGCGGAAACCAAAACAATTAGCACATACTTAACAAGAGTTAATGAGGCAAAAGGAATTTTAACAAGATATTGTCAATTTTATACATTTCTCGCACTGTTATTGAAATTGTTTTTAAAATTAATAAATGCACATTCTAGAATATTTCTTTCTATTATATCTCTGTTTTCAACAAGCGCTTTAGAACTATCCCACTTGATGCTATGATTACATCTATACATATGGTTAAACAAAGCATTGAAATTATTAGCTGTTCTACACGCATATTTATGCTGTTTTACCCTAATATCTAACGTTTTACCCGTTTGGCCTATATATACTGAATTACATTGTGTACATCCGATCGAATACACACAACCAACAACATTATCCAGGCTATTCTTTATTAGGCGCGATTTAACATTATTATTATACTTAAAGACTACATTGATGCCAAATGCTTTAAGTAAAGTCGAAGATATTGAAAATTAACATGGCAAGGTACCGGTACGCTAAGGATATTTTTACGCTCAAATTCCTTTAGTTACATTATTATAATATCTATTGTTGGCTTTCCTAAGGCAGTTATCTAGAAATGAAATAGGATAACATAATTTAGTACCAATATTCATGATATTGCATAACTCAGAATCTAAAAATTCAGGACTGACAACTCTCAATGCTCTAAGAAACACAGCAGAGAAAATAGAGGATTTAATGCTCAAACCTTTCAAGCATAGATATATATATATATATATATATATATATATATATATATATATATATATATATATATATATATATATATATATACGGCGTCCCCAAAAAATGTATACACACTTTAACAGCTGATAGCTCAATTGATGTTTCTTTCTTTCCAAGTTAAACCCATTAGAATTAATAATGGCAGTCAGACTAAGCTTTGAACAAAGGAAATTCATTCTAAAATGCTACTGGAAGTGTGAAAACGCAGTTGAAGTGCAAAGACAGTTTAGGAGGGAGTTTCAAACAGATCCACCAACGCGACTTACCATCACTCGAATTAGAGATAAGTTTGAAGCCGATGGAACTGTTCAGAATGTCCACAAGAAGCGTTCCGGAAGACCACGGACATCGACAAGCCCCACAAAGCAAGAAAGAGTACTGGAAACGTATCACCAAAGTCCAAGAAAATCTGTGCGGCAAGCGAGTCGTGAGGTAGGAATTTCAGAATCGTCTGTCCAACGCATTTTGAAGCGCTGTCAATGGAAAAGTTACATTCCAAGATTAGTCCATGCTATTAATGAAGATGATCCGGACCGAAGAGTGGAGTATTGCGAGTGGTACTTGGCACGATGTGGATGTGGATGTGGATGTGGATGTGGATTGGACGAAGGGGTTTCCTGCTGCGGCGTTCCGGATCGCGTTTGTCACATAGGCACTTTTCGCGCTCGCTACGCTCCGACTGTGGAACCGGCACCATATGCGTTCGACCTGTCAACTTTGCTTAGACCTGCTAGTCAAGAGACTTCCGCAGTTTGCGGCGGTCTTCGCTTCCCGCTTCCAACGCTGCCAGACGTTTTCAGAGCGAGCAAGAAGTCCGAAGGGTACTCCGCCAGGAAGAGTGCGCGCGCCCTCGGCTAACGGAAGGAGTGAAGCTTACCATACTCCTCGCCATTTTTCTTCCCTTGGTAGTTTCGTAGAATACCCTCCGCGTTCACCAGACCTCACACCACTAGACTTTTTTTATGGGGATACTTAAAAGACAAAGTCTACGCTATAAAACCTGCAACAGTCGCTGAATTGACAGCAGCCATTGAACGAGAATGCACACAAATACCAAACGAAATGTTTCGTGGTTTGCGATTCCATTGCTTCGCGTTATCAGCAGTGCCTGGACCAGAACGGACGTCAGTTTGAAAACAGGCGTTGACAAAACAATTAAATAATGTCTGTAGATTCTATTACATTTTGAAAATGAAATGTATTTTAATAAACACTGCCTTTATAATTATTTAAAGTGTGTATAATTTTTTTGGGACGCCCTGTATATATATATATATATATATATATCAGGTTGTAACATTCTGCTCGATTAGGAAATGGACGATAGGTAATAGAATAATCAAGATAATGTGAAATAGTTTTAGAAATGTTGCAGAATACACGCGGCGACATATTCGCACGTTTTATCACGATACAGAATGATACAAAATGACTTAGGCTAGTGTAGGATTAGGCTAATGAATATTTTCTCCGCATGATTTGTCACAAGCGAATCTTCAACATCGAATCGATAATTGCACATCACTGCATTCTCGGCAACTGCAGGCACCGTTTTTTAATCGGATCGTCACTGGGGATGAAAAATGGGTCCTCTAGTGGCGTAACTAGGGTGGGGCAGGTGGGGCGCGTGCCCTGGGCGCCAAATTTGGAGTGGCGCCATTTTTATGATTTAAAAAAAAAAAATTTAAGAGTAAAAACATGCTCTTTTGGAAGTGTACCGGTACCATATCTCTAGCCATCGAATTTCCATGAATTTCAGATTTTTAACTTCATTAATTCATTCTATTTTTATTAGAATTTTATTATGAATTATTAATTTATTCTATTTTTTGGTTTCTTTCTCTAGAAAATTTTACCATGAAGCGACCATTGCCGATACCGAAAAGTCCGAAAAAGAAGAGCTGAGTGGAGCAGAAGGCAGGAAGAAAAGAAAAATGCAAGAAGCAGAAACTAAAAAAGTCAAGTGGCTTTATGATGTCATTTCTTGAACAGCAACAAGCTGGTCCTTCATCAGCATTAACTGCATCAGATATGAGTGTTGATCAACCCGCCAGTGTATCAGAAGGAGAATTAAGTGTCTTTCAAGAACCAGAAGCGTCTTTCAAGAAGCCAGAAGATACTAAAACTTTCAGTAGCGAAAAGCAGGAAAAAACAGCACAGCCTATACCAGATGCGAATCATGCGATTCAGCATCACGATGTAGGCTTCTTGGAGTTTGATAAAATATTAAAAAACGTAATTTTATCAGATGCCCTGAGGACAGAAATGGTCACATTGGGTTCGAAGTATTTTCAAAATAGTGAGGGGCCATTTGTTCCCACACAAAACCGATCAGTGAATGAAAGATGGTTTAAAAGAAAGTTGGGAAATGGATGTGGAGAAGTAGTTTGGCGCTCATGGCTTGTTTATTCTCCAGAGAAGAAAGCAGCTTTTTGCTTTTGTTGTTTGCTATTTTCTCAAATTGACAATCAGACTTCATTGGAGCAAGAAAATGGGTTCAATCATTGGAAAGCACCAGAAAGGCTTAGCACCCATGAAAATGCAAAAAATCATCGATACTGCTTCACCCAATGGAAGGAAATGGAAAGAAATATTTTAGAAAACGGAGGAATCATTGACGTAGAGCTTCAAGCTCAAATTGCAACAGAAAAACAAAAATGGCGAGATGTTCTCCACAGAATTCTCCATTGCATAAAATTTTTAGCAACTCAGAACCTTGCATTGCGTGGTCACAAGGAATCCTTAGACAGAGAGGAAAGCAATATTGAACATTTTCTTGGGCTATTAAAATTGTTGGCAAGGTTTGATCCTGTCATGAAAGAACATCTCAGTATTGTGGAAAAGCACCCTGGAAGAACATCATATTTATCTCCGTTAGTGCAGAATGAATTTATTCAGCTGATGGCTCAGCATTGAACGTGAGGAAACTGAAATAACAAATTTTGATGACATTATTGATAAGTTTGCATCAGCAAAAGTAAGAAAAATACATGTTTAGTGTGAAGTTCCAAATTAATCATCAAAAGAGCCAAAAATAATAGGTGCAAACAAGGCATTTCTTTTAAAGTACCATATAATTGGAATGATTTTTGTCAGTATCTAATATTCTAATTGCTAATTCTGCTATCGGTAATTCAGTAAAATTCAAGAAAACATCAAAGTGTATTGTCATGAAAAGTTATGCCTCTCCTTGTACATATATTAATTGTTTCTGTTGTAATTCGGCAAATAATTAACCATACTTTGGTTCTATAAAATTAAATTGTATTAATAGAAATTTAATATCAACCTTAATAGTAAATATACGCGGTTATGTATATGGATAGAAAAACATTAAAGTATAAACTGTAAAATTAATTTTTATGAATTGTATTTTCATTTCATTTCAATTTATTTTTACATATTTTTGTACAGTTTTATATGTATATAACCGTTTTTCATTTTCATTTGTCATAAAATAAACTTCTTAAAAGTATATTTTGTTAGTGGTATTATTACGTGTAACCAGTTTGAGTACCATTATAAGAATTCAGCCAGAATTTTAAAGAACACTGGTTTTAAGGGCGCCATTTATTGATTTGCCCTGGGCACGATCAACCCTAGTTACGCCTCTGATCCTCTATAACAATATTAAGCGTTGACATCAGTGGCTCAGCCGTAAAACAAAGCCTGAACCTCAGCCAAGGAATGGACCCCATCCAAGGAAAATTTTGCTATGCGTTTGGTGGGATATGCAAGGAATTATTCATTTTGAACTTCTGCCAGATAACCAAACAATCACAGCTGAAGTCTACTGCCAACAACTCCAACGATTGAAGATGGCATTACAAGAAAAACGTCCCGCATTAACTAATCGCAGAGGTGTTCTATTCCACCAGGATAACGCGCGCCCTCACACTGCTCGAATCACCACTGCTCGAATCACCACTGCTCGAATCACCACTGCTCGAATCACCACTGCTCGAATCACCACTGCTCAAATCACCACTGCTCAAATCACCACTGCCCAATTGGAGGCATGTGGTTGGGGAAAAAATGCCTCATCCCCCTTATTCTCTGGACTACCATTTTTCAGAAGTCTGCAACACCACCTAGATGGACAAAAGTTGCAATCCAGAGAAGCTATCGAAAACGAAGTGATCGCTCTTTTTTTAACTCGAAACCAAGGGATTTCTTCGAACGTGGCAGAAAAAACTTTTCTACAGGTGGGAGGAGGTTATAGAAAAAGAAGGGAATTATATTGATGATGATTAATTTGTTATTATGTCATTTAATTTTTGTTGTGAATAAACTAAAAATTCGAGCAAATTTGTCCTTGTAAGTCATTCAAATTTTGTTCTGAATAAAGTAAAAAATCGAGCAGAATATATGAGGGGTCCCGAGTCTTACGGTACCTAAGAGCCAAAATTAAAATTCGTCACAAATCGCCTCCAAAGTTCAGCAATATTCTGGCAATAGTATCTCTGTTATTAATTGAGCTAGAACGTTCATTTTTGGCTAAATTAGAGTTCTAAGTATGCTGATGATGATGATGAGTTTTTGGACTAGATTTTCATATTTTATATTTATATTTTTTTTTTAATTTTCTTATTATGCCGAACTTTGGGTGCGATTTCTGGCACAGAATGAGGTGAAAAAAGTAGTTCGCTTCATAAGGTTTTCAACCATACTTCGTGTCGTAATAGAGTTAGGGTGAAAATAGTGATATCCATCAAAAACACGTTTTCGCCTATGGTGGCGCTTAGGTACCGTAAGACGCGCGACCCCTCAATTTATGTTACAACCTTATATATATATATAGGTATACACACAAACCTTACCTTACAACCTTACAAAAGTTTCGCGCGATGATTCCTCATTTCGCTAAAGTTAAGCTTGTCGCCCCTCCTCTCGAGTTGGCCTGGTGAAGTAGTGAGTTGGTTTCTTGTGCTCTCCACCTCACATAGCCAGGTACGCCCGGCTCATCGGGGATTGTTCTGAGCCAGGCGTCTAGTCTTCTTTCGAAGATGTCCACTGCAACTCCTTTCGTGTTTCTCAGGTATTTGGGTAACTGATTAAACAGTTTTGGTCCTCTCACTACAAAACTATTTTCTCTCAGGGTTAAGGATGTTCCCTGTCTCGTCTTCAATTTGGGAATACGACACAGTCTACCGCTTCTATTTTCCACCGTTGTTTGGGGAGTTATAGGGTTCAGAGTAAGATTAGGGACTAGTTTCTCCATTATTTTCCAAGTGAAAATAATGGTGTTTCTCTCTCTTCTCCTTTCCAGTGAATATAGGTCTAGTTCGCGTAACCTTTCCCAGTAATTTAGTTCTTTGCACCCATTGATCTTGGCTGTGAAGCTTCTCTGGATCCCTTCCAGCTGTCTAATGTCTTCTTTTTTATATGGGGATGTTAGGACCGAGCAGTATTCCAATTTGGGTATTATCAGGGTTTTCGGTAGAGGAATCATTACATTCCTATCCCTTCGTTTAAAGGTTCTCAATATCTGACCCGTTATTCTCTTTTCTCTGTTTACTGCTATCTTATTTTGTGTTTCAAATTTCGCATCATCTGTCATTACAACCCCTTAATATTTTGCTCTGGAATTTCTCTGAATTTCCTGTCCATTTCGGGTATAATATTCCTTGGACTTTAGGTCTTCTCTTTTTCCGTACCGTAATAGCTGAAATTTCTCGGTGTTAAATTTCATATTGTTGTCTTCCGTCCACTTGCAGATTCTGTTTATGTCGGTTTGTAGAGATCCTATATCTTCTGGGTTTCTTATTTTTCTAATGATCTGTGTGTCATCCGCAAAGGATGTTACTGTGCTGTCTCTGGTAACGTCCTCATCTATGTCAGTTAGCATGGTTATGAAGAGTAGTGGAGCTAATACTGTTCCTTGTGGTTCTGAGCTGAGGACTCTGATTCTGATGAAGATACTCCTTGTACTGTAACGACTTGCCGCCGCTCACTAAGGAAATTATATATCCATTTCCCTACTCTTCCCGTTATTCCCATATATTTTATTTTATGTATGATTCCATGGTCACACTTGTCGAACGCTTTAGCAAAGTCTGTGTACAGTACATCATAGTTTTCATGACTTTCAAGTGAATCAATAATGTTGTTGTAGTGTTCCATTAGTTGTGATAAGCATGATCTGCCTGACCGAAACCCGTGTTGGTTATCATTGAATTTTTTCCGAGTTTCCAAAAAGTCATAGATTTTCTGTCTAACTATTCCTTCAAATATTTTAGTGAGATGAGATGTAAGCGACACTGGCCTATAGTTTTTGGCCTCAGATCGATGATCTCCTTTATATATTGGGACTATGTTCGCGCTCTTCACGATGCCCAGTATTTCTCCCGTGTCTAGTGATCGTCTCCATATCCAGTATAGGGGCTCAGCGATTGCATTCTTGCAGTTTTTAATCAGTGTGGCATTCCATTTATCCGGTCCTGCCTGCCGCTGTGCGCGCTTTTAGTTTCCCTATAGCTTGTGTAATATCATCCGTCGTAAAGTCGAAATCCGTTATACTTTCCCCTTGTGGTTCTTCTTCAAAGAACGTGTTTCTATCGCATATCAGTTTGTCAGTTTTTGGGATACTGAAAGATGATTCGTACTGAGCTCTTAATATTTCAGATACTTCTGTTAGATCATCAGATAAAGCACTGTTCTCATTTTTTAAAGGTCCGATACTCGCAAGGGTCTTCGACTTTCTTTTTGCAAAATTATAGTACTACTTTGAATTATATATATATATATATATATATATATATATATATATATATATATATATATATAATATATATATATATATATATATATATATATATATAGGGTGTCCCAGAGTCTTGGAGGGGTTTTTATTTGGCTAACTTTTTCTTTTTTGATCAATTTATTTTTATTTAGTTATTTTTATTTTTCAATTAAAGTACCCTTGCTGCGATTATTGAAAATGGAATCCTGGACAGTGCAACAAAGAGTGGATATTGTGGAACTTTATTTGACAAACAACTCTTCCATCGTTGCCGCTCAAAGAGCTTTTCGATTAAAATTCAACACACGTTCTGCTCCTTCTGATCGAGCTATTCGCTAAATTTCGTATGGGAAAGGGTCAGGGAGACGAACCACGGACTGGGCGTCCTCGGACAAGCCGAAGTCCAACTCTGGTTGAGATGGTTCGTGAAAGCGTTGAGGAAAATCCACATGAGTCCGACGACGCAGCCAGGAATTAAACATTTCAAGTTCCTCACATCGAATTTTAAGAGAGGATATCAATCTTTACCCGTATAAAATTCAAATTGCTCAAGAAATTAAACCATAAGATCATCAGAGTCGGATAACGTACGCTAATGCGATTTTAGATTTACGCAATGAAAATGAAGATTTTCACCAGATATTAAATTTGTAATTAAAATCGCGGATCAATGAAAGGAAGCCACCCTCAAAAGTTTCTAGTAAACAATGCCACCCTAAAAAATGATCAAGTAAACAATGCCACCCCCCAAAATCACTAAAGGAAGGAATGTATCAGGTCATCCCATAAGTAATGTCGTTTTTTACGATAGATTAAGTTTAAACTAGTCCTACTCGGTTTAAGCATAAATTTTCCGAAGGTTATATCTAAGAGGAGATCTATCGTGTCCCGCTACATACTTTACAGACCTTGACCAGTGAAGACGTGTGTTTTGCTTTATGTGAACCCCTCATAAACATGGCGGTATCAGAAGAGCATATCAGGCATATAATGCTTTACGAGTTCAAAAAAGGGAATAGTGCTACTGAAGCAACGCGAAACATTCAGGACGTTTATGGCAACGATATTCTGCATGTGAGGAAATGTCAAAGACGGTTTCAAAAGTTTAAGAATGGTGACTGCTGTTTGACAGATGCAGCACGCTCTGGACGCCCTGCTGAGTTTCATGATGACCTGCTGTTAGCCGCACTTGAAGAAGACTGTTCAACAACTGTCGAAGAATTGCCCCAGAAACTCTCATCCCCGTCCACCATCCATCGACATTGGCAACAACTTGGGAAAGTGCTAAAGTTGGGAAAATGGGTGCCACATGAATTGTCGGTCGACAATCTGAGGGTGCGGATAAGCATTAGCACAGCTCTTCATTCCCGTGAACTCCAAGATTCGTTTTTGCACCGTTTAGTGACATGATGATGAAAAATGGATACTGTACCAGAATGTTAAGCGCCGTCGACAGTGGGTTTGTGCCGGAGAACCAGCGACACCACAGCCAAAACCAAATCTTCACCCTCGGAAGGTGTTGCTTAGTGTTTGGTGGGATAAAGGTGGTGTAATACACTTTGAAACCTTACCACACAACCAAACAATCACCTTTCAAGTCTACTGTCAACAAGTGGATCGATTGAACACTGCACTAAAAGAAAAGAGACCTCATGATAATAAAAACCCACTCTAATAGACAGAGTTTAGAGTGGGTTTTTATTATCATATTGTGACTTTCACGTAGAAAAAAGAAGTTTTTTTGCATTTAAGAGAGACATCCTTTGGTTAATCGGAAAGGAATCGTGTTCCACCACCACAATGCACGTCCTCATACCGCTCGGATCACTTCTGCAAAAATTGAGGAGCTTGGGTGGGAAAAACTTCCACATCCTCCAGACCTTGCGCCTTCAGATTATCATCTCTTCAGGAGTCTGCAAAACTATCTTGACGAGAAACAGTATACTTCTTTAGATGACCTGCACACCAGTCTTTGTACGTTTTTTTGCCTCAAAACCGCCTGAATTTTATAAACATGGCATTGAAAAGCTTGTAGGACGTTGGAAGAGTGTCATTGATTCCGATGGAAAATATATACTAGATTAAAAAGTTTGTTGAGTTTTTTTTTGTCCTTCAAATTCCGATCTAAAAAACGACATTACTTATGGTAATTACCTGATAAGTAAAAACACCGGTGCTCTTGTCTCCGAGCAACTGATACAATGAGCAAACCTACATAACCTACAAACACCTTCATGAGGAATTGTTTATTATTTATTACTGTATACCCTTGATGATTGGTTTGGTTAAGTCATGATCTTTTCATTTAAACTAATACCACAACTTAACCTAACCTAAATAACTTGCGGATCAATGAAAGAAAGCCACCCCCGACCCGTTTGGGGGTGGCTTTCTTTCATTGATCCAAAATCACAATAAATATATTTTCAAATGTTATAAACCTTTTTTTTATTTGATCCCCAAACAAAAAAGTTATAGCCAAATAAAACCCCTCCAAGATTCCTGGAACACCTTTTGTATATATACACACTGTATAATTTGATACTTGTTTCACTGTGATATGTATTATGTATGATAAATTAGAATATTTCTAACTGGCATAAATTTAGCATAAATTTTAGAGATAAAACATCGCCTTCCCTTATTTATTTATACGTGAACTCCAGTCTTCTTGGTTTTAATGCAAATTCTTCAATTACTTTGTCGTGCAATATTTTATTCTTTTCTAGCGATATTACAATTTCTTTCTCTATGGCAATTCTTGCTAAACGAGACAGCCTTTCCTCTGACATGGCATTCCGTAGGTACGTCTTTATTCTGTTAAGCGTTGAAAAACTTCTTTCCGTTGACACACTGGTTACGGGGATTGTCAAAAGGAGCCGAATTAATTTGTTCGTCTCGGGTAAGGCTGTTTAAGTCCAAGGTCGAGACAAAGCTTTAAAATTTCTTTTGCATGTTTGCAATGACAAATATCGGAGTCCAAACGTATTTCAATTCTGACATTAAAGCTTTTACGACAAATAGATTACTGTACTTATATTCAAGTGCTTCTATTAAGTTTTTGGGGAAATTTTCTTTATATACTGCAAACATTAATGAATTCAACAGCTCAAAAAATGAGAACTGAATGCATTCAAATCGTTCCTTCAAGGCTGTTACGGAGGTATTCAGAATGTTAAAAGTAAATTTCTTTAAAGTCTGTCACTTTTCCTCTGAATCTCTTCGTAGGGAAAGGAACGGTCGGACAACTTACTATGTCACGTGTCTCATATTAAGAATTTCATTATAACTTTTGTCATTGATTTTTCCTTCCAAAAAACTAATAAAATCATTAATTTTCTTTTTTGCAAATTGTAAAACATCAAACAGTTTTTCAGCACTGCTAAGTAATTCTTCAAAGCAGCAAATATAAAACAAATAAAAAGTCATCGTTTTCCGTAAAGGTTTTCAACCTGGTTTAAACTATCTTCATCCCACGAGATTTCATCATTCAAAATGTCGTACCACCTCGTATGCAACGCGTTGACGTCACCACGTGACGTCATACCAATGGCTGTTTCGAGCAGATGTGACAGATTTCATATAAAATGAACACTTTCCATATGTTGTGTATTAAATTTCCTAAAATTTACTGTACTATGCAAAAGTAGAATCTATAGAAATACCCAACTGCCAGTTTGATATGCAAATATCGTTTTTAAATGTTTAGTAATTCAAGATGACAACATATATTTGGCACAGCAGCAAGTCGTCAGGCAGATGGGAATTTGCCTGACTTTGAACATTAAAAACTTGGTTATTCGGTGGATGCAAAGTAATAAATCAATCAAAATACTAATTAACTTTACGTATAGTGAATATCCAAATGACTTTATAACATTATAAATAAATCATAAGATTTACATCATAACATGTTTCAAAGAGAGACGTCAGGCTTAAAATCGTTTGCCTGATAAGACGTGGAATTGTGCATTTTTATGAGAGTTGTAAGGCTTTGTTATTTGAGAAGATGAATGATAATACATTAATAATTAACTTTATGTACAGTCGCAGTGTATATGCAAATAGCTATATAACCTTATTTATAAATCCTAACAGTCATTATAACATGTTTTATAAAGTAAAGATAGCTGACTCAAAATTTTTAGCCACACATCTTCCCTCTTTTCCTACCTCTCTCTCCCAACCCTCACTGAGGAATTGGGGTTTAGATGATAGATGGATGGATGGAAATTTTTAGCCTGACAACTTGACAAGAGGTGGGATTGTGTATTGTTAGTTTTTTTTTAAGTTCCTAGCAGGAGAAATAACAGGTCAGGCTGACCTGCCCGACCCCCTCCGCCACTGATATATATATATATATATATATATATATATTATATATATATATAGATATATATATATACAGGGTGTAGTAGTATCGCGATATTTTCTGTATCTTGTATCGTATCGCGATACATTTTCTGTATCTTGTATCGTATCGCGATACATTTTCTGTATCTTGTATCGTATCGCGATACATTTTCTGTATCTTGTATCGTATCGCGATACATTTTTTATTAAGTCAGTGATCTTTCCCCCAGAATGTCTGATGAATTGCTTGAGAAGTCACTGTTTGTAAAATTCAATAAAAATAAAGTAATTCAGTTGTTTCATAATTATATATATATATATATATATATATATATATAGAAATACACACACACACAGGGTGTTATCAAATTATTTCATAAATTACTATACATATTTAGGACATCAGACCGAACAAAAAAGTTCCCATAAACACAAATCCGCAATCGCTGTTTCCGAGATACATTGCTTTTTTGCCGAGGATGATCCAATTAAAATGAGTTATTAAAGTTTATTAAAGTCGTAGCTGTCTAGTTGTTTAGATAGCTATTTTTTTTGTTTTCATAGTATTTTGTTAGTTGTCATTTTAGAAACCAAAATTATTTCCTCCATTTCATGCGTCACTCTCGTGTAATGTTACAGAGCGTTATGGAGCAGTATTCTTTCGAAGAACTTGCTGATATGCATCTCGGGTAAAGGAGAGATGCTACGTAACGCAGCTGCTACCCAACGCCGGTCTGCTGAAAGGTATCCTAATTGGCGATTACAGTGAGGCCTACATTCCTTTCAATTAACCGTCGATAAACTTTAACGACTTTCATTTTAATTGGATCGTCTTCGGCAAAAAAACAATGTATCTCGGAAACGAAGGAATTGCCGATTTATATTCATATCAACTTTTTTGTTCACTTTCAAGTTCTGAATATGTATACTAATTTATGAAACAATTTGATAACACCATCTGTGTGTGTGTGTGTGTGTGTGTGTGTGTGTGTGTGTGTGTGTGTGTGTGTGTGTTCCTGGAAAATTAAATCCACTATATTTCGAATAAGTAATGGTAAATGACAAACACTATAGTTTTTTCTTTTTCAAGATGTTAGCTCGACGTGGGCAACGACGGGTCACTCGCAGAGAGGCCTCAAAATATTGCTTCCCTCACCAACTATTGGTGAGGGAAGCTATATTTTGAGGCCTTTGCGAGTGACCCGTTGCCCACGTATATATAAAATTATATACGTAATATATAAAATTATTTACGTTCAAAACCATTCATACCCATTTCACATTAATATATGTCACTAATATCGTAATGATTGTAAAATAATGAAACAGGTGTGCTTATTCTATTTATACTTATCCTTTGAAAACATTCGAAGGCAAAAAGCGAAAGCATTAACATATGCATCACATATTAGCATTTTGTAAGGAAGCTTTGACTATGGGTCTTCAACATCATCATGACCCCCGAAAGCGGACATAAAAATCAACAAAAACATAGTTGCAGGTAGGGGTGCACCGGATATGATATCCGGTATCCGGCAGGATATGGGTCATATCCGGCTGGATATGCCGGATATAGGCCAAGACATTAGAAAATTAACACCTGTATGAAATTCTGCCATAATATGATACACTTTTTATATTAAATCAACACAATACTGATGACAAGAATAAATAAAACATCTGTCCATCCTTAACGAATACAGTTCTATTAATATAATCAGAGCTTTTCATAAAAACGTCTTGGCGTTAAATTTTTTAAAAAGAGTAAAATATTGCTAGACCCTGCAATTGCTTTCCATTATTTTTTCTCCTTTTTTTTCCTTTATTTTCAAAAAATACAAAACATTACAAGCTTGACAAACGTAAAACAATACATTGAATACAATATAAAATGCCTAGAATGAAATCAATGAATGGAGGGCAGTATTGTGTAGGTCAGATGCCGCCATTCAGCCTGGAGGTCTTGAGAATAAAAAACTCAACAACAGTGATTCAGAACTTTTTTCCGTTGTGGTGCAGAAACAAGAGCATTTCTCCTCTTTTAGGCAATATTCGGGATCGCCTTGCTTCATAGATGTTTCCATATTCAGAAAATATTCTCTGAAAATACAGAGGATGCGGGTGTGCAGAGAAGCTTTGAAACAATAGTTTTAAGGAGAGGAAATCGGTCCTCCTGCTTCCAAATTTGAACTGGACAGCGTTTCCTATCTACGAGAGGTTCAGATGCATATTGGTCTAACTCCCCTGCAATCGGTAGAGCAGGAGCAGCTTACTTCCCCAGATTGCTCTCCTTTTGTGATCTCCATAAAACACGCTTCAAGAATGTCCTCTTCGTCTTTCCTCTTTCGCATAGGAGAACTGGAATTTGAGCTTCTTTCGCTTCCACTTTCATTACCTTCACTTTCATTTTCATTAGAATCATTACCACCTTCGTCATTTTCAATACCTATGACTTCTTCAATCAGCCAGGATTTAGCCTGCTCTTTTTGATCTTGTTGAAAGAAAGATACCTTATACCGCGGATCTATTGCAGTCGCAGTCACATAAGCCCTGTTTTTCATCATGTTCAAAGACTTCCCATCATTACTCTCCGACAAGAAACGCGCTCGAAGAGAAGTCAGGAGTTCTCTCTTTGTCGTTTGAACACCTTGGTCATCATGGCCAATCTTTGAAAGAAATCTTTGTAAAATACAAATGCTTGGGATTACGGAAGACAAAGTTGATTTTTTCGAACTCATTTCCTGAGTTTTCCTGAGTTAGTTGGAAGAATGGTTTTAATATTTTAAGGAGATTTCGTATCAGTGTCCACTCGAAGGATGTGATGGTAGGTAATTCACTACGATCAGCCAAATACATTTGCACTGGAATTTTTAATTTATATAATCTTTCTAGCATCAAATATGCACTGTTCCAACGTGTTGGGACATCTTCAACCAATAGGAGTGGCTCAAGATTTTGCTGCACTTGAATGTGTTTGAAATTGTTACAGGCCAAAGAGAATGATTAAAGTGAGTTGCAAGGCGGCGACTTTTTGCAAGGATATCAATTACACTCCTCTGAACCATAATTGAGTCACTAATAACCAGTTGGAGTAAATGAATGCTGCAGTGTATTGAAGGTATTTCAGCCAGGTCACTACCAAGAGCCATATTACTAGCTCCATCCCTCACCAATAAATTCCTCTTATTTGCATCAAGATCCCAACTATCCCACATAGAGCGAAACTTTTCAGATATATTCTTGCCAGTATGCGACCCTGAGAAATGAGAGGCATGTAGCACAGCATCGTATCTTTCAAAATCTTTACCTATCCAGTGACCCGATAATGATAAAACTGAGAGGTTGTGCATGACCATATATCTGAAGAAAAGCTGACATGCTTTACTTCTTCCAGCTTCTGAGCAATTTTAGACTTGAACTCATTATAAAGACGATGAATTGTAGTATCAGAGAAGTACCTTCTGCTCGGTAAGAGATATCTGGGTTGGAGGTAGGCCATTACAGTAGATCAATAAAACCATCATCTTCAACTAAAGTAAATGGCTGGTTGTCCAAAGCCATCATCATGCCAATTTTACGATGAATCATCACAGACCTGGAGTCATTGATGTCCCATATTTTTTTAGATGAAAAGCTTTCCTCTATTAAGATCTGCTTACTCATTTGGTCCATTTTCTTTTCTTTCAGAGTACTACCTGTAGAAGTTGATGGTCTAGCCCGTATTCTATCTATGCCTATTTCCTTTGATTCAGTCGCAGCTATTCTTTTTTTGTCATTTTCGTTTTTGGCTTCAGCATACTCTTTTGGGTGATTAATCTTCAAACGATTATGAAGAGGTGTTGTGCTAAAAGACTTTTGGCCACTTTATCCGTCCCACGTTTGATAATCTTTTGGCAAATATTACACTTTGCAGTGATATCGCTAGGATCATTTATTGTATACAGTGACCACACAAAACTTGTCATAATTATTACTTAATAGTTTAATACAACACAAGAACCTGAAAGAGAACAAAACAATTAAACATCTGAATATACTTAAATTATTATTTATCTTATATTTGGGGGGGGGGGGGGCGTTTGCCCCCAATGCAAAATAAAACAGCAATACGAGTGTAAAAATAATACGGTACCTAATAATATATATCCGGCCGGATATGAAAAATTCATATCCGGTGCACCCCTAGTTGCAGGATAGAAAAAATTGGATCACCTGAAGATCAGGGCCCCCAGCCTTCTTTAGTTAGCCTTATGAGGCTAACTAACGAAAATATCACGACTTAACCTAACCAATCGTCAAGGGCGTCAAGTTGACTTAACGATTGGTTAGGTTAAGTCGTGATATTTTCGTTAGTTAGCCTTATAAGGCTAACTAACGAAGGCTGGGGGGCCCTGATCTTCAAGTGATCCGAAAAATGAAATGTTTTTGACTGAACGGCGCAAAAAAAATATTTTTTTATGTACTCTCCTACGAAGGATATAGAATTCGTATGAAATGTAAATACAAATATATATACAATTAAAAAATTGCTTTCTCAGAGTTCAAGACGAATAGATATACAGTGTCGCTCATAAGTATTCGTAGGGAGAAATATTTCAGTTATATTCGTCCTTATCTTTTTTTGTATCATGCGCAGGATAGTTATAAAAAGTTTACCGTTCATTTGAAAAAATGTAACGAATAAAAAAATTTGTTCAATTCAAACATAAAATGGAAAACATCAAAGAATTTGAGGGAGGGGGGGGGGGGGGGGGGGGGGGAGGTTAAATGCAAAAGTTTTTGTACATTTACTTACAAAATTATTTAAAACTCGGTGTCCGCCACTTGCTTGAATGACTTCAATGATTCGTTCGGGGTATTTTTCTTCAAGGTTTCGACGTCTCTCAGTAGAAATTTTAGCCCATTCTTCTGAAGAAAAATTGTCGCAATTCATTCAGATTCGAAGGGTTTCTGGACATCTTCCTTTCAAACCAAACCATAAATTCTGGATTAAATTGAGATTTGGGGTTTGACTGAGTGACTCGAGAAGGTTGAAATTTTTTGTTGTTGAAATTTTTTTGTTGAACCCATTTCATGGCGCTCTTACTTTTATGTTTTGGATCATTATCTTGTTGCAGTACCCAACTGCGACCCATTCACAACTCCCGAACTGAAGAAAATACATTTTCTAAAATTTCCTGATATTTCTGAATTCAAAATTCCATTGATGATAAGCTTTCCTTGACCAAAAACACTAAAACACCCCCAAAAGACAAAAGGAGTCCCAGTATCGAAACCCGTTTCACTCCATTTAAGACGAAGACTGACTCACGTTTATCTCGTCTGACGTAATGGCTATCTATTATTTAAATAAGACTCGAACCAGTCTAACGCGACACGCATCTTACTTCATTAGCCAATTATTGGGTGAGAATAATTCTATTAATAAAATGCATTGGAGAGATCCAGAAAATAAAAACCACAATTGAATTTTTTTATCGTTTAAAATATTCTATTTCGTCAGTTAATGTCTCAGTTAACGTAATAATGGCATCTCCCTTACGTAGAGCTTTTTGCCTCCTGAAACCGAATGGATTAAGTGACTACGTTTTTCTCCGTGAAAAACTTTGTGTAAATATCTCAAAAGAATCTTTCGCGAGGTCTGCAAAATACGTACTGGACGAGAGTTTGTAGAAACTTCCGGATTATCACTTTTAAATATAGGGCACACGCGAGCTACTTTTAGAACATCGGCACGATACGTGGTCTGAAAAAATAATTATTTAGGGCAGCAAGCGATTCAGAAATAACACCACGACACCATTTATGTATATCGTTTGGTACACAATCCTACTGAGCTACTTTTTTCAAATCGGTTTATCGCCGTTTTTACGTCAATTGAGGTTGTTGAGAGGAAGGAGAGAAGCCGTGGGTTCTCTTCCCCCGTGAAATCTCCAAAGGAATTGGGGGATGGGGGCGCATTTCCTGCTTTCCGATTGATTACCTACTACTGAAAAATGTTTGTTAAATTCGTTTACTGCGGTTCCTGAATGGCGTTACATGAACAAAATCGAATTTCAATGTCGACGTTCGATCTTACGCGAGTATGTGGATTACAGATTTCAAACTACATTTCAGATTTTCAATGAAAATGACTAACCTAACCTAATCTAATGTAACCTAACTGCGCATAACGTAACGTAACAACCTAATTCAAACTAACCTTTTAATGTCGACATTGCGCAGATCGACTTTGTTCCGGTATCCGACTGAATCATTAACAAAATTATCACTTACAAGAAGTTTCCGCGGAAACCCGCTTTCTTTCGGCGTTACTTAATGTTTTGTTACTTCATTTCTATGCCAGTTATGACTTATGAATCACCATCCGATTTACGAAATTTTTTATCAGAGTAATATTGCTGTTCCGCCTGTGCGATTACTTTATCAAGTTCATTTTTATACTTAGTGTAAAACGGCTGAGGAATACTACTGTACTTCACGAGTTTCCAATTTCTGGTTTTGGTCGATTAACCAGAAATAATCCAGTGGTAAGCCAAGCATTTTAGTTTTTAGCCTTTTAAGTTTCAGCTTCTATTTCTATTCGTTGCATTTCGTAAAAAGTCATTTGTGAATACTGTGTCAAACGTTTTAGACTACTACTTTCTTTTATCTAAAAGCATATGCTCATTAAAGAAGTACAAACTTTGATTGTTCAAATTATCTAAACATGATTCTATACAGATATTTTAACTGTATATTGATAGGAAGATTTTTAAAAATGAAGAAACATTGGAAACGAGGGAAGTAGTCACAGATATCGCCAATCATTACTCACCAGTTAAAGTTTCGATTCAAATGACTCAATACTGCTGTGTATATATATGATTAATTAATAAGGGTGGAACTTCCTAAAGCAGTACTAATTCTAGCAGCTTTATCTATAAAAGGGTAAAACTCGATCACTAACGTTAATTATTTTTTCTGAGAGAGAGAGAGAGAGAGAGAGTTACAAGGAGTTACAAGGAAAAGAAGTACCTCAAAAGGCCTTGCGGCCCATACCGAGGAGGTACCAATGGCAACGGGTGCCAGGGAAAATTTTGTATTTTTCTTTCAACTATCCTAGCAGTAGTAGAAAACTGGATAGAAAAGTAGAAGGCTCTCTCCCCACCCTCCGCTCCCTCCCTGCCAGAGGCAGGTACGGAAAAAGGTTGAAGAAAATACCTTGACCCTGGAAAAAGTAGCCAAGGAAATTTTACAGGAAAGTGGAGAATATATAAATAGCTCTATATTTAGCTTGCTCACAGAGACACGAGCAAGCGAACTCCTGCAGAGTTTTCTGAGGTTTTAATCTTAAACTAGACTGTGTTCAGTACTTTGTCTAGCCTATTTTTAAACAGATTTACACTTTGACTGGAAACAACCTCTGAGGGAAGTTGGTTCCAGAGATTAACTATTTTATAGGAAAAGAAATTTCAGCAGGACTGAGGTCCTAAATGTCTTACACACTCAAATAGTGTGCAGATTTCGTCTACCTTTTCTTGAACTGATCCACAGAGAACTGTTCACAACTTCCGAAGGTAACCTGTTCCATGTGTCACAGATCTTATACGTAAGTAATTCCCACACACTAGTCCTAAACCGTTTCAAATCCAACTTCCAAACCATTGTTGCGAGTTGGTTATCATTTAAACTAAACATACTTCTAAAATCGACATCGTTGAACCCGCGTAAGAGCTTGAAAACCTCGATCAGTTGACCGCGCAGCCTCCGAGTTTCAAGCGAAAACAAGTTCAGGGCGCGTAACCGTCGATTGTAGCCCATATGCCTAACGGAAGGGATTAACTGTGGCCCTCGCCTGCACTCGCTCCAGCCTCACAATATCTTTCCTGAGGGTGGGCGACCAGAACTGCACAGCATACTCCAGGTGCGGCCGAACAAGGGAATTGTACAGAGCACAATCTCCTTGTTCCGAAACTGAAATTGCCTCCTGATATAACCCAATAGTTTCTGGGCTTTCTTTTCCACCTCTACACACTGTTTCGTAAACTTAAGGTCGCTGCTAATTAGCACACCCAAGTCCTTTTCTAAATCAGTCACCTCGATATTACTACCCAACATCATCGAGTAGTCCGACCGGGGAGGGAGAGAGAGAGAGAGAGAGAGAGAGAGAGAGAGAGAGAGAGAGAGAGAGAGAGAGAGAGAGAGAGAGAAGGAGAGAGAGAGGAGAGAGAGAGAGAGAGAGAGAGAGAGAGAGAGAGAGAGAGAGAGAGAGTGTTACAAGGACAAGAGGAAGCCTCAAAGACCTTTTGGTCCACTCTGGGGGAGAGAGAGAGAGAGAGGAGAGAGAGAGAGAGAGAGAGAGAGAGAGAGAGAGAGAGAGAGAGAGAGAGAGAGAGATATGCAGCACACAAGTGGTTTCGACCCTGCGTCGTTGGGGAACGTCCAGAGCAGGAACGAAGCTTCCTATGCTGGCCGTTTCTCACACACACACACACACACACACAAAATTTTATATATACAGGGTGTCCTAGAAGTCTAGACTCATAAGGAAAAAATAGACATTATATTTTTAAAGTGGAACAAACACATTTCTAATGTCAGTTTTACATTTCATTCATGAAAGAAAATACCCTGATGGCTGAGTATACCAATCAAGAGAAGTTGGAACTGGTATTGTTACATATTTTCGGAAAAAGCCAAGAGAGGCATGTTCGTGAAATCACTGACATGCCTCCCTCTGGCTTTTTCTAGAAACGTGTAGCAACACCGGTTCCACCTTCTCTTGATTGGTATATTCAGCCATCAGGGTATTTTCTTTCCTGACATATGTAAAACTAACATTAGAAATGTTGTTTCACTTTAAATATATAGAGTGGTTATGCGCCTCGGTGGTGTAGTGGTTAGCGTCGCTGACTACGAATCCATCGGCACCGGGATCGAGACCCGGTGATGGCAGCCGGCGCGCAGCAAGACCCAGCCGTTCATTCTTCCACACAATAAAGAAAGTGGTTGGTAGATAAATGGTACCCTGGGTGGCCTAGTGGTTAAGACGCTAGGCTGCTGCTGGTGGAGCGTGGTTCGGATTCCACGTTAACTGTAGGTCTAAGGTGGAGTGAAAAGCTTCACCTTCGTCAGAATGAACAATTCGGGCGGAAGCTAACTTAAGCTTAATGTCTATTTTCCCTATGAGTCCAGAGTTCTGGGACACCCTGTTTGTTTATATGCGCACTCTAGTTTACAGTGGCGCCTCACTTGTATTTGTGATGCCGTGCTGTTTACGGGCTTACTAGATGGCCATGGAAGGAAAATGTTTTGTTTTAACGTAAAATGAACATACTTTTGAGGTTTCAGTTGAATTGTAAACAATTTTAATGAGAAATTGCATAATAAAGGTGTTTATGTCGTAAATATATTGATATACAGTACATATTCACTATTTTTAACCTTGCAACCCTCGAGAGACCAAACTTTGGATATAGTGTCTCATCGGATATACTGTAGTGTCCTTTTGGCTTGGCACCGAGTGGGACACCATAAACGGCGTCTACTGTGTGTGTGTGTGTGTGTGTGTTGTGTGTGTGTGTGTAAAACGTTACCAAGAATTTCTGCAAAGCAAGTTAGTTTCCAAACTGTTTTCACTTGTGAATTACACAATTTCCACTCATGACGAAATATGGCTGAAATGCATCATCATAATAATAATAATATAAAAAAATCAGTAATGAATGGATTTTGTTCTTTCTACTAGACTAACTTTCGGAAGATGTAAAAACAATAAGATATTTCAAGTGTGTGTGTGTGTGTGTGTGTGTGTGTGTGTGTGTGTGTGTGTGTGTGTGTGTGTGTGTGTGCAATGATGAATCTGGGATAAAAACTTCAATAATTCCCGAGTGTTTCAAATTAAATTTATAGCAACTGATCTAACTCAAAGGAATTAAATGTTCAAAGAAGAAAAAGCGAAGCTTATGATAAAGCTATTTCAGTGTTTACAAATTAAGATGAAGGAGCAAAATCAGTGAAAGAAATTTATCCGAAACAATTAAATTCATCGAGTTTTACCCTTTGAATTTAGTCATACTAATAGTATGGTTGCTTTATCAACCACGCGCGTGACACGTGACTTCACGAGGATAATCAAAGTTGGCCATGACCTAGTGTTCCTCCCACCTCCTATCCCTTCAGATGTTTGTTTATTTATTTTTTATTTGTAATTATTATCCTATACTTCAAACTGCCTACTCTTCAGTTCATTTTATCGTTATTTTCTATCCTTGAGCGCCCGATGGCCGAGTGGTTACCGTGGTAGACTCTATTATAGGGTGAGGCTTTGATTCACTCCCAGCCACTGGCATTCGGTGGGGTTGAGCCAGCCACTTACCCTGTTTCGGCTCTGGCTCAGGCGATCCTCGGGGGCATACTCACCCGTACATAGTGGGGAAATGGGCTTCCTGCGTGTTATCCTTTATTTCTCATCCTACACCTCACAAATTGAAGTTAATTCTTTATATGGGGTGTGAAGCGAGAAGCTTGACCTCCGTCAAATGAGGAATTATCGCACGAAACATTTGAAAGGTTGAAAGGTTATTACTGAAGACAATTTATTGTCTTATAATGTCTTGGATTAACCTCCGCCTAACATTTTTGAGGGTCATATCACGGATGGGATCCACAATTTTACGTGGGATCCGAACCACTATAAACAGGGTGTCCCATAAGTTCGGCCTCAAAGGAAAATTTTTAATTAAATTTACAAAAGTAATACATTAGAACTAAAACAGATGTTCAAATTGATGTCTTGTTTTGGGACCTTTTTTTTGTTGCGGGTAGAACAACACAATGACTAATATGGAAGTGAGTTACACTCCTCAGGAAAAGGCGGAGGCCTTTTCCTGAGGAGTGTAACCGTACCCTTCAAGTACTTTTTCCGCTCGGATCTAAAACGGCGGACAGTTTTTAGTGTACCCTACCAAGGAAGCACCAGAGGGGCAACGTAATCGCTAAAATTTGCATTAAGTCCTAGCAAAGACTCGAACCCATATAGGTCAGGTTTTCAGATTAAAAGCCCAGCGCTTTACCACTACTCTACCGTAATGAATAATTTAATGGATGGAGAACAGCATTTTTCTGATTCTACGTAGATATGTCACGTTTCTATAACGTTTTTCTTCTTTAAACAGGATTTCATAATCTTTAAATTCAAAGGTTACTGCAGCCTGACACGGAGAACTGTCCTTTACATTAGCCTCGAAATGCCAGGAAAGCCGCCATACTCTCTCCTTACGCGGGAAACGGATTAAGGATCAACATTCGTTATCTTAGTACGAATAGCTCATTGATACATGTAAATTCAGGGACAGATATGTAGTAGACACAAAGCTGAATATAAATGTTCCCTGTCGGCGTTGTTTGAATGAAAATTAAAGCCATAAAATAATCAACTTTTCAGTTTCATTGCAGTCATGCCACGGAGCAGAGGCTCATGTGAAATAACGATTTTGTCAGAGGCAGAATGGTTGGACACTATGGACAGTGGAAGGGAGATCCCATGTTATTTCCTTTTTTATAGTTAAGAAAAATGGTGTTCAATAAGACCAATCAGAAAAGAGTAGCCTGTAGCCTGCCTGCAAAAAGGATCCTTTGTATTATCAACAGTCAATCTATGCTTCACGTAAGATGGCTATGGCGCACCTGACCTGTGATCTTTCCACTACCTCTGATTTGGGCTTTCAATGCTTCAACAACTAGGTTCCTTCATCAGTCTTCCACACGACTACCCCTTTACCTTTAACAACACACAACTCAATCCTTCTTCTTCTCGTAACATTCTTTGTGTTTCCTTTTCTCGTCATCTTTCGTAGATAGATCACATATACTCTCTTTCAAAAACAGCTTTTAAGAGGTTAGGTGTGTTGTACCGGCTCCGCAGTTTCTTCACCCCCACTCAGGTGCTGTCTCTATCCAGGGGTCTTGTCCACTCCTGTATGGAGTACGCTTCTCATGTGTGGAGAGGCTCAACCCACACAGCTCTACTTGACCGGGTGGAATCAAAGGCTTTTCGTATCGTCAATTCCCCGCCTCTTACTGACTGTCTTCAATCTCTCTCTCTCTTCGCCGCAATGTTGCCTCACTCTCTCTTTACTATCGCTATTATAACGGACACTGCTCTTCCGAACTCTCTAACTGCATGCCTCCTCTTTTAAGGAGAGATTGCAGTACCAGACTCGACATAATCTTTTTCTGTCCAACTCTCTAACACAGGAGTTAATCGGTATTTTCTCTTTCATCTACTCAACCGGTCAACTCTGGAACAATCTTCCTCAATCCATCTTTCCTCTTATCTATGACCTCCAATCTTTCAAACGCAGTGTCCAGGTATCTCGAAGACCCTAAACCTTGATTTCCTCCTCCTTTTATGGGAGGAGTACTTTTTCTGGCACTCCTCTTTGGCCCCCTCCTTCCTAAATATTTTTTTTATTTTTTTTTATTTTAGGGAATGTGAGAACGATGGTAGTCAAATGGCTTCATGTGGCGCAGAGCAATCTTATGTATGCACCAAAACCATCAGGCGATATCTAGGCAGCATGGGCTACTATGAAAGAGAATGAATATCAGCGCTTCACCGGCGTTTCAACTGCTAAGGTCATATCGCCCCGAAACTAAAGTAAAGAGAGAGCACAAGGAGATGGGGTAAGGAGGACTTTGAAGGAGTAACAAAAAAGGGAGGAACGGAGCGAGCAACGTCAAAGGCAAGGCAAACCAAAAGCAAATGTGAAACAGAGAGAGGGATGCCGCATGCGCAGGAGGGGGCAACATCTCCCGTCATAAGATGCCCATGCGTGAGACGAGTATGACCAGTGGTGCTGCCACCGCCGAAGGAGTGCTTCCCAGAAAACCCTCCTAAAGTCCGACGCCGGGAGAGGCGTGTTAGGGTCGAAAGGCAGGGAGGACACCTCTCTCGCCGCGGCGTCCGATTCGTTGCCCGGAACACCAAAGTGGGAAGGTACCCAACAAAAGGCGACTACCTTACGCCGTGATGAAAGAAGGACCAGCCAGTCCTGGATCTGTCACAGCAGTGGGTGCGGAGAGACAAGAGAGGACAGGGCCTCAAGAGCGCTACGGGAGTCAGAATAAATAGTAAACGATGTTGGAAGAAGCTGAGAAAGAAACTGAAGGGCCAAAAGAATAGCCGATAGTTCCGCTGTAAAGATGGATGCCTCTGGGGGGAGGGATAGTAATTTAATTTCCGATGGGAAGACGACCGCGCAGCCCACTCCCAGTGGAGACCGAGAGCCATCAGTGAACACTGGGATAGAGTCGGGATGGGAAGAGGAATGGGATAGGAATAGTTGTCGAAGGGCGGATGGGTGGGACTGGAACTTTGGTACAGTTGAAAGGAGGGAGCAGATACGGAGGGAAGAAATGGTTCATTGGTGGGGTAGTTGGAGAGGGGAGAAGAGAGCACTCGCCCCTCCACCCCCAAAGAAAACAGGACGGGGGCCACAGTGGAAGGGTCGAAGAGGGATTGGAAGACCGGGGTGGGAGAAAACTGCCGAACTCGAAAGAGGTATTTTAGACCCTCCAAGGTACGATGGGCATCCAACAGGAGATGACCACTCTCCGCATACAGGCTAACAATTGGAGAGGATCGGAATGCGCCAGTGCTGATGCGCACACCCAAGGAGCGAATCAGGTGCAGCATGTGCAGAGCAGAGGCAGGAGCGGAGGAATAGGCCTGACAGCCATAATCCAACTTACTTTGGACCAGGGAGTGGTAGAGTCGCCAGAGAGTATGGCAGTCGGCACCCCAGTCAGTACGAGAGAGGAACTTGAGAAGGGTACAAGTCTGAAGGAACGAAGCCTTCAGAGACCAAGTGGGGAATCCAGAAGAGGCGGGAATCAAGGAGACCCAGAAATCTAATTTCGGGTACAACGGGGACTGGTGATCTATAAAGAGAGAGAGAGAAGGAACAGCAGTGCAGCGGCGGCGTCGACAAAAGTGCATTGCCACCGTTTTCGAAGGTGAAAATCGAAACCCGTGGTCTGTGGCACATTTGGAAACCGAATCCAGGGCCCGTTGGAGGATACGTTCAAGGAAGGCAGGTCGGGAGCCGGAACAATATATGGCAAGGTCATCGACATACAGGATGGCCGTAATCCCTGGGGGCAGAGCCGTCACAACGTCGTCGATCGTCAAAGCGAAACAGACGATGCTCAGGACGCTGCCCTGGGGGACTCCCTCCTCCTGTGAATGCACAGAAGAGAGGGAGGTACCCACCTGGACTCGAAAGGAACGGGAAGACAAAGTTGGAGATAAAGGAAGGGAGAAAACCTCGGAAGCTCAAAAGGTAAAGTTTTTGGCAGATACACCACCGGCAGGTGGTCATACGCTTTCTCCAAATCAAAAAAGACTGCATAAAGATGACGTCGCTCTGCAAATGACACATGGACCGCAGTTTCCAACTGAACTAAGATGTCAGTGGTGCTACGGCCCCTGCGAAAACCGGTCTGTGCATGGGAAAATTGTGGCTTTCTAGGTGCCACATCAGTCGCCGAGAAACCATCTTCTCTAAAAGTTTTGAGAGGCAGTTAGTGAGGGCTATTGGACGGTAATTGAAGGGAGATATCGGGTCCTTACCGAATTTAGGAAAGGAGAGCACCACTGCTTCCCTCCAACAGGAGGGGAAGGTGCCCCCTACCCAAATCCAATTGTAGAATGTGGGGAGAAAGAAATAAACCGAAGGGTGTAGGTGGCGAAGCATTTCGAAATGAATGCCATCAGGGCCAGGAGCATAGTTGCCGCAAGAAGCTAACGTCAATCTCAGCTCCGACATAGAAAAAAAGGGGTTATAGGGGAAATTATTGGGAGTCTGAAAAGGTGAGGGGAGCGAACAAGCAAAGCCTTACGTCGGAGGAAGGCAGGATCACGGTGGTCGTGTCGGGAGATGGAGGCTATGGTCGAGGCCAAGGACTCGGCCATTGCAGCAGGAGAGGACACTGGGCGTCCGTGTATCGCGAGGACAGGAGGAGGATGAGAAGAGGATTTTCCAGAAATTTTCCGAATCTTGTTCCAGATTCGGGAGGAAGGGGTGCTGGAGGTGAGAGAGACGTAAGTTCACCAAGAAAAGCGGCGGGCTTCTCGGACTGTGCGACGGGCCTGAGCTCGCGCACGTTTACAGGCTATTGAATTTACTAAGGATGGATTGCGTTGAAGACTACGAAAGGTCGACTTAGCCTGAACAACCAGAGTACGTGTTGGGGTCCACCATGGAACCAAAGGGAGAGAGATGCGGGGAAATGTAGATCTGGGGATGGAGGACAGAGCGGCACAGGTGATATGATCTGTGAGGTAGGTGGAGGCAGCATCGACAGTCGGGAAGTTACTCAAAGCTGCAGAGGTTTGACTTTCGGAGTAGAAAAGAGGCCAGCCAGCTTTAGCGAGGGACCATCGGGTATGAAGAGCAGAGGAGCTGGAAGTCCGGGACGTATGGAGGAAGAGGAGGGAATGATCACTACCGTAAAGGTCTGGAGTGACAGACCAAGAGAAGTCAAGGAAGGCGGAAGGAGAAGTAAGCGAAAGATCTATGGAGGAAAATGTACGGGTCTGGAGGTAAAAAGCTGTGGGCTGGCCGGTGTTGAGAAGACAGACACAAGTAGTTGAAAGAAGGGAGACCACAACGCCACCCCGTTGATTGGTGACAGTATCACCCTACAGAGGATGGCGCGCGTTGAAGTCTCCCAGGAGGAAAGGAGCAGGAAGCTACGGGAGAAGAGCGGAAAGATCGTCAACAGAAAGTTCCTGTGACGGGGGGAGATATAAAGAGCAAACTGAATATAAACGGTCTAGGAAAACCTGGGCCGCTACTGCCTGGAGAGGGGTGTTGAGGCGAAGGAGAGTAGATGGCACATCAGAACGGATGAAAACGGCTGTGCCCCAACGGGGGCTGCATCAGACGGAGAGGGGAAGAGATATGACGAAAACCTTCGGAGAGGGCGCAAGAGGCGAACCCCAAGTTGGGTCTCCTGAAGGTAGAAGCACACTGGGTCAAAATCCTGGATAAGGAGGAAAAAGTCCTCCCAATTAGAGAGAAGGCCTCGGCAATTCCGTTTAAGGATAGCTGCCATCAAGAGCGAAATAAAGGGGGAGCGAGAGACGTAATCGGGCGAGATTTAGAGACAACCAGAAGGACGAGCTGACGAAGCTGGGGGGTGGGTTGAAGAAGGGGTGATTGAGGAACGGATGAAAGGAGATTGAGGGGGGTTTAGTTTATGGGGGGGGCGGGAATGCGAGAATGAGGGTAGGAAGCAGGGCGGGGAGAATCTAACTTCTGAGACGGGATGGAGAAGAATATGCCCGGGGGATCGGGGCGGAGGAGGTGTGTTCAAAGCGGGCCGCGGTGGAGGTGAAGATGCCAAGGGCATCGAGAGGTTAACGAGGGATCGGGGCGGAGGAGGTGTGTTCAAAGCGGGCCGCGGTGGAGGTGAAGATGCCAAGGGCATCGAGAGGTTAACGAGGGAGCGGGTCGGTGAAGGAGGGGGAGGGCGGATGTCGGCTTGAATTTGGATTTCAGAGGCCGCATGACCATCAGGAATAGAGGGAAGGGGACGGTCGCGAAGGGAAACAAGGGAACGTAGAGGAGCCGGCAAAACGAAAGGGATTTCTGAAGGCGGAAGGGATACGAGGGTAGGAGGAAGAGAACCGATGGAAGAGAAAGCAAGAGGACAAGGAGACAGGGGTCCTGAGCAGGGAAGCTTGGCAGAGGGACCGAAACGCCGGGGACTGGCGATGGGTCGTTTAACGGAAGAGCGCGGAGGGGAGGAGAGTCCAGAAGAGGGGACGGTTTTCGCTATATATGCTGAAATGTCAGCAACGGTTTCAGGAAGACGAGTAAGCGAGTTAGTTGCTACTGAGGTGGAGCAGATGGGGACAGTGGAATTGGGAGTTCTGGGGGGACGGGCTGAAGGAATAGGGAACGCAAGGGGTGGAGACGACGAGAAGGTAGAGGATGGGATAGGGGGACGGGTGGAGGAAGCCTGATCAGGCCTAGAATGATAGGGTGTGGAAGAGGACGGTCCCCCGAGCGCATCCAGCCACCACCGACTCCAACAAGGGAAAGACGAATCGTGGGCATACACTGTCCCACCGCCAATAGATGTCACGCAGGGGAGATACACCCATACCTAGTCTCCGTGCCTATAAAGCGGCAACTCTCATCCAACGCGCGGTGAAAGATGGCAGGGACAGGCTTGGGTTTGACTTAAAAGTGACAAGGGTGAAGGACAACAACCTCCCTCACTCAGGGTCCAAGGAAAGAGTCAAGTCAAGGTCCAAAACAAAGCCAAATGTGGGGAGGGAAAAAAAAAGCCAGGAGGATTGAGGGAAAGGAGCAGAAAGAAAGAAACAAGTAGGAGATCAGCCGGGTCCCGAAACGGGTCCAATGGTCCACGAAGGCAGAGAGCCCTTTCATCGAAGGAAGATGCATTCCCACATTGGCCACAGAGGGACGCGCCCTATAGCTTCGGACAAAGCAAAGGGTCTATGAAAGATATGTAAGAAAGAATTCCCTACTAACACCACTCAATGCTTGTCGCAAGTTGTGGGTGGGCAAAACGCAACAAGTAATTCCTCCTTTTGATATACAGTTATCCTCTCAAACGACTTCCCATCCGCCCAATTCTCTGGCAACGTTCGTTTATAGTGGTGGCAACGACTTGAACGAGAATTCTCCATAAAACATCTGACAGCACCAACAAAATAAGGTGGCATTTCTATCATGGTGTTGGGTGTTCCATGAATAACTGGACGCTCATCTGCTGGTGGTCTTTCAAGGAACTGTAACCATTTCAGCACACCAACGTTTTTCAGAAGGGCGTCTGCCCATTTATTCCAGTGGTGATCTGTCCAAAAAAAATGGTTTATGTAATGTAGTGCTTCAGCGCACACACTGACTGTCTTGGAACCTTTGTATTGCACGGGTAGAGTATCTCCCATAACCAAGCCTCACCTGATGATGAATCCGACAGAACATGTTCACGAACATCCAGAAAACCCCCACCTCCAAGTATGCCTTCACGCAAATTCTAATATCAATCGACTGCCTGACCTATTCACCACATGACAATCTAATCTAAGCTAATCATGGTCGTGTCGTGAAGGTGTGAAGGGGAGATTTACCGAGTATTCACAATATCTATGTAACCACTTTATAAAGCTGTATTTATGATTAAAAAGATGTGACAATAAAACCCACACTAATAGACAGAGTTTATTTTCACAACAGTTTCGATGCCCAATGGCATCCTCTTCGGGTGGATACAGAAAAACGAATGAACAAAAGTGAGTAAGAAAACAATCCAAAAAAGGTAAGGAACATTCTAGAAGGGCAGAGACCATTAAGGCATTCACACCTAGGTTAGATCCCGTTCGCCCGACACCGGAAGGTTTTTTTTTTGACCAGGAATCTCATTAAAGGGTCCAGCTTATAAATATCTTCGCACAAATTAAAATTATCTTCTTGTTCTATACATACAGATTCTGTTATTTTTCTTTTGACATAATTATTACATTTGTAAAGTAACTTACTTGATTCCCAATCTATGGCATGATTATTTTGGTTGACGTGATAAAAAATTGCATTATTGGTGTTACAACATCTGAAGCCATATTTATGTTCTTTAATACGAGTTTCAACGTTTCTTCCAGTTTCTCCGACATATACTAAATCACAATTTTTACAGGGAATGCTGTGGGCACCCGCTTCCTCCTGTTGTGCAAAGTTATTCATAACCAATTTACTTTTACTTTTTACGGTAGACGTAGACGAATATTTGAACGCCAAATCAAACCTAAGATCTTTCGTCAAAGGTTTCACACTTTCTAAGCCGGAAATGTAAGGCAAACTCAAATATTGTTTTGGTTAACTAAAGGTTCCCGAGGGGCATAAAAAGATTTCCTGGCTTTAAAATACGCCTTTCTGATAAACCACTCCGGATATTTTAAATCCTTAAAAGTGTTCCAAATCTTTGAATTTTCTGAGTCCAGCAAATGTGGGCTACAAATCCTGAGTGCTCTCAGAAACATGGAAGAAATAATTGAGCCCAGAAATAATTGTCCCAGTAATTTAATTTGGTTTCGTTATGTAGATGATATTTTCTCATTTTGGCCTGACAACTGGAACAACTTTGATACTTTCTTTCAGTCATTAAATAATCTTTTTCCCTCTATTAAATTTATATATGAATGGGAAAACGACAAACAATTACCTTTTTCAGAGGTTTTGGTCATTAACAAAAATGGAAAGCCCAACTTCACTGCCTATCGAAAAGCCACTCACTGCAATTTGTATATTCATTATTTTTCATATCATGATCAAGGGGTTAAAAGCTCAATTATTTCTTCCATGTTTCTGAGAGCACTCAGGATTTGTAGCCCACATTTGCTGGACTCAGAAAATTCAAAGATTTGGAACATATTTAAGGATTTAAAATATCCTGAGTGGTTTATCAGAAAGGCGTATTTTAAAGCCAGAAAATCTTTTTATGCCCCTCGGGAACCTTTAGTTAACCAAAACAATATTTGAGTTTGCCTTACATTTCCGGCTTAGAAAGTGTAAAACCTTTGACGAAAGATTTTAGGTTTGATTTGGCGTTCAAATATTCGTCTACGTCTACCGTAAAAAGTAAAAGTAAATTGGTTATGAATAACTTTGCAAAACAGGAGAAAACGGGTGTCCACAGCATTCCCTGTAAAAATTGTGATTTAGTATATGTAGGAGAAACTGGAAGAAATATCGAAACTCGTATTAAAGAACAAATATGCCTTCAGATGTTTAACACTAATAATGTAATTTTTTTATCACGCCAGCCAAAATAATCATGCCAAAGATTGGGAATCAAGTAAGTTACTTTATAAATATAATAATTATGTCAAAAGAAAAAAATAATAGAATCTGTATGTATAGAAGAAAATTTTAATTTGTGCGAAGATATTTATAAGCTGGACCCTTTAATGAGATTCCTGGTCAAAAAATCTCTTCCGGTGTCGGGTGAACGGGATGTAACCTAGGTGTGAATTTCTTAATGGTCTCTGCCCTTCTAGAATGTTCCTTACCTTCCCTGAATTGTTTTCTTACTCACTTTTGTTCATTCGTTTTTCTGTATCCACCCGAAAAAGATGCCAGTGGGCATCGAAACTGTTGTGGAAATAAACTCCGTCTATTGGTGTGGGTTTTATTGTCACATTTTGACCTCCACGTAAAAAAAAGTGAAGTATTGCATTGATTAAAAAGACCTTATTCAAAATAAGAGTCTCGATTTCTGCTCAATCTCTGTGCTGGAAACGACAGAACTCCGACCTAATCTCGTCCTAAATAACTTGAATTGAATAAAGTGTGTTAGAAAAAACAAATCTTCACGCAATACATATAATCCGTTTACAAAGAAAACAACTCTACAATTTCAATAAGCTATTTTTTGTACGTTGTAAAAACTAAGAAAATATATATTCTGTACGTACAGTTTAAATATATAAAATTAAGTTTTTCCTTTTAATTAAACTTTGACCCCACAAACTCATAGATCTGGCATAACAACGTCAATTGAGGCCCTCCTAGGAAGAAGTGGCTGAACGACAAAAGTAAAAAATGCCAGAAAACGCAGTTAAAGTTTTACCAATTTGAAATTTGTCATAACTTTTGAACTTTTGCAGATATTTCGTCGAAATACCTTCAAAAGTTATGGCAACTTTCAAATTGGTACAACATTTAACTGCGTTTCCTTGCATTTTTTCCTTTTCACTTAGCCAATTTTTCGTGGGAGGGCGTCACTTAAGAAAAATGTGATAAATTATTTTGCACCAATATTTCTCGGACACCCCGTATATTTTGAACAATAAGGGTTAATATGATTCTGAGATATGGCACTTCTTTTTCCCTTGAGCGGTTGATGTTTTTAGGGGAAAAAAGTGTCCCCACCAGTTCGCCCAAAGCGTAACTGTAAGGTTAAAAAAAATCCTCATGAAAGTAATTTTCCCGATAGATATGGTTGGAATTCAAATTTCTAAATATATATGGAATAACACGCATGAGGACGCGTGGTTTTTGTATAATACAAAATTACTCTCACCACGATTTAAACCGTGGACCTCTTCAGTAAGAGTCGCGAGCGCTACTTCCACACTTCGAGGTAAAAGCTAACAAAACCTGTCGTACATTTCAACAACGCAGGAAACGCAACGCTTTCGAGTCCAGAGGCGTTTTATGTGTTAACCCACCTGAACTCGAGGTAATGGTAGCATTTAATTCAAATATCTGGTGTAGAACTGGAGAACCATAGATGGAATAACACGCGAGAACACGAATAGCTTTTGTATAATACAAATTTACCCCCACCAGGATTCGAACCTAAAACCTATTAAAAGGTCCCGGATTCGAATCCGGGTGAGGATTAATTTTCTATTAAATAACATATATACATAACACTTACCCTATTTTCATTCCGAAAAGTCACTAGCAGCTTCCCAGTAGTGCCATGGTACATAGATGTCGTTCCATCTCTATTATCGGTGAATCTGTAACCAACGGAGGGTTGCATCTGACGCAACGAGGCACAGAACTGAAGCAGATACTGACACCCGTGGAAGGCGTAACATCGTTCAATAAGTCGGACCTTCAAAGAACAAACATATTCTGGTTATTATTCAGTCTTCGTGTAAACACTACGGGTTCTTCATTCAATCCTTTCCACGTGTACAAAATCGTAAATCTCAGGTATGGTCCGATGTGACAAAATGTAACAAATTGGATGGCGGTGACAACAATGTGAAAGTGAAAAAATGGGTGCAAAATGTGACTAGAAGAATAAGAAAAAGAATAACAATAATAAGAAGCTGGTGCTGTAACAAAGTTATTTGACTTTTTTTATTATTATATTATTATTATAGATTTAGAA
This sequence comes from Bathynomus jamesi, assembly GCA_023014485.1. NCBI lineage: Eukaryota > Metazoa > Arthropoda > Malacostraca > Isopoda > Cirolanidae > Bathynomus > Bathynomus jamesi. Next base: position 198,320 of record JAJOZX010002873.1, on the reverse strand, counting down.
GTTTAGTAAATACTTTCAAATCAAATAAATACCGCTGTGAAGGTATGCTTGAAAAAAGTAAAATAAATAAAAATTTAAATAAAATTATTATAAATTTAATAATGGATGAATGGTAATGGCAAAAATGGGGAGATGAAGAGACCATTCTTACTTTCAGACGCATTAGAACGAGTCAGAAAAAGCCACTAAAAGTTAGGTATTTTGAGAATGTAACAATGTCAAAAGGGATGGACCATCCCTAAAATCTAAATGACAACAACTTTCAGAGAATGTAATCAAAAAGTTATCTACAGCAAAATTTAAGCATTGTTGCGCCCACTGAATTCTTTAACACCTGGCTGCCGTGTCTACTCGTATTGGGAGACGACCCCAATTACCCCCAGGCCACTCCTGAATATAAATCCGTAATGTATCTCAACACGGGGAGACAAATGCAAGATAGAAAATATTTAGGAAAACTAGCCGAACTGTTAAGGGAACTTTTAAGATCCTCCATAGAAATAATTCAAACCACCTAATCCTCACAGTTCGGAATCACTCAATTTTTTGTGACCAGTCACTTCATGGAACTTCCAAATGAAAAAGTGGATAAAAACGAAGAATTTGGCATAATTCCAGAAACTGTTGAGGATCAATCTGATAATCAATTTCATGCCCGAAAACTTCTGAACAAATGAAACTACTCGCTATAATTCGTACTTACTTCAAGTACTCAACGCATTTTGAATTATCAATTCTCTACCTCACCAAAGACGTTTTCCAATGTAGAATTAAAAAGCTAAGGACATATTTCTAATTCATTAAACCTTAAGAGAAAAATTAACAAACCATTTAGGAGGGAGAGAACGATAACACTAAAATTGTAACTCGGTTGAAAAGGGGGCAAATGACCCAAAATACGAGTTAAAGCCCGCGTCACACGGCCGTTTGTACCCATTTTTCGCAATGAATCTTCCCGAGCTTAAAACCGATTACGGCCATTTATAAAACATTAATCGGCAAAAATGTGGGTTCAGAAAATTTTCAAAACTTTATCGTTGAATAGTAATTAATGCATTTCCTGTCATGGCTGCACGCAGGATCGACTCACGACTCGGGTCGTCAGTCGAGTCGCTAGACGATCCTGCGTGCGGCCGGTCTTAGTCATACAAAGGACATACTTCGTCTCATTTTGGATTCAGAGTTGCCTTCATTTTAATAATCCATAATAGGTTTATCATTATTAATAATATTAATATTAATATTAATAATAATAATAATAATAATAATAATAATAATCCATATCGGTTTACACAATGTTGACATGAACATTTAATTTATTTTTAATGGTATAATCTTCGAAAATAATAGAAAAAAAAATGGTAAACAATACGGAAAACAGAACATGATGAAATACCAATAATAATTAATTTCTATGTTGTATGACGACCACTCCCTTATGTCCAGTAAATAGCGGAGGACGCTCGACCTTATAGACGGAGTCCGATGCGCATGCGCGAGGACTGAGGCTATATAACTCTGAGACTGGGCGCGCCCGGGATTTTTCGACGCTAAACCTTACCCGTGCTGTACGCGAATCCCGTCGCCGAAAGGCCGGTTCATTCACTCCCATTCATCACCCAATAAACTCGTAGTAAGCTCTCACTCATTCTTCATCCTTCGGGCTTACCTACTTTAGTATCAAAGCCATCCTAATAAGTAATACCCAGTGATATAAAAGAGGGTACCGATGTACTCCCTTCAGTCAAGGAAAGTAAAGAACCCACGAGGGGTCGTCAATTACCGCCCCAAACATCAACAATAAAACAAATTAGAAAAAAAAGATACAATCTTAAAGTTATAAAAATACAGATAAATGAGGCACATTATAAATATGGCCTAATTTAATGGAAACTTTCAACATAGACTTTATATAACTTGCGAATGCACCCGATTTAAGATTGTGAAATTTGCTTATATAAACATATGCCCGTAATCGCTTTGTTTCCGAGTTACAGCCCGTTTTGTGTTCCAGCAATTCTTTCCGCAAACTGTTTACAAACACTGCTTGCCGACAAAGTGTGTGTGTACGAGTACGAGACTTATTTCATGTATGGCCTTGCCGATTGTAATGTTTCGTACACTCGATGACGTTTCAATATCGTTGAGTATCGAGCCATCAGTCAGTCAGAGGTGCATCGCGGTGTTTCACTGTTAGTATTCGTAATTTCTTACCGTGAATAAGTGCAGTCCAGTGAAAAAAAAACCTTGAAAGTTTTTGTGCTATTCAGTGATAATGGAGGCTTATTCAAACAGACAAATGGCAGACATGCATCATGTATGGACTTGGCGAGTGTAATGCGGCCGCAGCAAGACGTCTGGTATGTGAAAAGGTTTCCGAATCGCCGTCTGCCAGATAAGAAGACCTTTCAGAGAATAGACGAGCGTCTTGGTGATACAGGATCATTCAACAAGCGAGTTTCAGATGGTGTAGACTGTAGACCAATCAGCGCCAGAACTGTTGAGTTGGAAGAGCGGGTCCTGAATCGCGTGGAGGAACACCCTGGTGTCAGCACCCGAAGGATAGCGGCAGCAGAGGGTGTAAGATACACAACTGTGTGGAGAATTTTACGGGAACAACAGCTTTACCCAATACCCATATCACATTCAGAGAGTACAAGGCCTTACTGAAACTGATTTCCCACCACAAGAGGCTTTTTGTACTTGGTTCCTTCAACAGTGTGCTCGCGATCCTCTTTTTCTGTCCTGCCTTCACAATAAATGGCGTGATCAATTTTCACAACACTCATCATTGGGCCGAAGAGAATCCGCATGCCTCATCCAATCAAGGCACCAACAATAATTTAGTATCAATGTATGGGCAGGACTTATTGCCGACAACTTAATCGGTCCTTTTGTTTTGCCTGGAAGATTAACAGGAGAATCCTATTCCAATTTTTTAAGGAATGATTTAAGCGATTTACTAGATGAAGTTCCTCTTGGTGTCCGACGGCGTATGTGGTTTATGCATGACGGCGCTCCGCCTCATTTTAGTCGAGTAGCCAGAGACTATTTGGATGACCATTTCCCTAATAAATGGATAGCCCGTGGAGGACCCATTGCGTGGCCTGCTCGCTCCCCGGACCTGAATCTACTCAATTTTTACCTGTGGGGGTCATCTGAAATCCATCGTTTACGTGACACCCATTGACAACGTTGAAATGCTTCGCCAACATGTAACAAGGATGCCAGAAAATCTGAGCAATACCTGGAATGTTTGAACACGTTAGGCAGTCTATGACGAGGCGTGTTCAGGCATGTATTCAAGCGCAAGGCGGTCATTTTGAACACTTCCTTTAAAGGTAAGGCGGATACTCGCTGGAACACAGCTGAAACAAAGCGATTTCGGGTATATATTTATATAAACTTTTTTCATTTTTTTCAGGTCCTGAATCCATCCTGAAAGTGCGTCCCACATGTTATGAAACACCGTGTGTGTGTGTGTGTGTGTGTGTGTGTGTGTGTGTGTGTGTGTGTGTGTGTGTGTAGTCATGATGATGCGGTTTATTACTTTATTTTTATGGTATGAACTATGAATTATACCTTTATTTTACCGTTTTAATTTAAACCACATCATATAGATTTAACCCAAGGTTATATATATATATATCTCACTGATTATATATTCTTATTTCTCTGTCGATTCGTGTAGGGGGATAATTATATACCTAATAATTATATTCGCCACAGATCTTACTAAACCAATTACAATACAACAATGAAATTTTGGCAATCATCAATAATTGTTTAAAGAAATAAATTTGGGTAATTTCAGGACATATCATACCAAAAAAAAAAAATTAATTTTACACCACCCCTCTTCCAATTTTCATATAATTTGTTGTATAACACTGCATAGTGCATATCCCAAAAAACCTGAAATTTCAAGTTTCAGATTGATCAGACTTACGGTTCAAAAGTTATGGCCCTTCCAACTTTGGGGGGTTCTCAGAGACCCCCAAATTACAAATTACCATACCTTAGCCCCCTAATTGAGCTAGAAGAATGATTCAAATTGCATTTGAAAGGTAATTTTTCAAATATTAAATGAATATAGACATGGAGAGCAGCTTAGTTGGAGTAAAAAAGTTGTGACAATTTGTATTATTAAAATGTTTTTTTAACTCCCTCTCCCCCCCACCTCAATGGATTTTTTAAAAATTTTCATATAAGATTAAGCTCAAACTCTATCTGTATAAGTGGCATTTAAGAAATTGTTGTGTATTTAGGTGTAAACTATGTGTTTTGAGATTTAAATAGTGATAACTTCACTGAAAAAAATTATATTTTAATTTTAATAATGATTTGCACCTGCATTTAATTTAATTTTTTTCCTGAAAAGTTTGCTGCCTTATATGTAACTACCAGTACTTGTTTAATTGTAAATTTGTTTCAAGAATGAAACAATTGAATTATTAGCAACTGCATTTTATTTTTGTTCTACACTGTATACAGAGTACAGCACAAGGGTTCAACAAACTCATTAAACATAATATATATAACAACAATAATTAACAAATTTCTCAACGGAAGCCTGTTAACTGTAACTAAGTACTAGAAAGAATATATATGTTACGGTTTTTTGCGAAATCGGTCTTTTTGCAAATTCTCCGGTCAGTTTGCAAAATCACCAATAATCTTGTTGGTGTATTTGCAAAATCTCTTGTTCTAATTCTGTAGAACCTTCTAGCTCCTAACCTAACCTAACCACAATGACACTTGGTTAGGTTAGGTTAGGAACTAGAAGGTTCTACAGTATTAGAACAAGAGATTTTGCAAATACACCGACAAGATTATTGGTGATTTTGCAAATTGACCGATTTTTGTGTTTTTGCAAAATTATCAAACATTTTAGGTCATTTTGTAAAATTACTATTGTTTTGGTTTCTTTGCAAACTGACCGGAGAAGTACAAACATTAAATGGGTGAGTATATTTATGGTTCCACTAATTTGATCTCTTTTGGATGGAAAGAGTAGGCAATTTTAATACCACGCAGGATATTTGGAGTGGACATAGGTTGAATCATTTCGCTTTGTCTTACCCAGCAAATATCTTCCTTCTCTGGAAAATGATATTTATTAGGGCCTCCTGAAGATGTTAAAAAGCTAATTTGGTAATCAGCAAATGCTTCTGAACTGTCTTTGATTATTCCAAGCCAGATTTTACTATCATACATACAAGCAACATATTGGCCAATATGATACTCAGTATCGTTGTTTACTAGCAGACTGCTCTCATCCTGTTCAACTCTACTTATTCTAAATAAAGTAGGATTTTCTGAATCGGATGTTTGATAAGCCTGTATCTGGTTCCTTGACTTAGGTACAATTCTGTGGAAGCCCCTTGTGCCCTTGATTGACATAGCTTCATTAAACCTATTAGACGGATGTAATTTATTTGATTCAACTTTCTGCTTAGTAACAAAGAAAAAGTTGATGATTTGAAGTGCTTAGTACTAAAATCACAAAGCTCTTGATAGCAGAGACTGATGAAATTGAATCTATTCTTATATTGTCCACTGCATTCATCAGAAAAGCAAATAACTCTTTGTACATTGGGGAATCTAGCGTTTATATCTTTTAGCAAATATTGCTGAAGTTGAGTGCTTAAGAGAGTCACTGACTGCAATAACTGGTATGGCTTAATTCCCCATCCTTCTTATGATAAGACTACAAATGGGTGGAGTGTTGCCTGATCATTTGTCCATGAAAACTCTGAGTAACAAATGAATAGTTTTCAGCAAAATCCTCTAGTACAAGTACATCATTACTTTGAAGATTCTGTTTTATATTCTTCATGTGTTGACTCTGACATTTTGCAATGTAGTGATAACGAGGGAGAAAATGGCTTCTGAGAGAATTCCAATAAATTCCTCTACTGTAACTGTATTGCTTTGCAAAAGTAACCGGTCTGTATATTCCACTGAACATATTGTACTGTATCTCTATCTATCAATATTAACAAGGTATTCAAAAAGTTTGCTACACCAATACCACCAGGACATTTTAGACATCTATGTAACATACAGTTAGAATTATTGATATCACAAACACTTTTTTAAATAAGGGTTTGGTATGTACGGCTTTTCTGGCCAATTACTGACACCATGAGTTTAGGATTTTGATGATAGATACAAACACAAACTGAGTGTGTTCCTTTCTCCCCAGCAATAACACGCCATTTAGGTCTTAAATTTGCAAATGATGAAAAAGCCAACACTATCATCAGTTTCCCTATATTTTGCATACAGTTCTTTCAAATTACCTAGTCAGAGACGTTTTTGTTTGTACTCCTTTTCACCTTCTTTATTTCTTATACTGACGCACTCAGATTTCCCTGCACATATCCGACTTACTTCATCATCTTCGTAGAAAGCCTTTAATCTGGATATTGTTTCTTCAGTCAATTTTTTTCCTTGACTGTACTTGGGAACTTCTGGAAGTATACCAAATTGAGCTCTCAAATGTCTGGCTTTGTCAACAGTGTACCAGGTGGCACCGAAAAACTGTTGGGTTCTAGTAATTGTAAAAGGAGACGTGTAAGTATCTGAAGTAATTCGTTGATAGAAAGATGTCGAGTTGAATTCTTTGAGATCATTCATCAACATCTCATACCTGTTTAAAAGAAGAAAAATACATAATATAAATCATTGCAATTTTTTTTACTAAATATTATGAATTGAATACAATTCAAAAGTTTCAAAGATCATTCTTACAGTATATTAATAAGTACTGTTTTAGATGCCATCTTTGATTTACTGATACTGCTCAGGCCATCCGAAAATTTATATTTTAAAATCTACCATTTGGTATATATTGGAAATTATAAAACTATAAAGTAGAATACAGTATAGTACAATATTATATATACATATATACATATATATATATATATATATATATATATATATATATATTGTGTGTGTGTGTGGTGTGTGTGTGTGTGTGTGTGTGTGTGTGTGTGTATAATTATTTTATATATATAGAATATAGTATGGAACTATAGAATTATAAACCTACAGAATGTATACTTACGTAATTTTATTGAGGTGACATCAAGCTGTTCAAAAGTCTTGTCTAGGTGCTCTTTCAAAGTATGCTTCTTGAACATTCATGCACTTAGATGAAGATTTTTGTGGTGAAGGTTCAGGTGTACAAGTATCACTTCCTGAACTTACTTTCTTGCTGAATAACTGTTGTGTTTCAATCATTTTTATTTTCTTCAAACAGTTTGTACAAACTTTTGATGAATGACTGAAGCCATGTACAGGTTCACTATTTTCAATAACATGATTTGGGAGTGATCTCAAAGCACTCACAATAACTTTTTTTGTGTTTTTTGAATGGGTTACAGCGATGATAGGTATAGTCTTTACATTTAGTTGCCATTTTGGTAAAGTATTACTTTCACGGCTCCACGAAAATCAACTTTTTAGTTATAAAAGTCATGTATTTATATAGATATAGAATAAGTAAAAACCCTGCTATCTCTAATTTTTTTTTTTTTTAATTTCTCCAAAAAATTTTAATTAATATTTTTAATTAGAACTACTTTGTGTCATTCCGCCGCGTGATTGCCTATAAAATGTGGCAATGAGGTGGAAATGCGTCAGTTTGGAGTGTAACGTTGTTGATGATGGATGTGTGGCACTGGATGTTCCGTCAGTGAGCTTAAACTAGTTACGGAGGATCGTGTTAAATTTTTTTAGAATTATTCTAGTGTGAACATTAATAATGCAGTGCTGTGATCTATCTACTTGTCAGTTGCCCCTGATCAATTGAATGGCCGGTTAGGTCAACTGTACGCCCTTGACGATTGGTTAGGTTAAGTCGTGATATTTTTGTTAGTTAACGAAAATATCACGACTTAATCTAACCAATCATCAAGGGCGTACAGGTGACCTAACCGGCGAGGGCCTTTTCCGAAATTTGGACTGTTTCCTATTTTTTTGAAAACAAGATATTTAATGTAGACTTTTACGCTGATTTCAAAAATGTAAGTCGTTGTTGGGAGAAATTATTATTTTAAAAGTTACTCGGTGTTCTAGTTTACGTATAGTTACTATTTTAAAAGTTGCATGGTGTACTAATTTACCTATAGTTACTGTAGAAAAATCTTTTGCATATAGAGTATATGGTGCTTACGTATTAACGGGGGGCCACCACATATTGATGATTGGTTAGGTTAAGTTGTAATATTTTCGTTAGTTGAAAATTTCTAATACAACATATTTTTTAAATAGCAAAATTTTTTAAAATATTCTTTTACACAATTTTCTGAAAAAATTAATTTTTTTAGGCTTATTCATGATAAAAATTGGGATCTACCAAAAAGTGAAGATGCGGTTTCTTTTTTGCAAGTCAAAGAAATTCTACCTGCTGAACGTATATGCGAAAAAGGTCACAAGATGAAGCTGTACTTTGGGGAAAGAATTCACTGGTGCTGTAATATTAGAAGTTGCCGTAGTAAAGTAAACATGCGCGTTGGAACTCATGGGCGTCATATATATCGGAACATCTAGCAGAGTCAGGATTTCAACACTTTAAAGTTAACCACAAGTACAATTTCGCCAACCCGGAAACTGGTACTCACACACAAGATCAAAAGGCTCTGGGGATCAGCTAAGTGGAGAAATAAAAAGCATCGAGGCACTGCACGCCATCACCTAGAGTCGTATCTTGCTGAATTTATGTGGCGATAGTTGGTACATGATCACGATCCATTCAATTTCATTCTTAATGCTATTAAAAATTTTGGCCTTCAGAAACAAATGTTTCTAATGTGTAACATGTATTAATCATTGTAAATATTTGAAATATAAATCATTGTAAATATTTTACAAAATATTGCTATTTAAAAAATATGATGTATTAGAAATTTTCAACTAACGAAAATATTACAACTTAACCTAACCAATCATCAATATGTGGTGGCCCCCCGTTAATATGTAAGTACCCAGTATATATTGATTTGTCATATTAATACTATTTTTGATAAATTTCAGCTTTTCTATAGATATTAAATAACGTTAAAACTAACGAAAATATCACGACTTAACCTAACCAATCGTCAAGGGCGTACAATTAACCTAACCGGGCATTCAATTAATCTAATCGGACATTCAGTTGACCTAACCGGGCATTCAATTAGCCTAACCGGGCATTCAGTTGACCTGATTGATACCTACTTGTGCGAATTCATGTGGCGACAGAAAAATAACGATCGAAATCTATTCACACAAATACTTAGTGACATAAGTCAATATTACTAAAGAATACAATAACTCTCGTATTAGTTTTCAGTTGTATTGTTATAGTTTTTGACCTAATACAAAATTACAATAACAAACATAACTTTTGAACCGCTCATTTCTCCAAAAAAAAACTTTTTTTTTTTTAAATCGGCGTAAAAATCTACATTAAATGTCTTATTTTCAAAAACATCGCAAACAGTCCAAATTTTGGAAAAGCTCCACCGGCCATTCAATTAACCTTAGTTATTTAATTGGTGATAATTATTGTTTTTTTCTGCATTATTCTTGATTTTTTTCTGTTACTTTTACAGATCTGCTACTTTTAGAGATGGAGCCGCGAATGTAATACTTTACCGCCATTTTCTATTAAGTACCGTACGTAGTACTGTGAATTTCTGCAAAGAAAAATATTTCCTCAATATGTGCGTCTACTATAAGCTAATTACTTCACACATGTAGACAATAAACAAGAGAACAGAACACTTTGCTTCCTAAGCACACTTTCTTTGATTACTCAATAGTTTTTAACACTAGTTGCGTTAGTTTTTGATTCAGGCTATCTTTATTAATTAATGTAGGTATTTTTAAATAGCTTTTCAATAGACTATCTCTACTTATATATTTTGTGTCCTTTATACACTTACATAGACATGTGTATAAAATACATTGCTGCATAGTTTAATAAGAAAAGGATAAAATAATTTTATATTTGACAATTTGCAAAAAATTTGATTTTTTCAGTGGTTATCACTATTTAAATCTCAAAACACATAGTTTACACCTAAATACACAGCAATTTCTTAAATGGCACTTATACAGATAGAGTTTGGGCTTAATCTGATATGAAAATTTAAAAAAAATCCATTGAGGTGGAGCAAACTTCCATTAAGAACTCGGTTTTTGTTCAAAAAAAAAAAAATCTAATATTCTTATTTAAATTCAACACGTTTGTGAGAGTGAACTTTATTTTTTTCACGCTCGGAGATGCACTAATGTTACGCGTTTTTCTTTTTAACTTTTGGGCATCTTCCTGCTTCGAATTTATATTTTTAATGCAGACATTTATCCCATCTTTTTAACTAACAATTTATGCTACGTTATTCGGCAATAGGTAAAGAGTAACGATGTAAATTTCATCCTCTTTCTGTTTTAAATATACTTTGATTCATTCATAAGACAACACCTTTCTCTGCCTCTGGACCCTTTTCCAAGTTAGGCTGCCAGGCGTAGATTTATTTATATACCCAAATAAGATTCTCTTTTTTGATTAATCTTATTTGTAAGAGTTATTAGCCTTTTAGAAAGCGTAAGTCTACATGCCATTAAACTTGTTAATAATGTAACAATATAATTTTAACGAGGTTTTCCCATTTTATATATAAAAATGTCCAATTTTATGACGTCTTTGTTTCTTTGGAGGGAACGCGGAAACCCACGTGCCTCCTTTCAATTTAATGTAATTTTTAAATGAATTATTTTCGTGGTTTCTGGGTACCTATATATATATATATATATATGGTATTTTTATCCGAACTTATTCAGAATTAAATAGACAATTGAATTCATGTCTTTTTCCCTAAATTACACGAGTACTTAACATGCATATGTTTTCAATTCCATGTACTTAAGAATTTCCAAATTGTTTCGTTTACACCCGAATCTACACAAAAATGTTCCTCGCCATTTTGACGAACAAGAATTCTTTAATTCTGTTTTCATAAACCATTCATTTATACATACAATTCAGTCTGTTTGCATGATCAATTTTGTTTGTGGGTTAATTTATAACCAGTAATTAATTAACTATTATATTATTCCCATATATATATATATATATATATATATATATATATATAAAATGAAAACCCACGTGGAAAAAGAAAAATGATTCCAAGGGCTTTCATGTATTCAGAAGTACACCTCATCAGGGGATCTTCTGAATACACGAAAAGGCCTTGGAATCATTTTTCTTTTACCCTGTGGGTTTGGATCATTCAATCATTCATTTCACGTGTTTAATTGTGAAATTCACCCCATATATATACAAGGTCCGCCAAAAAAAAAGGAGCATGACGAAAATTGCTCTCACGCCCGCATTTTTGCCGGACCCTTAAATGTTATATATCTAGCTAAAATAAAAGAGCCCAGAGTTGTATAAAACAAATTTCATCAAAATCGGTCAAAATAAAGATTTTATGGCCACAAACGTGCAATGACTAAAAAAATGAATTTCCGCGTAAAAATTTAATGTTTTTCTCATTTTAAATTGTTTTTCAGATGCCTAAATAATTTTAATCAATAAAAATGATAATATGCCCTTTTCTAAAGAAGATAAAATATTAATAAAACATTATAGACTTGATAAAAATTATGGCGCAATAAAATTATTACAAGAGTTTCCGAATAAACCATGGTCGAAAGGAGGTTTGGACAAGCTGTTAAGAAAATCGACGAAACTGAAAGTACTGAAAGGAAACAAGGAAGCGGGAGGCCAAGATCAGTTCGAACCGAAGAAAACATCAGAGATGTGGAACTAAGAATTTGTAGTCAAGGCAGACCAGGGACTCACGTGACACCGTCAAGAATTGCTAATGAGTTGAGCATATCCGAAAGTAGCGTCAGAAACATTATTAAAAACGACCTTGAACTAAAACCTTATAAACGGATACACGGGCAGAAATTAACTGAAATTAACGAACAGAAGAGTTTTGTTCTGAACGCATGTTAAGAATATCACTCCCGAAAAAGTAGACCTCGGCTTTTTTACTGACGAAAAGAAGTTTACGGTAGAACCACCGCGAAATTCCCAAAATGACAGAGTGTATTCAAGAGTTAATCGTAAAAATGAAATACCAGATGATAGACTTTATGCTATCCGTAATCATTTTTCTGCCAGCGTAATGGTATGGGTCGGTGTCTAAACTAAGCAAGACATCTGTTTTTTTCGTAGAGCCAAACATCAAAGTAGACGCCCGCTATTACATTGAAACTTTGTTGGAACAAATGCTGCCCGAAATGAGACGATTGGCGAATAATGGTTACTTCTTATTCCAACAGGATGGCGCTCGGGCGCATACCGCTAAGTCAACTATTGAATTTTTAGAAAATAATGTTCCTGAATTGCTTTACCCAAAAGATTGGCCCCCTAATAGTCCAGATTTGAATCCCGTAGACTACGGAATATGGGAAATGTTGGCTGAGAAAGTGTACAAGCATAAGATCCGAAATGTCGAACATTTGAAAGAAGTTATCGTACAAAAATGGGAAGAAATTACCCAAGATCAAGTAGATAAAGCTATAGATCAATTTAGGCCCCGATTACGAAGGGTTGTAGAGGTTTCTGGCAAACATATCGAACAATTTTTTTAGTCTTATAATTTCGTTTTCTTTGGAAATTGTAAAATTATGACATGTTGTAGTAAAACTTTTATATTTTCTTTAATTTTTGACGTATTGACATGAAATTTGGTACTAACTTAGTTTATTTGTTGCTTATTTGCCTAAAATAAGTTATTTGTCATTATGTGTAAAAATAAATGTACAGTAAACATTTTCGTCATGCTCCTTTTTTTTTTTGCGGACCCTGTATATATATATATATATATATGCGCCTCGGTGGTGTAGTGGTTAGCGTCGCTGACTATGAATCCATTGGGCCCCGAGTTCGAGACCTGGTGACGGCAGCCGGCGCGCAACAAAACCCAGCTGTTCATCCTTCTACACAATAAATAAAGTGGTTGGTAGATAAATGGGTACCCTGGGTGGCCTAGTGGTTAAGACACGCTGGGCTGCTGGGGGGGCGTGGTTCGTATTCCATTGAACTGTAGGTCTAAGGTGGAGTGAAAAGCTTGACCTTCGTTAGAATGAATAGTTCGGGCGGAAGCTAACCAAAGGTATATATATATATATATATATATATATATATATATATATATATATAATTAATAGCAGTTAATAAAGTGTTTCTTCAGTGATTTGCGAAACGAAATTAATGATGGTGCTTCTCTGACATTTATTGATATAGCGTTCCAAATATCTGCCCCTTTATAGGAGAGCATTTCCTCCAATTTGCATTGAATAATTTCGTTATGGACAAAATCATTGTAAAGTCTTGTATAATGATTATGGTTGGTCTGATGGAGGTAATCGCCCTGTGAATGGGCGAAGTATAGTTTCTATTATTAGCAACTTTATACATACTGATACCGACATTAAGTTTATACAAGTCATTTAGTTTTAGAATATTTAACTCTCTGAACATTGGAGAGGTATGAAAGATTGTCCGTTATCATTGTTTGAAAGAGTTCATAAACATTTTTTATGGATTACTACTTCCAGCGGATATGTTTTATGATTCTTCGTACTACCCCATGCTGTAATTCCATATTGGAAGTGTGGATGAATAAATGTGTGCGAGAGAGCATTTTGAGGAATCTTTATTTTTAAGTTTGAATATTATGTAGAGAAATGTAGATATTTTCTATCTGATTAGTTGTGTGTGGCTTTTGAAATTTAATTTGTCATCTAACTTGATGCCAAGAACTTTAACTTCAATTATTTTGTAATTAATGAAGGGTACACGCGATTACAGGTTTTTCGTTACAATCATATACGATGGTTTTGTCAAGTTCAGTAAAAGCTTATTTGCATACATCCATTTATAGACAATCTAATTGCCTGTTCACTTCGTTCATTTGGGAGATGATATCGTGGTGTATAGAAGTGTGTTGTAATTGTATTGTCTGCATAGTGAATACAGTTTAATGTTTTGTTCGGTCTCGATCCCGGGGCCGATGGATTCGTAGTCAGCGGCGCTAACCACTACACCTCCGAGGCGTATACCTGACATACACTCAAGGGAAGACCGTACCTACATTTGATCTAATAAAATGGGAGTTTTTTATGGTACTATGTAGTCTTCTTGGCTTAGTTATGGTTAAATTAAAGCCATTTGCAGTGGCGAAGTTGTAGAAAAAATGAGCATTATTATTAGAGTTTAATTTGGCAAAATCGATGTTTAATTCTCCCGCAATGATGCATTTATGGTTGATGTGATTAGAAGTCAAAATTGCATCTACGCTCACAATAAACGTTGGCAACTTACCATTTGGTGGTCGGTAAATGCCTAATATTGAATAGGAAATGTTACTTATATACACCTCAACTGCTAGGGTTTCAGAATGATAATTTATGCCTGTTAATTGTTTAATACGTTTACTTCTATGATTAGTGTCCATAAAAATGCTTACTCCGCCGCCTCTGTTATTATTTCTTCCTGTAAGGTGGTTCGTGTAGCCCGATATATTAAAAAATGACTTATTATTTTCATTTAACTAGGTCTCGGTCAATTACAATTTGTCAGGTTGTATGTAGTGGCAAAGACGCTTTCAAATACTTTAGCGGTGCTCCATCAACACAAACACGACCAAGATGACGTCACAGCGAGAGTGTACTTCAAGGCATGTCCTTATGCCTTGCCTCATACCAACTTCGTTACAAGGACTTCTCATCGCCCTCGACTCTCTCCAAAGAAAAGTGACACGAGAGCTACCACCATATGAACACCTTTTGTGCATGCCCCATTTAGGCCTGGTGTCATTCACCTAACTTTATAAAAAGACCAATATTAATAATGCCCGAGGTAATGATTAAAGTCATTAATCAAGTGTACATCTAATTTCGACCGTAAACAACCAACTTACATTTTGTCTCATTCATAAATCATTTATTTTGTTTAATAAAGGAAGAAAACTCATTCCATCAACCTAATTAATAACTTAATAACATTATTTGATCTGCAGATATCATGGTGACCCAAGCCTTATCATTAACAATCAATCATTATTATAGTGCCAACATTACGCTATAAACTGGCGAATATATATATATATATATATATATTATATATATATATATATATATTATATATATATATATAATATAATAATATATGTGTGTGTGTGTGTGTGTGTGTGTGTGTGTGTGTCGCTAAAAGTTACGTCCTACCTAGGGTATAGTAGGGTACGGTAGGTTAACCTAACCTAAAATAAAAAGACATAAACGAAAGGTAGGATTTATTTTCCTAGGAGGAAAGTAATACAGAAGAGAGCACCAAATAGGAGCGAACATAACATATATACCGTATTTGTCGGCTTATAAGACGCACTTTTTTTCCTTATAAATACCTTAAAAAATCGCCCTGCGTCTTAGAAGCCGAAAGTGGGGAAGGATGAAACGTCCATCAATAGCACAAGTGTGTGAATGGGTGCTGAAGTCATGGCATGATGTTAAGACTGAAACTGTGGTCAAGTCCTTTAAAAAATGTGGTAAAAGTAATGCAATGGATGGCACTGAAGATCATTTATTGTATGAGAGTGACACAAGTGAAGATGATGATGATTATGATGATGGGGATAATGATGATGATGTCAGTAATGAATCTAAGTTGATTAATAACAAATAATAAGAGTAATAATCATATTATCTTTCTTTATTGGCTTTTCGTTTTATTGAATTTTACATATCCATTGTATTAACAATAAAGTGCATCAAAAACCTTTTTTCTTGAATTTACCTTTCCAAAATTAAGGTGCGTCTTTCACGGCGCAGCGTCTTGTAAGCCGTCAAATACGGTATATATATATATATATATATATTATATATATATATATATATATATATATATATATACGGGGTGGGTAAAAACTCTTACCCAACTTTTGAAAAAATTGTGGTTCACCGTGTATATTGATCTTACTGCTGAGGACGTATGTTGTACCCATACTTTTACTCTTTCAAACGCTGGCTTTGAATCTAGATTCAACGCCCCAAGAGTAGAGGTACAGGCTCACAACTGAAGGGAGGTTTCAGAATATGGTGCTCAATTGAAAGGCGGTCAAAGTCAGCAACTGATACTTTCAGATGACAGTCAGTTTCTCCATAAATAATTCATTTTCCTAATTTTTACACAAAATAATTAATTTATTTCCTTTTTCATTTCAGACCATCATTCTGCTATAGTTGGTGAACAAGTTATAACATAATGAAATACTCCTTGGAAGATGAAGCATTGATATTGAACCTGCGTAAGGAGAAACACTGGGATGCAAAACGAACGAAGAAAGTGTTTCCAAATAAACGATGGACGATACCTGGACTTCAATATCTCTCAAAGAAAATCGATATCACAGGGTCGACCAAACGAAAAGAATGCAGTGAAAGGCGAAAAACATCACGTACTGAGGAAAATATTCACACGGTTTCATCCATGATATGTAGTCAAGAAGAACGGCCCAACGGCCGTTAGAGAAATTTCAAAAACTACTGCTATTTCTCACTCTAGTGTTCATCGTAAAGTAAAAGATGATCTGGGTCTTAAATGTTTTAAGAGTCGAAGTTCATAAGCTCTCTGCATCAAATAAGCAAGCAAGAGTTGAAAACTGTCGTGCTCCATAAACTCAATGTTTTTTGCGGATTCACTAGTGTTAGATCCTTTATGGAACTCATACAGCATCACATGTCGAATATGCTCTTTCGTGGGCTCCATGTTTTTTCAATTACTGTAATATCGTAGGGGTGGCATTGTAACTATGAAAAACACCAGAGAAAATATTCATTAGCCTAATCCTACACTAGCCTAAGTCAATCTGTATCGTGATAAAACCTGTACGAACCTGTCGCCGCGTGTTTTTTGCAACATTTCTAAAACTATTTCACATTATCTTGAGGTTATTCTATTATCTATCGTCCGTTTTCTAATCGAGCAGAATTTATGTTACAACCTGATATTTTCCATATGTATATTATTGTGTACCGCTCGCGCTCCTTTCAAGAGAGTAGAGTTTCAGGGATTGTAGTCGAGAGCAGTAGTCTTCACCTTCCGTTTCTTCTATCTTAGAAGTAAAAGTACTTTGTAATGTATAGCTTCAATGTTCGCAATATCTCGTTTTCTGTATGGGTTTGTGAGTACTGAGCAATACTCAATTAATGCTAGACTTGACTATTCCATAATTTGAGCATGATGTTTGCTTTTCTGCTGCGGAAGCTCCTCCAGATGATTCCCATTATTTTTCTAGCCGTTGTAATTCTGATGTATTGCTCTCTGAATTCTGCATCCGACGACATTACTTCAAAATCCCTGGAATTGAGGATTTGTTGTTATCTGTTTGGTTTGTAGAGTTTCGTACCTTTAATTCTGCAGCTCCTTGTTACCATATCTTAGGTGGAATTTTTCTTCGTTGCACTTCATACTGTTGTCTTTTACCACTGGAATAATGTTTCAATGTCGTTTTGTAATTTTCCTATGTCACCTTCGTTCACTATTTCCTTACATATCTTCGTGTCATCTGCGAAATATGATACAATACTATCCTTAATATCTGCAATGATTATTATGAACAGCAAGGGAGCTAATACTGTTCCTTGTGGGACAGAGCTCACTTCCGAAACTTTCGATTTAATTCCGTTTACCACCACTTTGTGTTCTTTGCATCAAGAAATTAAAAATCCATCTCCCGAGCTTTCCAGTAATTCCTGTATTCTTAAGTTTGTGTACTATGATTCCATGGTCACACTTGTCGAAGGCTTTAGCAAAGTCAGTACTTATTACATCTAAGTTTTGTCCTCGACACAATGTTTCCAATATTTTCTCCTGGTGGTCTAATAGCTGTGATAGACATGATCTTCCAATCCTGAAGCCATGTTGATTTGGGTTGTATTAAGTCTTTTTCTTGTAGGTAGTAGGTAGTTTTGCATTGCTCTGTTACCACCTTTAAATAAGGGGGGCAATGTTCGCGTTTTTTAATGGGAGTGGAATTTGTCCTGTGTCGAGTGATTTCCTCCATAGTAAGTATAGCGGTTTGGCAATACTCTACATTTCTTCAGAAACGTGGCACTCCATGTGTCTGGCCCTGGCGCTGAATTGTCTGGTATCTGTGATAAAGCCTTCATTACATCTCCTTTCATGAATTCTAAGTCTATTAATAGGTTTGTGCCGGAATTTGTTCTTGGCTGATTTGTATGTCAAAAAATTCGTCTGGATTCTCTACTTCCATTTCGGACTTGGGGGTGCTAAACACAGGTAAATTGTTCCCTAAACAGTTCGCTTATTTTTTTCGGGTCATTTGTGTATTTGGCCTCCCCGTCTATCAGCGGACCAATACTCTCCTTACATTGCATTTTCCTTTTTGCGAACGTGTAGAAGTATTTTAGGCTATTTTTACGTTTTCTGCTACCTTGTTTTCCTCCTAGTTTGTGTTTTGTATGAATATTTGCTTTAGATCCATTTCTATTTCGCCAAGTTTCCTCTCTAGTTTTGGTCTCTTTGCATCAGTTGTGCATCTGTGGAGATGTTTTACGATTTGTCTCCGTTGCCTGAATAGTGTCCTGATTTTCCTCTCGAGCTTGCTACGTTTTCTTTTCTCTCTCTCTGGAACATGTTTCAATATTATCGGTTTGGTTTCAGTCTCTATTATACATAGTATTTCTTGTGGAGTCTTCTCGAGAAGTAGCAATTCCCAATTTACTTCCTTTAAATCTTTATTTACGTCTTCCCAACTTACTTTCTTTGAATTTATGTTTAAACCTTCAAATATTCCTTCTGACTGTCAGGGATGCGTTTTCGGACCTCTGGGTGCTAATTTCGATTGTATATCGATGAGGTTATGGTCGGAGAATTTTGTGTGCGTTACCTTTTTATTTATTATCTCGTTGTGTCAAGATTAAATCCAAAACGTTCTCTTTTCTCGTGGCTTCACAGATTTCTTGGGTAAGGACGTAATGTTCCATAATATCTAATAGCATTGTTGCTTGGGTTCTACCATCTTTTGGGAAATTAAAATCTCTGAAAATTGGAATATTTGTTGCTGGAGTTTCAAGTAATTTTAATATGTTTTCTATTTCATTTGTAGCAAATTGGAATTACTTTTTGTGGTGTTTGGTGGTCTGTAGATATTCATAATTATTAGGTTCAGTTCTTTTACTTCTAACATAATAATTTCGACTGTGCTGTTTGACTTGTTTACCTTCACCTCACATGTGTACGTGTTTTTCAGGTAGATACAACACCCTCCCCCTCGTCTAGCCACTCTATCTGATCAGTGTTATGTTGTAGTCCAGCAATGCTATTTCAGTATCCTCGATGCAGTTTTCACAGCTTTTTTCGGATTTATGCAAGTGTGTTTCTGTTAGGCATATGATATTTATGCTGGCTTCGGTAGCTAAATTCTGTAAGTATCGTAATTTGCAGCCAATGGTGTGGTGAATATATCTGCGGAGTCACGTCTTTTTTTGTTAGTAGGGCAAGCTGTACTTTTGTCGTTCTCATTTCGTCTAAAAATTTGCTTCATTGCTGTTGTCGTTACTTCTAATTCGGATATGATCTGTTCTTTCCCACTCTCTTCTTTGCGTACCTTTACGTGAAAATATGGGCTCTATATTTAGGCATTTTTTCTCTCAGTGACATCTGCATCTTCCATTCCTCATCATATCGAAGCATTTTTTTGGATGAATGTACCTGCAGTTTGATCCATATTTGCACGACTTTGTTTTATAGTATTCGCATATGGCCCGTCGTTTAATCTCTGTAAGAGTCCTTTGTGATTCAATTGTTTTCTTCTGTTCCACCACTTCTTCCCTACTCGTGTTTTTATTCGTGTTCCTGGTATCCCTCTCTTTCTCGTTTGTGTTCCTGTTATCTCTCTTTTTTGCAGGGAGTATTTCATCTTCTGACGTTACTTTTGCACCTCCCTGTAATGTGTTGTCCTGCGCCTCGTTTTCGGTTGTGTCGGCGTTATCTGGTGTTTCCTGATCATCTATCGGTAAACATACATTGCCCATTTGCATTGCTCTTTGTACTATATTCTTATTTTTTTCCCATACATTTGACGCACATGAAGCCATAAAAGCCTATTATTTCGTTATTTATTCTGTTCATCATTTTCCTGTCTTTTTTACCTCGGTTCATACATTCGTAATGTTTGAATGTATTGCAGAGCATAACATTTCAAGCCTGTGGTTTGATCTACTTCACTTTTGAAGTCGCAGAGCTGCAGCGCAGCGCATTCCATTAAGCATAATCCAACTTTCTTTAACTTTCTGAGTTTGCAGTAATTAACCCATTTCTTCATATTTTTTTCTCGTTCTTCCCTGTATTTTATTTATTTATTTTTTTTCTTTTCGGCTTCTCAAATTTCGTCGTCTGCGTAAAACTGACCCTTATGTTTATGGCTTTTTCTGAATTTCGTCTGCTGAGTTTGTTCTGTATGCCTAGTGAAAAACTTCAAGAAAACGGTTTTTCCGTTCTAATTGTTTCAATTTATTTTTTTTTCTTTGTGCACGCTATATGACACCAGTTTTCACTTAATAAATTATTTTCGCGAATTCACTGCTACTTAATACACACAGTGGTATAAGATAGAATTTACCGCTGAACTTATAAACACTAGCTCTTTGGATTATTAGACAGAGGGAAACAAACACGTCCGTACACCACAAGGTAGAAACACACACACACACACACACACACACACACACACATATATATATATATATATATATATATATATATATATATATATATATATATATAAATTAAACTGATAATGTAGAAATATCCCAAACTATGATATCGGACCACATCATTGAAATAACAACTAATATAAAGGCAACAGGAAAGAAAAGAACACGCACAACAGAAAGAAGCAATTTCGAAATTTTTAATTTTCACTGGGAAGATGTGACATCCAGCATGGAAGTAATAGATTGGAAAACCATTTTCGAGGCCAAGACAACGGAGGAGATGCCAATGACGTCAGAGGAGAAGACGTTAGAAATTGTGGAAAAACATGTCCCAAAAATACAACAAAGAGGAAAGAGAAGCGGGTTCGAGAGACAAAAGAGGTCATTGTTTCGAAAGAGAAAAAGAGTGACTCAAAATTAAGTAACTCTAAAGATAACAACATCAGAAAAATATTAAATGATAAACTGCAAAGTATCGATGTCGTCATACAGGAACTAATCGAGAAACAGAAAAAGACGATGACGACGCTATAAAAGCGATAAAGGTTAACTCAAAGTACTTCTATAATTTCACAAAAAGAAAGTCGAAAAACCATGCAAGTATCGGACCTTTAAAAAACGAGAACAGTGCTTTATCTGATGATCTTACAGAAGTATCTGAAATATTAAGAGCTCAGTACGAATCATCTTTCAGTATCCCAAAAACTGACAAATTGACAGGCGATAGAAACGCGTTCTTTGAAGAACTACAACGGGAAAGTATAACGGATTTCGACTTTACGAAGGAGGATATTGCACAAGCCATAGGGAAACTAAAAACACACACAGCGGCAGGACCGGATAAATAGAATGCCACACTGATCAAAAACTGCAAGAATGCAATCGTTGAGACCCTATACTGGATATGGAGACGATCACTAGACACGGGAGAAATACCGGGCATTCTGAAGAGCGCGAAGATAGTCCCAATATATAAAGGAGGAGATCGATCCGAGGCCAAAAACTATAGGCCAGTGTCGCTTACATCTCATCTCACTAAAATATTTGAAAGAATAGTTAGACAGAAAATCTATGACTTTTTGGAAACTCAGAAAAAATTCAATGATAACCAACACCGGTTTCAGTCAGGCAGATCATGCCTATCACAACTAATGGAACACTACAACAACATTATTGATGCACTTGAAAGTAATGAAAACTATGATGTAATATACACAGACTTTGCCAAAGCGTTCGACATGTATATATAATTTCATTAGTGAGCGGCGGCAAGTCGTTACAGTACAAGGAGTATCTTCATCAGAATCAGAGGTCCAGAGCTCAGTACCACAAGGAACAGTATTAGCTCCACTACTCTTCATAATCATGCTAACTGACATAGATGAGGACGTTACCAGAGACAGCACAGTAACATCCTTTGCGGATGACACAAAGAACAGTAGAAAAATAAGAAACCCAGAAGATATAGGATATCTACAAACCGACATAAAAACAGATCTACAAGTGGACGGAAGACAACAATATGAAGTTTAACACCAAGAAATATCAGCTATTACGGTACGGAAAAAGAGAAGACCTAAAATCCATGGAATATTATACTCCAAATGGACAGGAAATTCAGAGAAATTCCAGAGCAAAAGATTTAGGGGTTGTAATGACAGATGATGCGAAATTTGAAACACAAAATAAGATAGCAGTAACAGAGCAAAGAGAATAACGGGACAGATATTGAGAACTTTTAAACGAAGGGATAGGAATATAATGATTCCTCTACTGAAAACCCTGATCATACCCAAATTGGAATACTGTTCGGTCCTAAGATCCCCATATAAAAAAAGAAGACATTAGACAGCTGGAAGGGATCCAGAGAAGCTTCACAGCCAAGATCAATGGGTGCAAAGAACTAAATTACTGGGAAAGGTTACGCGAACTAGACTTATATTCACTGGAAAGGAGGAAAGAGAGAGATATACCATTATTTACACTTGGAAAATAATGGAGAAACTAGTCCCTAATCTTACTCTGAACTCTATAACTCCCCAAACAACGGTGGAAAGTAGAAACGGTACACTGTGTCGTATTCCCAAATTGAAGGCGAGACAGGGAACATCCTCAACCCTGAAAGAAAATAGTTTTGTGGTGAGAGGACCAAAACTGTTTAATTAGTTGCCCAAAGACCTAAGGAACACGAAGGGAGTTGCAGTGGACATCTTCAAACGAAGACTAGACGCCTAGTCTAGACTAGAACGATCCCCGATGAGCCGGGCGTACCTGGCTATGTGAGGTGGAGAGCACAAGAAACCAACTCACTACTTCTCCAGGCCAACTCGAGGAGGGGCGACAAGCTTGACTTTCGCGAATGGCGAATCATCGCGCGGAACCTTTGTAAGGTTGTAAGGTAATATATATATATATATATATATATATATATATATATATATATATATATATTATATATGAATAGAAACGACATAAGTATTAAGGAACGTTTCTGCACACGAGGAGGAGAGATAACGAATAAATGAAAAATGAGGCGAACCGCCCGGGAATCGAACCCAGGGCCTTCCAATTGCCGGTGATTAATTGAGGTCCGTAGCATAATGGTAGCGCGTCCAACCGGCAATTGGAAGGCCCTGGGTTCGATTCCCGGGCGGTTCGCCTCATTTTTCATTTATTCGTATCTCTCCTCCCGTGTGCAGAAACGTTCCTTAATACTTATGTCGTTTCTATTCATTTATATACTGCGTGGTCATGCAGTTGTATGCATATATATATATATATATATATATATATATATATATATTATATAACACAGTATATATATATATATACATAATATTATATATAATACACAGTATATATATATCAAGGACGGATCCAGGGGTGAGGCGCAGGGGGCGCGCGCGCCTTCCCCCGAAATTTTTCTTACTGTACTTTTGAAATATGATGTAATGTTATGTAACTAGACTAATTATCCCTATCCCATAACAGAGCATTATTGTTATAAAGAATTCTTTTATTAATAACATCAGCACACGTGCATTTGTCATGAGAAAGAGGGGCGTGACTTCAAATTCCTTCAGTCTAACAGGTCAATGACAATACAATACAAAACAAATCATTGTTGTAGGCGAGCTTGTGGTAAATGTGCTAATGTTCTGTGATATTGGACCACATGGAAATCGCATATTATATATAACCTTTTTAAAAGATTTTTGTTTGTCTTTATTATTTATAATGAATAATTATTCCTAATGAAACGAATCAACGATTATTTTCAACCAACTACTAAAAAAGCATGCTGTGATTCTAGCGGTGTTTCAGATTCCAATGAATCAGGTCAAGCTGAACCTCAGTCAAGTTCCTCTGCTGCTTTTCAGCCAAATAATTCGACTGATCTTTCAAATATTATGATGATGATTTTTTTCCACCAATACGAAAGACATCGGCTTGTATATTGGAAAAATTCTTTCTGACGACGAATGGTCAGATGTATTGTTTAAAAGATGGAATCCAGAGAGAAATTATTCTTTTCCATTTTCCTGTAGACAAGATAAACGCCGTGAAGGAGAAAGTAGGCGGTATTTGCGACGAGAACATCTCGAGGGGCATTCATGGTTAGCATTTTCTCATGTTCACCAAGGATTAATTACACTGCGCCCCATGCGTTGCTTTTTCTGTCATAAGTTGGAAAAGGAAATCATGAGGGTGCTGCAACGTTAATTACTAGGCCATGCCAGAATTTTGGAAGGATGTTCGGCCGCGATGGATCTATTACTGTACATGAGAACCGTGAGTATCATAAAACAAATATGATAAAAGCAGCAGAGTTTGATGGGATTCGCACCAACCCTGATCGTTATATTACTCAAATAATTGATACAAATAGATCCAAGATAGCTCTGAATAATCGTGAAAAATTGAAGCGCATATTAGAAACAATTATATTTGCTGGACAAAATAATTTACCGTTCCGCGGTAAGCGAGATGATGGTACTTTGACAGATTCTGCAGTTACGAGTGAAGGTTTGTTCAGACGCCGCCTTTAGATTTCATGTTCAAGCTAGTGATGTAGTCCTAGGTAACCATTTAAAATCAGCAGCTAAATCAGCAACTTATATTAGTAAAACGACCCAAAATGAGCTTATTCATTATTGTGGTGAGCAAATACGAGACAATAATACAGGGTGTTTATAAAGTCCCTATCTATTTCAGTGAAAACGTAACAAAAAGGGTAAAATTCAATAACAATAATAATAGAAGGCATACATTTAATGAATTTAATGAATACTTAAGCATATGATTCTACATGAGCACCGTCAGTATCTCTACAGAGTTCGAATCTGTCAGCAGCATTGCGGAACACATTTTGGAACATGACAGGGGTTATTTTGGTAACTGAGCACTGTTACGGTACGAGCACGTAAATCTTGCAAATCTGTAACCCTCGTTTGATAGACGTTTGATTTAATAAAGCCCCATGCAAAGAAATCCAAGGGCGTTAGTTCAGGAGATCGAACCGCCCAGGGCCTGTTGCCTCCACGCCCGATCTACCGATTTGGAAATCGTTCATTTAGGTACTCCCGAACAATGTTTGCGTAATGACAAGGTGGCCCATCTTGTTGAAAGACAACGGTGTTTAAAATGCCATCTGAATGAAGCTGGGACATTTACGTGCTCGTATCGTAACAGCAGTGACAAAAATAACCCCTGTCATGCTCCAAAATGTGTTCCGCAATGCTGCTGACAGATTCGAACTCTGTAGAGATACTGATGGTGCTCATGTAGAATTATATGCTTAAGTATTCATTAAATGTATGCCTTCTATTATTATTGTTATTGAATTTTACCCTTTTTGCTACGTTTTCACTGAAATAGGGACTTAATAAACACCCTGTATATTGGAGAAAGTGCGTAATAGTAGCATATGGCCTATTCTAATTGATGATACAGCCGATATATTAGGCCTATAACAAATGAGTATGTGTATTCGCTATATGCACGAGAATAAAATATGAGGATTTTGTTAAAATTGGAGTCAATCAGCTGCGTCAATTGCTACAGCCATAATTAACCAATTTACACATATGAATTTAGACTTAAACCAGTTGATAGGCCAGGGCTATGATGGTGCACCAGCATTAAGTGGAAAATTTGGTGGATGCCAAGCTCTAATTCGAAATCTACAACCTAGAGCCATCTATGTGCATTGTAGTGCACGTGCTTTAAATATGTGCCTCATAAAAGCATGTACAATAAACGACTTCAGCAACTGTCTCTGTTATATCAGACTTGGAAAGTTTTATACAGTCTTCTACCAAAACGTTCGGCATCATTTAAAAGGAAAGTTGACAGTGTAATGATGCCAATTAGTAGAAAAACAAAGCTTGTGAAACTGTGCGAGACCAGGTGGGCCTCTTGTCATGATGCAACATCCGCATTGATTTCTCCGATAGATCCCGTGATAAATTACTTAGAGGAAGTTGCATGCGAAGAGGTTAGTAATACAGCTTCTACAGCAAGATCATTAATTCTTCATCTACAATCGAATTGCTTCATCGTCAGCCTTTACATCTTTGATGACATTTTATCAGTAACCTATCCTCTCTCCGGCTATCAACAGAAAAATATAGATCTGTGCGCTGCATCAAAGCAAGTGGAGTTGATATTACAAAACTTGAAGCAAAATCTTGATGAACCATAAACTATTTGAGGATACAATAATATTAAAGTCACAAGGTCAGTAGGCCTATTTTACGCTCTGATAAAATAATAAAATTTTTATATTATTACTATATTTTAATATTAATAATAATAATGACAATAGCTATAATACTATTAGTACTACTACTATTACCAATAATAATGTTAACTTCCTCCTCTTATTCTCTTTCTTCTCTTTTGTTGTTGTTTACAATATTATTTATTGGCTATTTAAAATTATCACTCGCAGAGTTCGCGAACAAGATTGGAATAAAATTAGAAGTTCCTAGATCACGCAGACGGCCTCATTGTGAAATGAACATGACAGTATTTTCGTACTAATCTATACGTCCCATTTTTTAAATATATGGTTAGTCAAATAGAAGCAAGATTTGGTCCGCACCAGCAGAAATCTTCACTCCTGCTTCAATAATATCCCAAAATCAGTCGGTATGTATATTATATTCCTTTGAGAAACAATAATAGATAATTACTTAGTTTTTAATACCACCGCTTCTACAAGTACAGTTTAGGTTGTAGTCCCAAGCCATATTGACTGGAGTGGATGCTGAGCGCCCCCAACAACCATTAAATTACTTAGTAATTATTGCATTAATAATAATAATAATACATTATTAGAGAATGCTGAAATTATATACAAAACAACATCCTTATTAATAAAAATAAAAACGCTAATAGTAGTAATAGATGATTCTTTGGTGTATTTAAATTATAGTTCAGCGTTCATATGAAGATTTGGTACCAGCAATTAGTTTCTATGAGGAGCTTCTGCTATTTACCAGTGATAATTAATCAAATTAATCCCTAACACCAAAAAGCTTTTACGGGTATTGTGTACCCAAATTTTATGATCTAATTATCTAATATACATCTAGTAACAAAGTGAAATCAATTAGAATAATAATAATTACTAATAAGTATATTTTGTATAATTTAGATACTGATTACCAATCACTACAGCGACGGCAGAGCGATCACTCTCTACAATGAGGCGATTGAAGACCTATTTAAGTAATCCAATGAACGAGGAATGATTAGATGGATTAGCATTAATGAGCATACACCAAAACTTTTCTGATATTGATGATGATATGGATAATTTTACTGAAAAAAAAACCTGTAAATTATTGTTCTAACTTTACCTGTTTCACCTCATGATTTGTATATACTGTACTGTACTATACTTACTGTTTTGCATTTTTGCCTTCAATACAGTAAATATATCGTATTTTTACATATATTATATAGCCTACATTTTATATATATATATATATATATAAAATTATTTCACGAAAGTAACGTGAAAAATATTTATGATGAATAAAACCACGAAGGGAAAAGAAACACAAAGTGGTGTTCAAGCGCTTTCGTCTAATGACATCCTCAGGAACACTGGAGTGAAAGAAGAGTTCAAGACAATATATAGGTTACAAAAATAAACATACATATATATATATATATATATATATAATATATATATATATATATATATATAGAGTATAGAAAAAATTTGTGGGAGGAGCACACACATTTGTATGGAAAAATGACACTTATAGCACTTTGCCTGAAATTCAACATAAATTCAAATTCTTTTGTGACCTGTTTACCATTTGAATTTCAGGGAAAGTGCTATAAGTGTCACTTTTCCATACAAATTTTTTTCTATACTATATATATATATATGTTATATATATGTTTATATGTTTATTTTTGTAACCTATATATTGTCTTGAACCCTTCTTTCACTCCAGTGTTCCTGAGGATGTCATTAGACGAAAGCGCTTGAACACCACTTTGTGTTTCTTTTCCCTTCGTGGTTTTATTCATTATATATATATATATATATATATATATAAAGTATATTGTGTACTGTATATTTCTGGGCATTATACAACAAGACTTCACATATTTCTTACAACGCTTACTATTTTATTCCCCAAGTTAAAGAAACATGAAACCGCTACCAACTTGGTCAAACATCACTATCTTTGTTTAGTTAGATTTTATTAAAACCCTTTTACCATTGCCATAGATAAAGCATAAATGTGCCAACCTCTATACCATTCTTCTTCTCTTACCCTGACCCAGTTACAGTTTAAATTTCAGCTTCCTTCGATCAGTACTTAACTTAATTATAAAAATTACTTAAAAAGGTTCTCTTAACCATAGCATTCAGGCGCACTCTATATTTTCCTCTCCGACTAAATCCCTTTCTAAAGAAACTAGTCCTACCATTATGCCCGCCATTCTGGCGCCTCCAGCGCAACAATTATGATTATGAAAAGAAAAATTCAGACTCGGCGGGAACTATTTCAATTTTGATTGGGTTACCCCCTCGAATATAATTCCGCCCAAATTTTTATATAAAGCACCATCATAGGCGCTTTCTGTTAAACCCCTCCCAAAACCTCCATAAAAAGGTGGCATTTAATTCACCTCGTCCCATCCTACCCCGAGGCTATAAAAACCCCGAGAGAGTTGACGGCGTGGTTCTCTGCTCCGTTCTCCGCTCTTTGCTGTGCTTCTAACTACGTAGGCGCTGTGATTGATTGTGTAGTGACGCTACCTCAATCTTACGCAAGATTAAGGCTATATTTTAAACTTTACAATTAAGAAATAATTTATTACATTTCACTTCATAAAAGAAATCCTAAAAGAAATCTTAACCACTGTTATTCGCCAAACGTACCGTATTTTACGCCTCATAACATAAGACGCTACAAGTGGTAAGACGCACCCTATATTTAGCAAAGAATATTTAGGAAAAAAATATTTCGAAGATTTATCAGCCTGACAAAAAATATATTCCCACAACTTTATTAAAAGAACATTAAACAAAACAATAACATACGAGCCCTGAAGTGATTTTTGAAGACGTTTTTCAGGAAAAAAAGTAGCGTCTTATGAGGCGTAAAATATGGTAACTTATAAACTCGTGAAATAATAGAGCTAAAGAAGCGAACTTCATTGTTTTCATTCACCGTGAAATTAAATTTATACATTTTATCTCAATTACACACTTTACTTCACGAAGAAATTAGATAAAATTGCTGATGGTAATCTTCCGAGACGACGTAACTAACCGAGGTAAGAGTGATCAATAAGAGCAAACATTTATTGAAGAGAGTTGCGCGCGTCCACACGCGTCGACGTTAAAACGTGATCTTAGGAAGCATTAGGAAGTTAATTGGGTTGTTCCTAATGAACTTCATTTTAAATAAAACTAAGATAATTCGTAAAACTTGCATTATTTCATTTGAAAATATTTAAAAGTCAACTTTTCGAACCTTGGTCCATTCTCTCGACCAAAATCATTTCATAAGTAAAGTTACAATTCGTATTACAGACAAATAAAAAGTATAAAAAATAGTGAAACTTCAAAAGTTAACGAGGGTTATCTGACCCATACAGCCAGTATACTTCTGACCATTTCGGCTGTGTCTTAGCGTTAAATGAGGGTCAAAATCCCGGAGACGGATCGAGTAGAAATAAAAGTCAGAAAAATAAATGAAAATTTAGGTCTGAAGCAGAAATTTGATCAGCAGATTATAGTCTTAAGTCCTCGAAGGGGCTGACGACATAAATGAAAAATTTATTAAGTTCTCAGACATACTATGCGATACATTCAACGAGCTTTGTCTCGTAACTACTATAAACACGACCCATGAAAGTTAAAATAAACTATGGTTACAGAAACCTCTCCCGAAAGCTATACGGCAAAAACATTTAATATATAAAACGCGTTAAAAAAGGCACAATGCGCCAAGAAATTTACACCAATTACAGATACAAACTAAATACCCTAATCAAAAGAGCAAAATGAGAGTACAACAGCAATAAATTTGAGGAATACAATGATTATTCTAAGAAACGAAATGAAATTTTGAATGAAATCAATGAGATTTTACAAAGGAAGAAAGAACAATGTTTTCCCACAATTTTTTTCCTTTTAATTTACCGCCGATTCGTACCTAGTAAAAGTGGTACGTATCTCGGCGAGACAGTGGGTGGATGGTGTCACTGAGTTGGGGATGGTAGACTAGGGGAGTGAGTAAGGTTCAGTTGCTGAAAAGTGGGACCTTCGGCGAGTATGGATTGTAGACGCTCGGGTATGGAAATTCTGGACAAGAGGGAAACACCTGCGACGAAGAGCTGACAGATTTGGCCATTCGACCAGATGTACGACAGTGATTGGGGTATGGCAGGTAAGGCAGAGCATGGCTGGCGATTTAGCCGTAAGGTGATCATTTGTGATGCGTGTGCCCTAGGCGAAGACGGGCTAAAATACTTCTTTATGGCTGGACCGGTGGAATGAGGAGGCCCAGTATCCTAATTGCGGTTTGATCTTGTGGAGTTTGTTGTATGTGACCTGGTCCCATTCCCATAAGGAGCGGAAGTGGGAGCGGAGAGTCGGAGAAAGGGAGGGGCCGGGGAGAGGCCGGCAGTAAGCAGGCCGTCTTTGCCGTGCGGTCCGCCTCCTCGTTACCCTGGGTGCCGACATGTGCCGGGACCCAGCAGAAGGCGATTGTCTTGTTTCGGAAGGTTATTAAGAAGTGGAAGGTTTGCTGAATGGTACAGACGAGCGGGTGAAGGGGGGTAAATCTCTCTAGGGAGAGAAGCGCGCTTTGGGGATGTGAATAAATGACAAAGGAGCTGGCAGGGTGGGTGCGCACGATGTCGAGGGCCTCCATAATCGCGAAGTTCTGCTGAAAAAACCAAGGTTTCGCGGGGTAGGCTGACACCTCGAAAAAGCGGCTGGGTCAGTATCACCGCTGCGGCGGCCGTACCAGCCTCCGAGCGGGAACCATCTGTATAAATGAAGACACTGTCAGGGTGTTGGGTTGCGTGTTCTCGGAAGAGAACAGGTCCCTGCAAAACTTGATAGGGGTGAGGAGCCAGGGAGGGTGAATGTTGTACGAAATGAGGATAACTGAGGGGGCGGGCATGTTGGAAGGGTCCAGGAAAGAGCGGACCGCTTCAGTGAAGTACCAACTTCGTCCTTGGGGTGGGAGGTCAGAAATCGCCACGCATAGAAGCGAAGAGGGTAGTCTCTGCGCACGAAGGTATGTCCTCATGAGGAGCAAACCCCTTCGGAGGGCGAGAGGGAAGTAATTGCATTCCGCTTGGAGGCTGGAGGCTGGGGAAGAGCGGAAGGCACTGGTGGCGAGGCGGAGGCCCCTACTCAGTACCGGGTCCAAGATACGGAGGCAGGCATTGGAGGCTGAACAGTATACAACACTGCCATAGTCCAGCTTCGACTGGACCATGGAAGTGTAAATGCGAAGGAGAGAGCGTCGGTCTGCACCCCATCTGGTGTGGGAGAGGTGATCTAGGAGAGCGAGGGGACGTTGGAAGGATTGCTTCAGGTGTTTGAGATGGGGAACCCAGATGAGCCGTCGGTTCTGGATCATGCCCAGAAATCGCGTGGAGGGTACAACCTCAAGAGGATCGCCGTATAACGTGACAGAGAGGAAGGTAAGGGTTGCGGGTCTTCCTCTGCTGAAAAGAGCATACACTTGGAATTAGGGGTGGAGGCAGAACCCCACCGACGTTGCCCACCTTTCCACCCAATAGATGGCGAGCTGAATTTGCCGTTGAATGACGGACGGCTCCCGCCCGGCGAAGTAGATCGCGAGGTCATCCGCATAGATGGAAGAACGGATGGTGAGTGGAAGGCATTTTGAGACTGTTCATTACGATGGAAAAGCATAGAACACTGAGGATGCTTCCCTGTGGGACCCCGTCCTCCTGCACGAAGGTGTCCGAGAGGATTGGGCCTACCCGAACTTTAAAGGTTCGGAAGGAGAGGAAGCCCCCTGATGAAGGTCGGCAGGGCTCTGACGAAACCCAGATTTTGGAGCTGACTGAGTATTATTTTCAGACGGGTGGTGTCGTAGGCCTTTTGTATGTAAAAAAAAAAATTGATAAGACGAACTGTCCACTGTCGAAGGCTATCTGTATGTCTCGGCTGAGGAGCAGAATTGTCTGAAGCCGGACTGGGTAGCAGGGAAGGAATCATTATTTTTGGTAATTGTATACAATATCCCCCTCACCTCAGTTTCTAATAAAAATTATTGCAATGTGTAGAAAATAATAAATAAAACCTTTCCTTTAAGTAAAAATTTTTCAGTCGATCATATTTATGGATATTATTTAATTAACGATATCCATTTGGTGACGTTTTTCTGATTGGGCTATTTTTTTTGCTACTCTGCGACTTAATTGGTTGGTTTCTGTTCTGGCTATTTTTTTTTTCTAATTGGATTCAGTTTGGGTAATACCTCAGTTTGGGTAATACCTCAGTTTGGGTAATACCTCAGTTTGGTCGTGTTTGTGGTAGAATTATGACGTGCTGTTCGTGTGGTTTCGACTTTGAGAACTTGATTCGTCATGTGCCCTAGATGAAGACTAAAAAAGTGCATAACTTAACATGTTATTACATTATCATTTGTATAATTTAGGTCTCGGGGGTACGGGGGCGGAGCCCCCGTAAAGATCACGCATCACAGTGATCGGTATAGGGTTCACTTTGTGATGCGTGATCTTTACGGGGGCTCCGGCCCCCGTATCCCCGAGACCTAAATTATACAAATGATAATGTAATGTTGTTATGCACTTTTTTAGTCAAAAATACATTTTTCTAGGTTAGGTTAGGTTGGTTTCTGAAAATAAATAATTACATTCTATAAATAAAGGTTTTACATCGATTGTGAAGTCAATTTCATAAAATTGAGGTGAGGGGAATGTTGTATACAATTACCTTATTTTCGAGGAAGGATAGTCGCGTAGCAACCATTTTTTTCTATGACCCTGGCCCGCTGCATCTCCGTGCGATGGATGGGAAGTCGCGTACAGTAGAAACGTCGAGTAGCCTTCTTGGCGCGTATGGCCTCCGTGCACTCTGGAGTCCACTAAGGTACCCGTCGGATGTGGGGGTAGGCGGAGGATCGTGGAATGTTAGTGCACGCAGCCGCTACAACGACTGATTCGAAGTATGCGATGCACTCGTCGGAGGATGGGAAGTGGGCAGTCGTAAAGGTTGTAGATGTATTGTCGTGGAAGCGGGACCAGTTAGCTCTGGCAATAATCCATTTTTCAAGTACCCGAACGGTCTGGTCGGGCCAATTTAGCGTGTTGAACTGGGAAATGGTCACTACCATAGTCCTCTTGAAGGACTTGCCATGTGAAATCTCGAAGGGCATCGGTCGAGACGAAGGACAGATCTATACACGATGGAGTGCAGGTGGTGGCATGGTAGAATGTAGGCGAGCCATCATTGAGGCACTCTGAGAGCTCGGTCATGATAGTAATCAGGGTCGGGGCCATATAGGTGGTGTGTGTCTCCCCACAAGGGGTGGCAACTATTGAAATCGCCCATTAATAGAAAGTGCCTGGGGAGTTGTTTTACTACCTCCACCAGGTCATCACGGGAGAATTGAGTGTGGGGGAGGGAGGTATACTGAACAGACGATGTACTGTCTACCTAGGGAGAGCCGGGTAGTAATCACCTGTAACGGGGATCGGATAGAGATTATGGAAGGGGACTGACTGGTGTACGAGAATGGCAGCCCCTCTTCGAGTGCAGGTAGGAGACAGGGTGGTGATGTAGGAATATCCAGTAGGGCAGGGCATGGGCCTGGTCCCCAGGATTAGCTCCTGGAGACAGACACACACCGAAGGGGAAGTGGCAATCAACAAATTAAGACCTTCTCAGTTCGCGAATATTCCTCTGCAGTTCCAATGCACTATTGTAGTTTTCGGGGATCCATTATTCGATGATGGGGGATGGGTAAAGGTGTAGGTGCTAGGGGGTTTGGGTGTGAAGGGAGATCTGGGGTTCACGAAGGCGAAGGATGGATCAGGAGCATGGCTGGCTATCTGCCGTTCACCAGAAGAAATCGGTCCGCCAGTCGACCTCAGCGGAGATTGCGGGGTCGAGTCGGCCGAGCGAGACCGGAGGCGTGGATCACGGCAGCTTGGAGAACGTCGTGGGCTCAGAGGGTGAGGAGTTTCTGGGTGGGCTTCTGTGTTCGGGCCAGGAGGGGGCGGGAGTGTTAGGGGGCAGGTACTGTGGGGGTGGAAGATGAACCAGTGTGTTCTCGTGGAGGGGTGGAAATTGCACCAGGAAGCAAGGGTAGATCCATAAGACTCATGGGCGCGGCCGAGCTCCCCTTGGCCACACCATGTAGTTGCGCCAGAGCCGCATCCACTGGATCCTCAGGGGAGAGGATGTTGTCCAGATTGGATCTCGTCCTGGGAGGCGAGTCATGTAACTCGGCTACTATTGTCAGAGTCTGTGAAGGTAGATTGTAGGGACTTCTGCGGTGGGGTGATATGGTCCTCGTAGACGAGGTGGGGGGTGTGAGGGTCCGAGCCGTCTTCTTAGATCTGGGGAAGAGGGAGAGGCATGTTGAAAGGCCGGTGGGTCTGGCGACTCGCTCCGGCGTCTCCGCCTCGTCGGCTTGCTCCGGGCGTTAGGTTCGGGTGTGCAGAGAGTGCTGGGGGGGGCAGGGTTCGAGGTGGACGGGGCCTGGGTGTCCTGGTCCCAGATTCGTGTGGAATCTGTGGCAGGTGAGGTGCGTGAAGAGGAGGATTGGTGGGGGAACAAGGAGGTCGTCGGGTCCAGCAAGGACTCCCTTTGGGGGGGATGAGGAGCAGTGGTCGAGTGGGGTTTGAGCGGCAGACCAGGGTGGCGTGCCGAAAGGACAGAGCCGAGGGCAGCAGCGTAAGATACCCCCGGCCTCACCTCCCGACCCCGCACCCTGTCTCGCGCCTCTCGGAGGCTAAGGAAGTCTGCTACCTGCAGGCCTCGAACCTCCTTCTCGAACTTGAAGGCATTAGCGGGATGAAAAGGGGTGCGCGCCTTCGCAACTGGAGCATTTGGGTGTGTTGGGGCACTTGTCTGGGTGAGCGATTCCTCCGCAACGAACAAACAGTTGGTGCGGTTGTCAGCAAACTGAAATGACGTGTCCGAACTTGTTGCATTTAAAGCAACGGGTCGGGTCTGGGATGTATGGATGGACAGTGAACTCGCACGACGTACCGTCTCCCATACTCCATACAATATGGTCGGGAGGGACAAAGGTGTTGAAGGTAAGAAGTAGGCGCGGAGTGGGGGAGGGGGTGCGAGGTCCTCTAGGAGCTCGTTCACTGTGATCGATAATAATAGGCGTGTGGCATAAATAGTGCCCTGACTCTGGTTCAGGCGAGGATGTGGGGAGACGGACACCGAGCATCCAAAAACATCAGTGAGGGAGAGTAGTGCTTTCGTCTCTGCGGCTGAGCGTGATTTGATGAGGAGGGAGCCATCCCTCTGTGGTCACACATCATAGCGGCTGGAGTTGCTGAGGGCTCGGATCGCCTGAAACGTCCGTTCAGAGTTGGTCAGAAGGGACCCAGAGGTAGGCCGGATCACTAGGAAGAGATAGGGAGGCTGTAAAATCGAAGTGGACCGAGATATCCACCGGTCGATAGAATGAACGTGAATGCCGACTTCCCCATCCGCCGGGGATCTCTTCGTGGGGAGGCGGGCCGACGGCGGGTGAGGGGGGCATACGGGAAGATCAAGAAGCCGGGTTTTGGAGGCAAGTCTTGGGTGGAACTTGACTTGCCCGTAGGCAGCTGAGGTGGGCTGGGGAGAGACCCCTGCTCGAGAGGGCGTATATCCAAGGTACAGGCTGGGGTCAGTAACGGAAGAGGAGAGTGCAAGTGTTCAGCTGCTGGAGGGGGGGGGACCTCCTCAAGACGTGGTCTTCCAGTGGTAGAGGACTCTGGGGCCTGGATGCCTACCACCAGAGTTCTAGAACAGGAGGTAATAGTTTCCATATGTTATTAATGTTGTAGAACACGAACCCAGGGGACGCGAGAGACTTTAGTGGCTCTTGGCCCGGTCTCCCCAGTAGCCTGTCCGGCATGGGTGACCCTTCCGAGGGCTAAGCCCCCGCCGACGTACCCCACTGGGTCAACACGGGAGCCCATCCACCACGACAAGGTGGCCACAGGCGGGGAGTTTTCTCACAAATATAACAATAAATAATACCACTTATAACGAACCACTAGATATAGCCAATCATTTAAATAAGTACTTTGCTACCGTGGGAAAAAATACAGCTGATCTTATAACGCCCTCAACACGCAGCTACGAAGAATATCTTGATAATCCAATTCATATTTTCTCATCTCCCAGAACGGCTATTTCCACCCTTAAAAACAAATCATGTCATGTTGATTCTATTCCAAACGCAGTCTTTCAATACTGCTCAGATACTTTATCTCTCCTTTTAGCATTATTCGACTAGTCTCTCCGTACGAATTTAAACAATATTCAAATCAGGAGATAAATCACTACCTTCGAATTATCGACCCTATATCCATCTTACCGACATCAGGAAAAATATTTGAAAAACTTGTGTATACGCAGCTCTCGAAATATTTCGAGGAAAATAGCCTCATATCGAAGCATTAATTTGGTTTTAGGGAGGGCCATAAAACAAGCGATGCAATTTCAGCCGTATTAGACGTGCTATATAAAAACTTCCGTAAGAGTGTCTTCTGTCTCTTGCTTATGGACCTATCAAACGCCTTTCATCATCTCCCACGACATACTTATTTATAAATTATCTCATTACGACATAAATAACGTTGCTCTAAATTGATTCAAATCATACCTGTGCAACAAACGTCAATACATCAAACATAATATCATCATCACCGCAGAACTAAAAATCACAGTTTCACAAGGGAGCATTTTGGGCCCCCGACTACCGTTTTTCTGATCTACATAAATGACTTTCACAGCTTTCATAACGGGAAAGGTTTCCAATATGCGGATGACACCTCCCTGATATATTCAGACAGTGATCTCACATCCCTTAACAAAATAGTAAAAAGAGACATCGCGAGTATGCGACTGGCTGAAAGACAATAAATTATCTTCAAATAAAAACAAAACAAAAAACTTCCTGTTAATCGCACAAAATAAATTAATATCAGACCTCAATATTATTGTTGACTTGCACTCGATATCGCACGTCACTGAAGGAAATTATTAGGAGTTGTGCTTGATAACAAACTGTCCTTTCGTAAACGTATTTAAAATATAGATAAACTATCGAACTTCTCGTTTATATTAACAATATTACATTTCCTTCCCACAAATACACTTAAAACGCTATACTTCTCTCTAGTTTATCCATATTACCGCATATGGGAGTGCGTATGATTACATAACCTTTAATCATAAACCAGAAGAAAATTATTAGAGAAATAAACAACAATGATTATTGTGCTCATACATCAGGAAGCTAATTTAACTAGCTAATCTCTAAGTATTATAAACTATTGTAATCTCCTACTCTATATTAACAATAATTCTATATTAAGTTGTACTTTATAATTTTTATATTAAACCATTTTATGTTGAATTTATTTTCAGTACTTTAATAATTTCATAAACCCAAATTGCATAGCCATTTTTTATTCAAATAAGCCACCGGGGCCTTGAAATTTTAATGAAAAATTTTTTGGTTTACGATATATTGCTAAAGAAAATACCTTCAACATAAGGAAAACAAATTACTTTAACTTAAATATTGGTATTCAATCTGTGAAGCTAAAACAAAATTATTTTATCATTTTACAAGTAATAATTAACATCACTTCAGCTACGGTATACGAGCAACAAATTCTAGTACCGTATATTGTGGAATAAGCTAAGGAAAATTATTCAAACAAATATGAAATGTAAAAAATATGAAAGTTGAATTTTTTCACAATAGATTATTAAAATTTATGAAGGGAATTAATTTTTTAAAATCTAGGCAAAGAATCGGCATCGGCATCGGCTAAATTTTGGAATCGGTACATCACGAAACAAACTAAACAAGGTATATGGAGAGTGAATATATCTCAAAGGCAAACTATACTCTTCACTGTAGTAGAAATTCTTACACTTATTTAGCGAAGAAATAATGGAACAATCTCCCGAATGAATTAAAAGCAATCAATGCTCTCTCATCTTTTCATAAAACGATTAAAACTTAACAAATTCCAAAGTTACTAACGGCACTACTTTCTTTCTCC
Source organism: Bathynomus jamesi (assembly GCA_023014485.1). Taxonomy (NCBI): domain Eukaryota; kingdom Metazoa; phylum Arthropoda; class Malacostraca; order Isopoda; family Cirolanidae; genus Bathynomus; species Bathynomus jamesi. The sequence goes on along the minus strand of JAJOZX010002873.1, from coordinate 159,704 downwards.
TTGCTAAAATTCTCATTATTCTTCTAAAATTCTCTTCTATCACTTTTCACCACACACCACATTTCATTATTCTTTGTACTAAATGTCTCATAAAAGTATATGTATAAAAGTTCCCTTCAATCTTTTTAGTCTATTATAAAAATCTTGTAATCATATCGCTTATATATATATGAAAATTATTTCACGAAAGTGACACGTGAAAAATATTTATGATGAATAAAACCACGTAGGGAAAAGAAGCACAAAGTGGTGCTCAAGCGCTTTCGTCTAATGACATCCTCAGGAACACTCCAGTGTTCCTGAGGATGTCATTAGACGAAAGCGCTTGAGCACCACTTTGTGTTTCTTTTCCCTTCGTGGTTTTATTCATCATATATATATATTAGGGTGTTTCATAAATTAAAAGTTTGGAAAAATTTTAATCCACATGGATCCCCTTGTTCCATTTGCTGAGGAGACTGATAAACCGAAGTATTAATTCAATAGTTTAAAGTTTACGGGTCCCCAGTTTGATGCTCTGGCAGATCATAAATGGAAAAAATTAAACAAAAATCTGTCAATGAATTTTTATTCAACAAACGAGTACCATTTCACTACACATTTTCACAAAGATACAAAAAACAAACCACTTCTTGCGAATCATTTGTCCATGAAATCCTTCTTGGTTTTATTCGGGTATTTCGCCCTATGCTGCATCACAGTTTTGAGCAAATACTGCTTCTGCTCTTCGTTCTTCGTCAGAGAACAGTTGAACTCTTTGGTGAGCGCGATGGCTCTTTCGGCCCGATCGTTGACGACAGAGATTTTGTTAACAGTTGCCGCTGCTTGCTTGAAGCCCTCTACTTCAGTCCACTCGGCAACTGGCTTTTTCAAGAATTCTGTGTCCAAGTCGAATGCATGGAAGAAAGCCATCGTCTTTCCTGTCACGAACTCCGCCAGGTGTTTCGAGGCAAGATTCCTGACGTTCTTCCCTTGGGTCGCTTGAGTTCCTTTTTCGATGCGGGCTTACCCAAACTGACGACCATCTGAGCCTTTTCTTCTTCTGCCACATCTGCGTCGAAGAACGCCATGGCAATAAGAGTCTCAGAGATGTACCATAGGTGTCGAGACATGGCTTCTTGCGCAGCGTTAACACACGAATATCCCGACATGGCAAAGGCTTCCGCGTCACGCAGAAATTCCAGATCAACTGCGGCAGCCTTGCTTGAGGTTGCAGCACGAGTCCAACCTCGGATGTAGACGATGGACACGAAGAGACCTACGGCTGTCAGAGCTTCCAACTCGTGACTCGACATCTTGAACTGCTTCTTCAGTAGAATTACTTTCAAGGAGTAGATGGCTATCGCCATCCATCGAGCGTGATGGTAAGCGCCAGGGGCTCTGAGAGGGAAATCCACCACTTTTGCTTCTCCCAGGAAGATGAGAACCAACTGTAGCAGTTCCTTGTAGTCATCGCGCTGATGCGACGTTGCTCACCATCCCTCTCACCAGCAGGACTGACTTCTCCCTCAGTTCCCTCATAGAGTCATTGACTTGAGCAAAAACGTACGGCCGCACGTCCAACCGGTCGATGAACTTCCATTGTGCCTGAAACCTCTTGAAAACGGGTATATCGGGGCCACTTGAAGGGCCGTATGCACGCTTGAAGACGGAGCTGAGGATGACTTCATAGATGTGATGCCGACAGGGGAAGTACATGAGTTCTCTGCCAAGACCTTTCTCAATCAGGACGCAGGCCCCGATATGAATCCCGGTGTTCGACGCTGTCGTGTCGAAAGACAGTCCCCGCACGCGCTCTTCCATCCTGTGTTCCTTGACCAAATCCAAGCAAACTCGCGCTATCTTCTCGCCGGTTCCGGACGTCACCTTAGGAACGCCGAGCAACTTCTTGCCGTCGCCAGAGACGAGGACGGCGATCCGGTCAACGCTCTCCTTCCATTGCTCATTGTCAGGTAGGAGCTTACCGTCCCAATGCAAGACAAGAGGCTGACCAGGACAAACTTCGTCGGATTGATAACTTTCAGCAGCCACCTTCCTGAGAGCCTTGCGTGTGCGGTACATGGTACTGGCAGAAATGGACAGTTCATCCAAGTCAAAACCTAGTGATTTAGCCGCTGCAGCGTACGACATAGCTGAATCGCGGTACGAAATATTCAGCCGATCGTAGGTAGTCGTCACATCCTGTGAGATCAGATTCCTGCGTCGCTTCTTGGTATTTCCCTTGGAGGAGGATGGAAAAACTTCCACGGTTGGGTCAACGACATCTGAGTCAGTCTCTGACGAAGTTGAAATCACACTAAAGCCCCCGTATCTTCTGCAGCTCCTTGTTCCTTCCTGGCCTTCTCCTGTTGTTCCTTAATCTTGTCCAGCCTCCTCCTTTTCCTAATCTCCTTATAGTGAAGCTTCATGTCAACAGGGCCCATGCTGCAGGAATTTGGATCTTCACGCTGCATGTCGAGAAAGTGGATGTCCTCCTGATTCTTCATCATTTCCTTAGCCTGTGAATGAGCAATGTCCATGATCTCCTTCGCTATTGCCTCCTTGAACATCGCCTCCTTCACTCGGAAGGACTCTGCTTTATGTGACTTGTGCTTCACAAGCCGGTCGTATTCCTTGAGAAGGGATTCCATCTTCCTCAAGGCCGAATCTCGACGCATCATGGGGATTCTCGCTCTCTCCCAAAATATGAGACAGGCATCCAGGCACAGGTTCAGGCATTTAGTACGTCCAAATTTTTGCTCCTTTTGGTGGTAAAAGTACTTTTTGAGTACTTGCAACTGAGTTGGAAGGCCACTTGATGTGATGTTCGCATCCGTCTGGCCAATAAGAAACACTTCTGTTTTCGCTCTGGTAGACACCTGGAAAAGAAAACAAACTAAATAATTCCACAGAAATAATTTCACATCGTAATTAATTTCATTAATTAAATAAAGAAAAGCAGTAACTGGGACTCGAACCAGTGTCATAGCCGTTTGGCGGCATCGCTCAAGTCGGCGTACACAGCACGCTATCCACTACACCATCTAGGGAGTGGATAGCGTGCTGTGTACGCCGACTTGAGCGATGCCGCCAAACGGCTATGACACTGGTTCGAGTCCCAGTTACTGCTTTTCTTTATTTATAAAACTGATACGTGTACACTACGTTCTCTTTGACAATTCATTAATTAAATAAATTTCAATACCGCAGTAAAATTACATTAATTAGTATCATAAATAATTACCAGCTTAGTTGTCCAATATGCAACAGACTAATTAATTTCATGTAATATTAATAATAAATATCACTACCACAGTAAAATGACAGAAATTAAATAATAATAAATTTCAATACCACAGTAAAATGAGATAATTAGTAGCATATATAATTACCTCCATAGTTGTCCAATAGGCTATACAACACGAACCGCTCAAGTGACGAAGAAAACCGTCTTCACTGCAGGCAGGCGAGAAATGAACTGACAAAAAGTCGTCAAAGTTGGGGACCTCTAAATGCAGCGCGATCTGGTTCAAACTTGCACAAACGTGTTTTCTTGTTCTTTAGAATACGGAGAAACGTGTGGATTAAAACTCCAAGCTCATTTTTATTTTACCCTATAGGTATGAAACACCCTAATATATATATATATATATATATATATATATAATATATATATATATATATACAGGGTGAGTCACGACGAAATGTCATAACTTCGGGAGCTTAGAGCCGAGGTCATTCCCAGTCAAAAGTTTCGTATAAACATACAGTAGGTCCGATTCTTAACGGTTATGGAGCTATGGATGCTTGAATTTCAAGCATGCGCATGTGTGACCTTGAACTGAATTGAGTTACCTACCGAACCGAACTAACTACGCAGTAGAGTGTTGTGTTTCACAGTGTACAGTTGGTGTTTTGCGCGTTCGGTATGCCTTTTACGTTTTCAAATGCCGAATATGCCGATATAGTATATGTTTACAGATTTTGCGTTGGAAATACTACTACTGCTGTCGCTGAATACCAGCGACGTTTTCCAAATATAAGAATTCCGGATCGACGAGTGTTTAGCAACGTTCTCCGAAGATTGCGAGAGAGCGGTTCATTTCCTAGCGTTAGTTTTATCTGAGGGTCCGGTACAAGATTTGGCTGAACAAGAAAACATTATTCAGATGGTACAGTGGAGTCCTCATGTTAGTACGTGAAGTATTTCCACACGTCTTTGAATTCCTCAAACGAGAGTATGTAGAACGTTACACGAAGGCGGCATGTATCCATACCACATACAGCGTATTCAACACCTCCAACCTGGGGATCGTGCTCAACGGCTGGAATTTTGTAATTGGCTCAATGCCGATCGACAATTGCATCGATACGTCTTGTTCTGTGATGAGGCTCAATTTACTCGCGACGGTATCAACAACACTCGCAATTCACGTGTGTGGTCAGAAATGAATCTTCATGCCATTGTGGAAAGTAATTTTCAACATCGGTTCAGTGTCAATGTGTGGTGTGGTATTCTCTACGGTCAGCTGATTGGTCCGTTTATCTTCGAAGGTGGTCTTACAGGTGACATTTATCTACGATTTCTGCAAGACGAACTGCCGCCACTGTTAGAAGATGTACCTTTGGCAACACGATTGCGTATGTACTTCCAACAAATTTTTAGCCATGCAGTGAGAACGCATCTCGATGATCGCTTCCCTGGTCGATGGATCGGTCGTGGTGGTGCACAAAATTGGCCACCCAGGTCTCCGGACCAAACACCTCTAGATTTTTATCTGTAGAGGCGCATGAAAGAGCTGGTGTACCAGAGAAAAGTGGAAACACGAGATGCATTGCTCCGCCGCATTTTGGATGCTGCAGCCCTCATAAAGAACAATCGTAATGAACTAATGCGGGCTACACGCGCGATTCACAGACAAGCCGCGATGTGTATTGAGGCCGAGGGTAGTCATTTTGAACAGTTATTGTAAATTCATGAATAAAAACTCTTGTTCGCTTATTCCTATTTTTTAAACATTCAAACATCCATAGCTCCATAACCGTTAAGAATCGGACCTATGTTCATATGAAGTTTTTGACTGGGATTACCTCAGCTATAAGCTCCCGAAGTTATGACATTTTGTCGTGACTCACCCTGTGTGTGTGTGTGTGTGTGTGTGTGTGTGTGTGTGTGTGTTCTGGTTTTTCCTGTGGAATTAACCGCCGTTTCGAACCTAAACAGGTTCATATCACGGCGAGACTATGTTAGAGGCGGGACAGGAGCCGTGACAGTCTAAGGAAATCGAATATGGGGCAGACAGAGAAAGAGGTACCCTCTGCAAGAATGGACCGAAAACGCGTTGAGGCCGGATGGGAATATAACTCCGGGAAGCACTGCAAACGGAAGGTTAAATAAAGAGGGCAAAAAAGAAACGCATGCTCAACAGTGAAAGGAACATGACACTGCGGGCAAGACTCGAGAGATTTCTAGACATAAGGTGGCGATGCGTCAAACGGGTGTGTGACCAATTCTCAGACGAGCCAACAAAACTTCCTTATGCTGGGATTTATGATAAGAAGACCAACGACGAAGAACAGGCTTGAGACGATGGAGTTTGTTTACGCCGACGCCATCCCAGTCGCGCGCTGCCACAGCGACCTGAAATGGCGGCGGAGGGAAGGAATGAAATCTGAGAAGGGCAAAGATTTTGGGGTAATAGGAAGAGAGCAAACTCGCCTGGCCAAACAGTCCACCTCCTCGTTACCGGCAATACCCACACGAGAAAGGATCCAACAGAAAGAGATACGCCGCGCAGAATAAGCAGCGAGAAAATGGACTAATTGTTGTATCCTTCGGACCAAAGGGTGTTTACAGTTATAGGATTCTAAGGACATCAGAGCACTGCGGGAACCCGAAAAAATTACAAACGAACTCGGAGGAACAGTACCAATTTGGGTTAGAGCTTCCAAGATAGCAAAGAGCTCCGCTGAGTAAATGGAAGTGTCATGGGGGGAGATGAATACTCCGAACAGTCTTACAAGGGAGATAGAAAACCGCCGAAGCGGCTACGCCTAACGGAGAATGGGAGCCATCTGTATAGATATGAATGGAGGAAGAATGACAAGAGGTGTTCACGGGACAAGGACAACAAGACAGCACTAGGGGTGGACTTTTTATCAAAGGGACACAAATCTTTGTAGTAGGAGATCGGATGTAGGGTCCACGAAGGAGGACCTGAAACGAGACTGGGAGGATCTGAGGCAGGGATGCCACTCTTTGGGATTTATCCCAAGATCTTGGCATTTTCAGCGATACCTTGGGATTTGATATTTCTTTAAACAAATAGAGCAAATCTTGGGATTTTAATCTGGGAATATATATATATATATATATATATATATATATATATATATATATATATATATATATATAGTGGGATTTCTTACAAGTGGATCTTGGGTTTTTTAAAATTTCTGAGTGGCATCCCTGATCTGAGGTGGAGGGAGGAAGGAATCCTATGAGCACGGTAATAACTTTTTATTTGAAGGTATGCACGACGGTACCGAAGGGGAGGGGAGTCACACTCCGCCTGGAGACAAGCCACCGGTATTTAGCCAAAGGCTTCAGTAGCCAGGCGGAGGCCCCAATTATGAAGAGGGTCCAGGATTCTCAATAGAGACACAGAAGCAGAGCCGTAGACCTCACAGCCATAGTCAATTCTCGATTGAACTAAAGAGTACAGGCAGAAGAGTGTACGCCTATCAGCGCCCCAATACATGTGGGAGAGATGGTCTAAAAGTGTGAGGGTACGCCAGGTGGAGTCAATTTCCTCAAATGAGAAACCCAAGTAAGACGGGAGTCGAAAGTGAGGCCTAAAAATTTAAAAGTGCCCCTTATCGGAATGGGATTACCGGCTAAAAACAGCGAGAGAGGGAACAGAAGTAGTCCAACGTCTATGAAACGATATACACATAGTCTTGGTTGGGGAAAGATGGAAACCCACAGACGCCGCCCATTTTTTGACGGCATTAACTGCAAGCTGCACCTGCCTTGCGGCCACTCGTAGAGAACTGACCGCGCCATAAATGGCAAGATCATCTGCGTAGAGAAAACACTTTATGGAAGTTGGTAGAAAATTGACAACCTAGTTCATAACCAAAGAGAAACAAAGAACACTGAGGACAGGTTCCTGCAGGACTCCGTCCTCTTGTGTGCTTAAATCGGAGTGTGTTACCAACTCGGACTCGAAAAGTTTGGTTTCTTAAAAAATTTGAAATAAAAAGAGGGAGAAAGCCCATAAAATCCATAGAATGGAGACGTCGGAGGACATAATACCTCCACGTCGTATCGTAGGCTTTGTGGATGTCGAAAAAGACAGCCACAGTGATCTGTTTACGAGAAAACGCGGTTTGGAGATCGTGACTGAGAAGTAGAGGGTTTAGAGTGCTGCGGAATTGACGGAAACCAGACTGAGATGAGGGAAGGAGTCCTCGCCACTCTAGGATAAAGGACACTCGGGAAGCGCCAATCTTCTCCATTAATTTACAGATACAGCTGGTCAATGCTATTGGGCGAAAGTTTTGAGGAAGGGAGGCGTCCTTGTCAGGCCTTCGAAATGGGAATAACTATGGCCTTCCACCATCGAGAGAGAAACACACCCTCAATCCAAATTCGATTAAAAACAGTATGTAAAATGTAGAGCCGAATTATGCATAGACTAGCATTTTGTAATAAATACCATCCGAGCCAGGCCCTGAGTTCCTCCGGGAGGATAGGGCAGATTGAAGTTCGCGCATCGTCAACAATCGGTTATAAGGTTCATTGTTCGGGCAGTTGAAATGGAGATCCTCTCTACATTGCTTCTTTCCGTAATTGGAAAGTCGGAGTATCCGGCGACATTTGAAACTGCGGCAAACGAAGTAGCCAGAGCATTCGCTACTTCTTTCGAATCAAAAATGTCCCTGCCATCAACATGGAGGACTGGGGAACGAGAGGGAGTGAACTTCCGGGAGATGCGACGCACCCGGTTCCAGACCGTAGCAATCAGGGTCGAAGATGTAATCCCAGAGACATATTGTTGCCAGGAGTCCCTCCGGGTTTGTTTAAGGATTCGACGAGCCACTGCAGGAGCCCTTTGCATGGCAATGCTGTTATCCGGAAATTTATGGCGGTAAAATCGACGAGTAGCAGTCTTCTTATTCCGAACAGCCTCCGCACACTTCTGAGACCACCAAGGGACTCGAGTCAAATGAGAGGAGCATTGTCTGCTGGGAATTGTCTTCTCAGCTGTATTCAAGATTCTCGACCCCAGAAAATCTAAACATCCGTCCACCAACGAAAAATCGTGTTCTGTACAGGACACGTAGGTAAGGCTACGATAGGACTCCCAGTCGGCTCTAGAAAAAAGCCAACGGGAGGAAGGTGGCCGATTAATTCCGGGAACAACAAACGAGAGCCGCACTGGAAAATGGTCATTCCCGTAGTCATCCCCCAGGACTTCCCAGAAAAAGTCTAGAAGAACATCGGTTTAGTGGTGGACCGGATGTCAGTTTTTCAACATCCGCGGATGCGGATCTTTAATTTCAATATACGCGGATGCGGATATTTAGTTAATCTATCAATATAATATAGAATTATGAATATATGACAATTTTTCAAATTTCGTGATATTACTATTATGGCAGGCAATGCATAAGAATTAAAATTAGTATTAATGTTTTCATTATGATAAAAATAATAACTTTCAAGAATTTCAGCCACAGAAAATTCAATGAAACAAGTTTCATTCAATTTTCTGTTACCAGGTATTTATATTTTGAGGTTTATATATTTGTTTGTTCATTAACAACACTGGTCTGCGTCATTTTTTAGGTCAAGGTTTTTTTAGTTGGTCTTTTATAAGTTTTGCATGCTGAATTCAAAAATGTAACTCATTTTGCTCAATCAGGTCAGGTTTTTATGCTATCTCAATTTAAAAAAAATTTAGATAATCGTTATGAAATGAGCAAGTTTACTTTTTTAAAACAGACTTACATTTTAGCCAAGTGTTAGCCAAGCTCTATATAATAAACAGACAACTTATTTCTAATTACGATTGTCATTACTGTTTTTCAGCATGAATAGAATGTGCAAGAATGACCCAAACAGGTTCTGCTACATCTGTGGTAAAGTCACTATGTCAGACCGGCAGTCAAACATCACACATTTTGTGAGGAAAAGCTATCACGCCTACTTTGGAGTTAAACTTGGTGACCAGGACAAAGCCTTTGCCCCTCACATATGCTGCAAAACGTGCGTTGGAAGTCTGCGGCGCTGGAGCCACAAGAAGGTAGAGTGTCTACCTTTTGGTGTCCCAATGGTGTGGAGGGAAGGAAGAGATCATACTACTGACTGTTATTTCTGTATGACAAACCTACAAGGTAAGTTAGTATGAATTTAGTATGAATTTCATTTTATACTTACAAAAATATGCCTGACAATATATGATGTCTTTATCTTATCTTTATCTGTCTTTATCTGTTTCCTTTTAGGCATAAATCGAAAAAACAAGCAACACGTAAAGTATCCAGACGTGCCATCTGCCATAAAGCCAGTGCCCCATGGACCAGAAATTCCAATTCCAACACCGCCCGACAACTTTGATTCGTCGTCCGACTCAGATGAAGAAATGGATGACGGTGACATATCTGGTACATACCAACCTACTGCCGAGACAAGTCAACCCAAACTCTTGAGCCAAGCTGAGTTGAACGATTTGACAAGAGATTTGTGCTTGTCCAAAGAATCTGCTGTTGCTAGGGTCACGTCTTCGCGAAAATCGTTTGTTAGCTCCAGAAACAACATTCTTCTGGTATCGCAGCCGCGAAGAAGTTTCGAGAATATTTCACGTTGGACGAAGAAGCTTCGCTGGTTTACTGTAACAACGTCAACGGCCTCATTGCAGCTATGGGCTTAGCGTATGACCCTACAGAATGGCGGCTCTTCATCGACTCCTCAAGCAGAAGCTTGAAAGCAGTACTACTCTACAATGGTAACAAGGTCGCGTCTGTTCCAGTGGGTCACTCGGTGCAGATGACTGAAAGTTATAGTAACATGGAGCTTTTGCTAACTGCTTTGAAGTACAAACATCACAATTGGATGATATGCGGAGACCTAAAGGTATGTTCGTGTCTACAAAAAAAATACAAATATATATATATATATATATATATATTTATTTATGCCCTGATATATATATATATGTATTTTTTTTTATAGGTTATAGCCCTAGTGCTGGGTCTACAAGGCGGCTACACCAAATACCCCCGTTTTCTCTGTCTGTGGGACAGCCGAGCAGACAAGCAACACTACGTACAACGTGACTGGCCAGCAAGACGTGGCCTGGAACCAGGTTCGCACAACGTTCTGTCACACGCTCTCGTGAATCCGCAGATGATTCTACTTCCGCCGCTGCACATCAAGCTCGGACTTATGAAGAATTTCGTCAGAGCACTCAACAAAGAAAGCCGAGCTTTCGCTTTCCTGAATCAGAAATTTCCACGCGTCAGTGAGGGCAAACTGAAAGCAGGTATTTTTGACGGCCCTCAGATCAGGGTGCTAATGAAAGATGCTCAATTCGACGAAAGTCTGGAGGACAATGAGATCAATGCCTGGCTCGCATTCAAGTCCAGTGTCACGAATTTTCTGGGCAACCACCGAAGTCCAGAGTACGAACGTGCTGTCGAGGAGCTCCTGCAGAGCTTCCAGGCTCTTGGTGCACGTATGTCCATAAAGATGCATTTTCTCAGCTCGCATTTAGACTACTTTCCGGACAACTGCGGTGATGTCAGCGAGGAGCAAGGAGAGCGCTTCCACCAGGATATTCGAGTGATGGAAGAGAGGTACCAGGGCCGCTGGGATGTGAACATGCTCGCGGACTACTGCTGGTGCCTCAAGAGAGACGTTCCAGCTGTGGAACACAGACGAAAGTCTTTGAGAAAGCCCTTTCGTCCACATTAACTGTACTCGTGTACCATTTTTTATATACTTTGTACATTTTCTGTCAATTTAAGTCCGTTTTAAAAAAATAAACTTGCTAATTTCATAACGATTATTTTCGAATTATCTATTTTTTTTAAATTGATAGCATAAAAACCTGACCTGATTGAGCAAAATGAGTTACGTTTTTTAATTCAGCATGCAAAAATTATAAAACAACTAAAAAAAACCTTGACCTCAGGAAAAAAAATTTCAAACGCAGACCAGTGTAATTAATGCTTTACATGAAATGTGCATGACTGGGACTTATAAGCTACTTTATAAGCTAATTTAATTGTAAATCGCGTAATTTACTAGAGGTAATATCCGCAGTCATAAGTGGCTTAAGTGCAGGTGCGGATGTTAAAAATGATGCGGATATCCGGTCCACCACTAATATATATATAGGTAAAAGTAAAAGTTAGCTACGTAAAAGTAAACTTTAAATATGAAAGGGAAAAGTACAATATAAAAGGTAAAAGGGAAATAACTACCGACCAGAAACAATGGAGCAGATACGGCGGTTCTCCTGCAAGTCCGGGTCTGACGCAACCTGCTCACGCTGGGTCCGCAGGCGGGGATCAGCCGGGAGAGCAGGGAGAGAAGAGGAAACAGGAACTGGAATGCAGGACTTCCTAAAGCGACCGCGGCGTACTCCTAAAGGAGCAGGAACAGAGGCATTGTCGGAACTAAGAGAGGCGGAGCCAGAGGGAACGGTTGGCAGAGAGCAAAAATATGTTGGGGGCATAGGAAGATCCAACAAGGAGCGAGAACGGGTGGGTAAGGCTGACGGGAGGGAGTCCAACACTGCAAGTTGGCTCTTCAACTGGCGGAAGTTCGAAGGGCGAGAAACAGGTACAGACGACTTTGGTGAGAGACTGACGACGTCCACCTGTAGAGGGAATCGAGCCACCAGGACCCATAGTACACACAGGGTCGTGGCCTGGAGGAGGAGTAGTCACCGACCTGGGACAGAGGGATGAAGTAGAACCTCGGGCAGGGTCTGTAAGGGTATCACTCACAGTGGCAGGGGAAGAGAGCGGAGAGAGAACCAGGTCCAAACGACGGTGCCGTCGGTGAGAAACTGGAGAACCAGGGTCTCCTCGCTCTACGCTTAACACCCCCCTCCCCGACCAGCAGGAGGGTCCCCACAAGGAGGCAGCCCCACAGACGCCCTCGAAGGAGAGAGAATGCGGCGCGGAGGCGTTCGGGACAAGGAAGGTCGAGAAGAAACACATGGAGACTGCAGAGACCGACACTGTGGAGAGCGGAGCTGGGCCGGAGTAAGCGAAGGAACTGAGGGAGGAAACGAGGCAGAAGGGTGTTTTTGTAAACGGTCAGGTTGCGAACGAGAAACACGAAGAATGTCCGCGAATGTGAAGTGTTCTCGCACAAAACGAGCGCGAACCTGAGCTTGAGCCTCAGGGAAAGTCGTGCGCTACTTGGTTTTGAGAGTAACAACTTCAAATTTGAACTTATAAATTATACACGAGACTGAGGAAGCAGGATGATTACCACCACAGTTAACACAAGAAGGGGAGTTAGAACATGGCACACCATGAAAATCTTGGCCGCAATGGACGCAGACACGAGTAGATCGGCGAGAACGGGAACCATTATGCCCGAATGTCTGGCGATTGAAACAACGGGTAGGTGGAGACGTAAGGCCGTACATCAAAACGAAGTCAAGCATACCAGACATGCGGTGAAGGCGACAACTGGTCAAAAGTCAAGCGTAGGCGCGGAGTGGGCTGAAAACAGTCATTAACTCGCTTCGTAAATCGATGTACAGAAAACCCTTTCCACTCTGCAAAACATGAACGGAGGTCCTCCTCCGAGACGTCTAAAAGTTGAGGGGCATAGATCGTACCCTGGCAAGAGTTCATCCTCGAGTCGAGGGCGCGAGACACGGGACAATCGCCCAAGGTGGATATTGCAGACAGGGCACCACTCTGTTCCGGAGATCGAGATTTGATGAGTAAGGACCTATCACGGAGCTCTGAAATATCCTCCCGAGACCTGGGCAGAAGCCGCAAGATTGCGAAAGCGCAACACGGTGGGTAAAGAAATAGAGGTGGTCGGTTTAATAATAAAAAAGGCGCTAGGAAAGGGAGAAAAGGGAATGTTGAGGCCACGGAAACGGGCTTCCAAGACCGACGGGTTCGTCGGTGTTCATGGGGAGAAGAAAGGGTACTCCGCGGGGGAGAACCAGAGGGAACCCCTGAGGAGCATAAGGTTCCAAAGTAGCAATGAAAGACGAACGAGGGCGAGAATCGACCATCTTGGTGGAAGAGGACAGAGAGATCGAGGGAGGTAGTCTGGACAGGACCAATCCCCCGCGAATCGTGGGCACACCTGGTCCCACCGCCAATACATGTCAAGCAGGGAAGATACACCCACATCCAGTCCCCGTGCCTAAAAGGCGGCCACTCTCATCCAATGCGCTGAGAGAGTTGGTAGGGTCAGGGGTTCGGTTTGGTTTAAGGGCGACAAGGGTGAAGGACAACCACCTCCCTCACTCAAGGTCCAAGGAAAGGGTAAAAAAAAAAAAAAAAAAAGTACCGAAGAAAAGAAAGAAAAATATACGCCGGAGATCAGCAGGGTCCCCAAATGGGTCCAATGGTCCACGAAAGCAGAGAAAGCCCTTACATCAGAGGAAAATGCATTCCCACATTAGCCAGAGAGGGACGAGCCCCATAGCTCCGGACAAAGAAAAGGTATATATATATAAGCACACCGGACAAAAAATTAGTCACCCCTCTCAGAATGTACCTAATAACGTGTGACGGCGCCTCTGGCCTTGATAACCGCACGAATCCGGCGAGGCAGAGACTCTACGAGGTTGTGCATGTACTGAACATCGATTTGCTGCCACTCGTTCATCAGCCGGTCCCGAAGTTCCGCCAGAGTCCGTGGGTGTCTATTCCTGCGCTTCACTTTCTGTTTCCAGCCTGAACAACACCTTCGACGCATTCAGGATTAAAGGCTTCATTGGACCTGCGATGTACTCGTCGCCTCCCATCATTGGAGAACAAACAAAAACGGGACTCATCGGACCAAATTACACGTTTCCAATCTGCCGCAGTCGTTTTTGTGCCTCTGAGCCCATTTATAACGTGCCAATTTGTGACTTGCTGTTAACAGCGGCCTCTTCCGTGGTACCCTGCTCCAGATGTCCATCGCATGCAGTTCTCGTCGCAATGTCCGTCGGAAATTGGTCGCTGGAGAACCTCATTGGTTTCTTGGAGCAATTGTTCTCTGGTTTGAAAACGATTTGCAGTTACTAGACGAGAAACATGGCGGCGGCCCCTATTGTCGAGAATTGTTTTCCGGCCACAGTTACGCCGTCGATTGTCAGTTGATTGCGAACTACACCACTCTTTGTAAACTCGCTGGACAGTACGCGTTGACACACCAACAAATTGGGCTACTTCAGACATTTTGTGTCCGTGGGCTCTGCCAAACACGATGGCTCCTTTTTGCCACTGAGTAACGTCTGCCTCACGACCCATTTTGCAGACTATATCCAACACACACTTTGTTCTTCACCACCTCACGAAACAGATCTGATCCTGTGTGCTACGTCACCGCTACTTGTCACTTACCAATGCTACATCAGCGCCCTGTGTGTGACCTTGAACTTCCTACTATCGGTGCTATTAGGGGTGACTAATTTTTTGTCCGGTGCTTATATATATATATATATATATATATTATATATATATATATATGATATATATATATGAAATTATTTCACGAAACACGTGAAAAATATTTATGATGAAAAGAACCACGAAGGAAAGGAAACAGAATGGTGCTCAAGCGCTAGAACGGAACAGTCGTCTAGTGCCCTTTTCGTCCATTTGTCAGTTATCCCACTGTATTGATTGGAAAAATGCTCCACTTTTGTTTCACTCGAGCAACATTGTTAATAGAAATATTCTTCAGTCTGCTATTATTCAACTTGCAAATAATTTTAACATGAGCCAGGGTCTTTTTTCACTTGATCCTGTTGTTTTGAATTCGTCCAGAACGGATTTAGAACAGAAGGGCAGTGCTAAAACTTTGGTAGTTTTCTCTTATAAATTTGTATGCTCCTCCTACAATTTTTATTTTTCAATTTATTTTTATTTTTTTTAATTTCTTTGTGACCTATATATAATTCAGGCATTATCTATAAAATTGGTTGTAAACAATCCCTCTTAATCCTGTTGTTTTGAATTCGTTCAGAATGGATTTAGACAAGGGCAAAGTGCTAAAATTGGAAAATTTTCCTTATAAATTTGTATGCTTCTCCTACAATTTTAATTTCTTTATTTATTATTTTTTTTGTGACATATATATAGTCTCGAACTTTTTATTTACTTCAGTGTTCCTGAGGATGTCATTAGACCAGTGATTTTCAGTTTTTTAAGGGAGCCACTTCTTCAGAACATACACACAGACATCCGCAAACACACACACACACACATATATTATATATATATAATTAGTGGTGGACCGGATGTCAGTTTTTCAACATCTGTGGATGCGGATTTTTAATTTCAATATCCGCGGATGCGGATGCGGATATTTAGTTAATCTATCAATATATAGAATTATGAATATATGACAATTTTTCAAATTTCGTGATATTACTATTATGGCAGGCAATGCATAAGAATTAATATTAATGTTTTCATTATGATAAAAATAATAACTTTCTCAAGAGTTTCAGCAACAGAAAATTCAATGAAACAAGTTTCATTCAATTTTCTGTTACCAGGTATTTATATTTTGAGGTATATATATTTGTTTGTGCATTAATAATTAGCACTTTACATGAAATGTGCATGACCGGGCCTTATAAAGCTACTTTATAAGCTAATTTAATTGTAAATTGCATAATTTATTAGAGGTAATATCCGCATAACACTGCGGATGTTAAAATTGATGCGGATATCCGGTCCACCACTAATAAATATATATATAGCTCATCAGCTGTTCTTTTGTGATGACGATTCTCTCTCTCTCTCTCTCTCTCTCTCTCTCTCTCTCTCTCTCTCTCTCTCTCTCTCTCTCTCTCTCTCTCTCTCTCTCTCTCTCGATGTTGGCGAGTAATATCGAGGCGACTGATTTGGAAAAGGACTTCGGGGTGCTAATTAGCAGCGACCTTAAGTTTACCAAACAGTGCGTAGAGGTGGAAAAGAAAGGCCAGAAGCTGTTGAGTTATATCAGGAGGCAATTTCAGTTTCGGAACAAGGAGATTGTGCTCTCTCTGTACAATTCCCTGGTTCGGCCACACCTGAAGTATGCTGTGCAGTTCGTCGCCCACCCTCAGGAAAGATACTGAGAGGCTGGAGCGAGTGCAGGCGAGGGCCACAAAGGTAATCCCTTCCGTTAGGCATATGGGCTACAATCAACGGTTACGCGCCCTGAACTTGTTTTCGCTGAAAACTCGGAGTGCGCGGTCAACTGATCGAGGTTTTCAAGCTCTTACGTGGGTTCAACGATATCGATTTTAGAAGCATGTTTAGTTTAAATGATAACCCAACTCGCAACAATGGTTGGAAGTTGGATTTAAAACGGTTTAGGACTAGTGTGTGTGGGAATTACTTTACGTTAAGATCTGTGACACGAGGAACAGTTTACCTTCAGAAGTTGTGAACAGTTTCTCTGTGAATCACTTCAAGAAAAGGTTAGACCAAATCTTGCACACTATTTGAGGGTGTAGAAAATTTTCCCTGGCACCCGTTGCCATTGGTACCTCCAAGGAATGGGCCGCAAGGCCTTTTCAGGTACTATTTTTCCTTGTAACTCCTTGTAACTAACTCTTTCTTACCCTCAAACCCGGTCACCCCTGCTTCAACGCAGCCTAAGTGGTTCAATCGTGACATCACTTCGGCTATCCCAAATAGGAAACAAACGTATAGGAGGGCGAAGGCCAATCGTTCCCATGAGAACACTGAAGCGTATGTCCGCCTGTGTAGGGAAGTGAAGGCGAAGGTTAGGCTAGCGAAACGTAACGAAGAACTACGGGTGGCAAGCCTTTGCAAGGGGAACCCTAAGGAGTTCTTCAGTTATGTTAATAGTAGATAGTTCTGCGGAATCCGACGCGGACATCGCCAATGTGCTTAATGAGTACTTTGAGGGAGTGTTCACCAAGGACACCCGCATAATCCCCGAGCCAGGCGTGAGGCACGAAGGTGCTGGCCTGGATAGTGTTCGATGTACCGCGACAGTCGTTGCCGATAGACAAACTGAGCGCGTTTAAGGCCCCTGGGCCAGACCAGTTTCTCCCCAGTGTGTTGCGGGAGCTGCGCGACCAGGTGGCTCCCCACCTGGCTACAGTCTTCAACAAATCGTTGGAGACGGGCCAGGTGCCTGGTGACTGGAGTGAAGCCAACGTGACCCCTATCTTTAAGAAAGGGGATCACGAAAGTCCAGGGAACTATCGTCTCATTAGTCTCACTTCAGTTGTAGGTAAATTATTAGAGGGGATAATAGCGGACAGGATCGTTGACCATTTGGATTCCTACAAGCTGCTTGGGGGACTCCCAACATGGGTTTAGACGGCATAAGTCGTGTCTCATGAACTTGCTCGAGTTTTTTCACGTCATGTTGCGTGAGTATGATAAGAGTAGGGCGATTGATATACTTTATCTCGACTTTCAGAAAGCCTTTGATAAGGTACCTCACCGCCGGCTAATGGCGAAAGTGCGCGCGCTGGGTATCGGTGGGGAAGTAGGTAGGTGGATTGAAAACTGGCTGAAGAATAGGCGGCAGAGGGTTGTAATTAAAGGGGCTAGTTCGGGTTGGGCCTCGGTCACTAGCGGGGTTCCTCAGGATTCCGTTTTGGGGCCGCTGTTGTTTACCATTTACATAAATGATATAGACGGTGGCATCGTCAGTCGGATCGCCAAACTCGCTGATGACACCAAGCTTGGGGCCAATGTTGGGACGCCCGAAGTGATCGAGCAACTGCGTGCGGACCTAGGTAGGATAGGAGAGTGGTCCGAAAAATGGCAAATGCCGTTTAACTTGGGTAAATGCAAGGTGATGCATATTGGCTACGCCAATCCCAAGTCGGACTACTCGATGTTGGGGAGTAATATTGAGGCGACTGATTTGGAAAAGGACTTCGGGGTGCTAATTAGCAGCGACCTTAAGTTTACCAAACAGTGCGTAGAGGTGGAAAAGAAAGCCCAGAAGCTGTTAGGTTATATCAGGAGGCAATTTCAGTTTCGGAACAAGGAGATTGTGCTCTCTCTGTACAATTCCCTGGTTCGGCCGCACCTGGAGTATGCTGTGCAGTTCTGGTCGCCCACCATCAGGAAAGATATTGAGAGGCTGGAGCGAGTGCAGGCGAGGGCCACAAAGTTAATCCCTTCCGTTAGGCATATGGGCTACAATCGACGCTTACGCGCCTTGAATTTGTTTTCGCTGAAAACTCGGAGGCTACACGGTCAACTGATCGAGGTTATCAAGTTCTTACGCGGGTTCAACGATGTCGATTTTAGAAGCATGCTTAGTTTAAATGGTCGCCCAACTCGCAACAATGGTTGGAAGTTGGATTTGAAATGGTTTAGGACTAATGTGTGGGAATTACTTTACGTATAAGATCTGTGACACGTGGAACAGTTTACCTTCAGAAATTGTGAACAGTTCCTCTGTGGATCATTTCAAGAAAAGGTTAGACCACATCTTGGAAACTATTTGTGTGTGTAGAAAATTTTCCCTGGCACCCGTTGCCATTGGTACCTCCTCGGTATGGGCCGCAAGGTCTTTTGAGGTACTTCTTTTCCTTGTAACTCACTCTCTTTTTTTTTTTCTTTCAGGGTTAAGGATGTTCCCTGTCTAGCCTTTAATTTGGGAACACGACACAGTCTTCCTTTTCTACTTTCCACTGTTGTTTGGGGAGTTACAGGGTTCAGAGCAAGACCATTTGTTGAACCACTTCGCCATTCACGGCAGTGAGATTTTTATGCACGACAGTGCCCCCTGTCACAAGGCCAAGAAGGTGACGAAGTGGCTTAATGAGCGGAAAATTAAGGTGTTAAAGTGGCCTGGCAATAGCCCCGATCTCAACCCCATCGAGAACTGTTGGTATTACATGAAGAAGATCATGGCAGAGAAGAAGACTCCAAACCTCGCGAACCTCAAGACGGAGCTGATAAAGGTGTGGTGCAAGGAGATGACATTGGACTACTTCAGGAAGCTCAGTGATTCCATGCCCAAACGGCTCCAGGGGGTCCTCAAGAACAAGGGAGCCATGACTTCATATTGATGTAACTAAGTTTTTAAATATATTTGGTTTTTTATAATGATGTTTGTGCTTTTCCTCCAAAATGGTAGATGGTCCGAAGTCATTTTGCGGCGGGTGTATACATTCCTGAAGTAAATGCGCTTATACCTGATAGGGTAAACTGGGGGAAAGTTAACTATGGGTGAAGTAAATTACTTTACATTTGAGTATTTTGAAAAATATTGAACTACTAAAGGCGCTTAAAAACCTTGCTATATATCCAGGCTACACTATATCATATCGTAAGTGTCATACAATTTTATTTATTAAATATATTCATCAAAAGCAAATAACACCTGCAAAAAAGTTCAAAATCCCGAATACACATAATTTGATAGTACTAAGAATATGAGATCAGTTTCATGTTATAACTAATAACTATACCATCCACATTTGTTATGTTCCCCTGAAGTACCCCTAACTCCCCAATAAAACCTGCAATAATAAAGTTTAAAAAGCGGAGGAACCATGCCTCAGATTAGCTGGTAACTAGCTCGGACTGGTAATCTGGAACAAGGAGTCCCTGAGTCCCTGCCTTAAGGGAAACATCAAATTCTGTGAATGTTTAATTATACTTGTGCACTTCACCCGCATTCAATACCACTCAACCCGCTTGAAATTTATATATATATATATATATATATAGCCATTCAAAAAAGACAAGTTTAAATTGCTTATATTTCATAATATTGTTAACATACAGGAGTGATTTTTGTATTAGTTTACAGCGTACAATTGGGAGTTTTTATTTAATGAAAAACATGTTCAATGTGTGAACCACCGGCATCCAAAACCATTTGCAGTCGACGTTGAAAGTTGGCAAGTACTGTACGTAGAACGTCATGAGTGATTGTGCTGACAACAGATGAAATTTCCTCTTGCAGCTCACTAATTGTGAGAGGATTGTTTCTGTAAACATTATCTTTCAGATATCCCCATAAAAAATAATCACATGGGTTGAGATCCGGAGAATATGGTGGCCAAGACCATCCACAGGCAAAACGTTCAGGGATTCGAGATGACGCGATCGTCAAAATATTCATTTAAGGCTACAAGAGTCGTTCGCCTAGCGCCTTAGGCTACTAGGCCTAAGCGGTAACAAAACTCCTAGGTGCACGCTGTAAACTAATACAAAAATCATTCCTGTACGTTAACAATATTACGAAATATAAGCAATTTAAACTGTTGTCTTTTTTGAATGGCCCTATTAAAGCATGCTATAACTTTTAAATAAACACTCTTATTCAAACACAGTTTTAATCATAATTAGATAAACATACAAAGTTCTGATACATAGTTAATGAACTTAATAAGCTTCCACATGTGCACCCCTAGTGGCACGTAAAATGTCTAAACGGTATTCACACTCACGCCACACATTTTCCAACATTTGTGGGTTAACTGTTGCAATTGCAGCCGTAATGCGTTATCGCAATGTCCTGATATCTGGAACAACTGTTGCATAAGCCAAATCTTTAACATGACCCAAAAGAAAGAAATCCAGCGGGATAATGTCTAGTGATCTTGGGGGCCATGGGATTGGCCCGTCCCTGCCAATCCATCGATTTGGAAATGTTGCGTCGAGAGTTTCACGAACAAAATGCGCCCAATGAGAGGGTGCCCCATCTTGTTGGAAGATGACAGTTGGCTGCCTGTCCTGCAGCTGGGGGATGGCGTAATTTGTGAGCATATCCAGGTACACAGTTGCGGAAACAGTTTCCAAGAATTTTTTCAGCCACGACTTAATTAACTTCACATCACGTGGATTCTTTCCATACTTTGTTCTGAACCTTCGCTGAACACTGACAGGAGATTTTGTTTCTGCAAGCCACACAACACACTGTGCCTTCTCTGTCACAGACGCCATCTTAACTGAACAGCTACTACAGCGCTCGTAGCGGCGAATGCGGTAGACGAAACACACCAGCACAAAAACTCTATGCGTGTACGATATCACCTGTAAAAAGAAAACGGCTGTAAGATTCGTCATTAAAACATGAGCGCATACTGTTTTCAGGGTAAACATTTATGGACACCCTGTAATATATATATATATATATATTATATATATATATATATATATATACATATACAGGGTGTCCCATAAGTCCGGCATCATAGGAAAAATAATAAAAAAAGGCAAACAAAAGCTTTTATTTACAGAACGTGCTCAATATGTCCACCATGGTTTTCAATACACAAATTCAGACGTGATACCCAGTCAGCAAGCACACGGTCAATGATGTCAGGAGTAATGGTGTTACATGCCCCAATAATGCGCTGCCGCAAATGTTCAACACTCCTAATTTTCTCTGCGATGCCGACTAAATGATTATCTATGGACGTCTCCTACACAGTTTGGTTTTAAAAAGTCCCATGAAAGAGATTGTATTTAGATATACGGTCACTAATTCAACTATTTATAGTTGGTTTTTGGATAGAAGCAAAGCATATTGACGAAGTGAGTCACAGCATTCTATTTAAAAATTTAAAAGACAGGAATGTTCCACCATATGTTTTAAATTTATTGAAATTTTGGTACACACACACACACACCAAACTTTTACTTTACTTTTACAATCTTCGGGATCGAACATGGCAAGAAAAAGGAAACCATCACTTGGAAGAACTTCAGTAAAACAAAACAGCATTAAATCGTATCTCAATCATAAAGAAGAAAAAAAAAAAACCCAGCCCCTTGTTTCGTCCACTGTTTACCGTTTCATCTAAAAACGACATCTGAGATATTTTTCGTAAAGAGATAGAAAGAATAAAGCAAATTTAGTAAAGAATTCATTCTCCTTATTCTTGATTGAAAGAAAATGCTAAAAGAACTTTTTATCAAAACATTTGAAGGACAAGACCGGAAATAATTTGATTATATACTTCCAATCCCAAATTGTTAAACAAATTAATAAAGAAAACAAGGTACAAAAAGAAATGACAGTATTAAAACAGCACATTTTGACCGAAGATAAAAAGAAACTGATAGGAAGGAGCTAAAAACCTCAATGTATATCGACAGTTAGCAGCTGACGAGGAAGCTTCTAACAGTGGCTGTATCCTCCAGCGTGGGACAAGTCAACGCGAAGAGGAGGCGACGTCAAACCGAAATATCAACGCGCGGGTGGCCAAACTTCCTCAAATCTCCCTGCAGCGGGCTGTCTACGGTTGGTCAGACTGGCAGTCGACGGCCTGTTGCTTGGCACAGAAAGAGTGCCGATCGGCTCCCGGGGCCGGACCTATACTAGCGTGCTATTTTTTTTTCATTTACGGGGAGCAATTGCGTGCTCCCCGGACTACTCTTACTCTCCGGCGACATTAAGACTAATCCAGGCCCAATTACAACTTACACATGTCATCATACACAAAGACAGACACAATAGGACCACGACACACATACAGAAGCATAATATTAACATATTACAGTACAAAGGAAATGGTCTCACAAACAGCTTAGGGAATTCGTACACAAACAAAACATTCACATAGCACTTGAAGAAGAAACAAAACTAAAACGCACACACAAAACACCCACCATCCCTGACTTCACAACGATCCGTCAAGATCGTACTGGGGGTCACGGGGGTGGACTCATCACTTACATACGTAAAAGCATTAGCTACACTGATGCCACCCAAAACATTACAAACACAATCCAAGCAGATAACACGATAGAAATACCGGCAGTTAACATTAAAACACGCGCAAAACACACCACCACACTCATCAACATTTACTTCCCACCAGAGTGTTCACTCAGGTGCCAGCCAATTACAATCCACAGTTATACAATCTGGCTTCTCTCACTAGTGTCATCTTAGGAGGAGACTTCAACGCTAAATACACTAGTTGGTACTTGCACAACCAAAGCAACACCAGAGGCGTCAACATAGCCACACAACTAAACAGCCTCTTCATTCTTAACAATACAGAAGAACATATACACATATCGCATCAAGCAGGATACTCAAACTCCTCCCACGACATAACGTTCTGTTCCCTCTCGCTAGCAACACACATATACTGAAGAACAGGAAAACAACTGTCATCAGACCACCTGCCCATCATCATTACAACATATTCTACACTCTGCCCCAACAGCCTTAGGCACTTACAAAAATTACAAGAAAGCTGATTGGGAACAGTTCAAAATACAGACTGAGGAACAATTCACCACATTAAACAGCACACCCATCATAAACATCAATACAACACAAGAAATTTAATCAGATCATCAATAATGCAAACAAATACAAACTCAAGGGCAACATGAGGAAATACAACCCAAATTACACTAGAGAAATAGCCCACCTCATAAGGCAACGCAACCTCAAACATAACACACAGAAGCCATAAAACAGCAGATACAACAGCTCAACACAAAAATAAACAACAAACTAAAGAAAAACAAACAAACATTTAGGAAATTCATAACACTAAACCACTCCACAAATACATCCAGGCTATACAAGACTATAAACAGCACTACTCACTCTAACAGTGGCATTCACAACTCACACGCGGCTATCTGTCGCAGCCAAAATAATATTCCAACATATACACAAGTTAACATGCAGACAGACAAACAGCCAGACACAAGAAAACCTACAGATCCGACACGACCAATATACCCTTCAACACAGACCAAACCACCATCGAAAACGATATTTTTGAATACTAAATTAGAAGAGATTTGTGCTGAGGAAAATGTACCCTTCGTAAAACTGTGGTCAGAATTCAGTGATCCTAGCCTTTTTATAAAAGATGGGGGTGCATTTTAATGAAATAGGTAATGCTAGGCTAGGTAGGTTAATTGACGAAAACGTACGAAAGCTGTATAGGTCGAAGCCTTCTTTAAACGTTGTGGGCCCGGGTAACGCGGGCCCGGCGTGAAAAATAGTTTAAAACGCCGGCCCGTGGTAAAACATAACTTAAACGTCTTTTATTGTAACGCGCGTAGTATTAGAAATAAATTAAATGAATTTAAGGCGATAATTTATTCCGGCAACTACGATATAGTTGCTATCACTGAAACGTGGTTAAATACCGTGACTCGGGACTTCTTGGGGGAACTTGATATACCAGGTTTTAAACTCTTTACTAATGATAGGTTACATAGGATTGGTGGCGGCGTTTTGCTGTACATTCGTAATTCCATTAGGGCTATCGAGGTTAAGAGAGATTTTCCGGCAGCAATTAATGCGATATGCGTTGAAGTTAGGGCGCGTAGTATTAGTTTTAATTTTGTTGTTAAAAGACCTCCAGTTCAACCCCTCGATACCGATACTAGATTTTACTCACTTCTTGGCAACTTTATTAACAATCGGAACAGTATAATTGTCAGAGACTTTAACTGCCCTAATGTTAATTACGAGACTTTTACTGGCAATGAGGAGGGTTTGAGATTGATCGAGTTCATGGAAGATAATTTTTTACGACAAATGGATACTGATCCAACGCGCGGTGACAATATTTTAGATTTGGTGATGACGAACGGCGAAAATATAGTCGAAGGTTTAGAAGTACGCGAGTTTAGGATGTAGTAACCATCAAATTATTATGTTTAAGTTATTGATAGAAAACACTAAGGATAGTAACGTAATAGAAGTCCCTGATTTTCGTAGGGTTAATTTTGATAGTTTTGCGGATAGGATGAGAGTAGTGGACTGGGATAACTTATTTATGGGTAATGACACAAATTTGCATTGGGAGGCGTTTAAAGAAAGTTTTATGAATATTGAATAGGAGTTTATTCCTCGTAGACCCAAGCGCGCTAGAAATCATGGTAGGCCCAAGTGGTGAACAAGGGAAATAAGCGTTCATAAACGAGCTTAACAGAGCGTATACACTTAACTATTAAGCGCAATGGCACGGCAGCTAACTTTAATAGATATATCGAGCTTAGACGTCAGGTTAAAAGATCAGTTAGAAATGCCAAGCGTAATTTAGAGATACTTATAGCTGCGGATAGTAAACATAATCCAAAAAAGTTTTTTGAATGTCAATAATCGTAAGCCGATAAAAGATGACATAGGCCCTCTAGTGGATGTTAATGGCCCTTTGGTTTCTGACGCTCAGGCGATGGCGGGTATTTTCAATATCCTTTTTGCGACGGTTTTTACCGTAGAAGACGTAAATAATGTCCCCGACGTGGACGATATCGTTCCATTTAGTAGCGAGACTATTTTGGATGAAATAACTATTTACGAGGGTGAGACTGCGCATTATATCGATAGGCTAAAAGTTAGAAAGGCTCCAGGTCCTGACGTTTTATCCCAGACATTTGAAAGACGTTATTATAGGCACCTTAACGAAGATTTTTAATCAGTCACTCGAAACGGGGATTATTCCTGAAGACTTCAAATTAACTAACGTCACGCCCATTTTTAAAAAAGGCGACCGCACAGTAGCTAGCAATTATCGGCCCATTAGCTTAATGTCAATTGTCGGTAAACTTTTGGAATCTGTAGTTAGGGATCGTATCGTCGATCACTTAGAAAGTCGAGATTTGATTAATAGTAGCCAGCATGGATTTCGACGCCATACATCTTGTTTAACTAATTCGTTAGAATTTTATAACGAAATAGTGCGCGAATACGATAGGCATAGAGCGGCTGACGTTATTTATTTAGATTTTAAAAAGGCGTTCGATACAGTTCCGCATAGAAGATTAATTGCGAAGTTTAAGCGCACGGTATACGGGGTCAGGTAGCTAACTGGTTAGAGGAATGGCTTCGTGCTAGGAGACAGAGGGTCGTTGTTAATGGTAGTGAATCGGGGTGGTTGGATGTAGGTAGCGGTGTCCCACGTGTCAAAATTCGCGGACGATACTAAAATAGGCGGTAAGGTTGTTAACGAGGACGATAGAAATAGGCTCCAAGACGATGTAAATAGGATTATGGAGTGGACGGATAAGTGGCAGATGCATTTTAACGTAGTCAAATGTAAAGTTTTGCATATAGGTTCTCGTAACAATAATTACACGTACACGATGGATGATAGAGAGTTAGCGAGCGCTGACGAGGAAGTAGATGTAGGCGTACGCGTATCTAAGGATTTAAAAGTTAGGAACCAGTGCCTGGAGTCTTGCGCATAATTTCAAATTTAAATCGAAGGATATTATATTGCCCCTTTACAAGTCCCTACTCAGGCCTCATTTAGAATATGCCGTTCAGTTTTGGTGCCCGTATTTGCGTGAGGATATTGATAGGTTAGAAAGGGTTCAGCGTCGTGCCACGAAACTAATTCCGTCATTGCGCAACAAGACTTATGAAGATAAGATTAAAGAGTTAGACTTGCATTCACTTGAAACTAGGAGACTAAGGGGGGAGCTCACTGAAGTTTTCAAAATCGTTAATAACATTGATAACGTAAATTTTGACAAATTGTTCACTTTCGATAATAGCAATACTCGTAATAACGGATTTAAGTTGCATGGCAGACGTTTCATTACTAATATCGCTAAAAACTTCTTTATGTTTAAAGTAATCGATAAATGGAATAATCTTCCCGCGGCCGTCGTGAACTCTACCAGCGTTAATGTGTTTAAAAACAGTCTAGATAGGCATTTTAAAAATATTAACGTTGTTTAAAATAAAAAAAACAATTGGCAATAGGGGCTCTGTGGGTCGTAATCGGGGATAAGTCTGTTGACGTCTAATGCCAGCTTGTGACATGCCAGCGTTTGATATGCCAGCAAAAAAAAAATAAATAAAAAAATAGACTAACACGGACTTAGTTGTAGCTTATTGAGTAAATTAACCCACTTTTTGGTTATTCTTTATACTTGTTTTCCTTCTCTCCTTATTTGCATGTCTGTAACTCTCTTTATTGCATGTCTGTAGTTTGCATGGTATGATAGTGTTTGAGTTAAGAATGTGTTGCATGGTTTGTAATGCGTTCTTATTTTACTTCTTTTCGTCTTTTACGCCTTTCCAACCTAGTGGGCTGCATCCTCTACCTCCCTATGGAGTGGAGGATCGGCCTGCAACAGCTGGAAGAATGTGTTGTTCTTCATTTAAGAATGTATTGCATGGTTTGTAACCGTTCTTATTTTACTTCTTTTCATCTTTCACCCCTTTCCGGCAGAGTGGGCTCTACCTCCCTATGGAGTAGAGGACCGTTTTGCAATCTTTCCTATTCTCTCTGACTATTTCTCTGACTTGTCGGCAGTGGCCGGCGGATGATGATGGTGAGTCTTTTTTCTCTTTTTCTGAATGAATGTTAACCCACGAGTGATAGGTGTTGCTACTTAACCCCTTACTCTTTCCTTTCTCTCGGCCTAACCTTAGAGTAGATCTTAGGGTCTTTGTTAGCCTTAGCTTCTGTAGATCATCATCAAAAACATTAAGAATCGAAGGCTACTGGACCAGACAACATATCTAACATACACCATAAACACTTGGGCCACAGGGAATACTAGCTCTCACAAACATCAGCACATATTCATACCAACACTGTATTATTCCTGACAATGGAAACAAGGTAAAATTATTACACTAATCAAACAAAACAAAAATCCAACAGAACCAGCTTCCTATAGACCCATTACTTTACTATGCACACCTTCCAAAGTAACAAAGACAATTCGAAGGCTACTGGACCAGACAACATATCTAACATACACCTTAAACACTTGGGCCCACAAGGAATATTAGCTCTCACAAATATCAGCACATATTCATACCAACACTGTATTATTCCTGACATATGGAAACAAGGTAAAATTATTACACTACTCAAACCAAACAAAAATCCAACAGAACCAGCTTCCTATAGACCCATTACTTTACTATGCACACCTTCCAAAGTAACAGAAAGACTAATCTTACAAATCACCAACCCACACATACCACTATCGCCTACTCAACATGGCTAGAATAACCTTTATTAATAATAATAAAATAAATACATTTTTTCAATTTACAATGACATGAATAATTGTGAAGCTCGACTATTTATTTAATTTAATTTAGCCCTTAAGCTTTAGGCTTTACTGGGCTCTTATTAAAAATAAGCAACTAGTTGTTATTAATTAATAATAGTAAATAAGTATTATTAATAGTTAAAACATGTATTACAATATTAAACAATATTAATGGACAATATTAAACAATATTAGTGGACATTAATCCTAGATTTTTGTTTGTATACCATTATTAATCGGGATTTCAACTTGGTTTTAAACAAATTTACATTCACAATATTTTTTATATCGGCATATAAGTCATTCCATAGTTTCAATCCAATGAAAATGGGTAGTTTTTGAGATGAAGACAATCTAAATTGAGGTATAACGAGCTTTGATCTATTTCTGGTCTGATACGAGTGGATTTCTTGAGTTACAAAATATCTATTTACCCATTGCAAATTAATAATTTTGTTCTTACACTTGTAAATAAAAATAAAATGTGCCAGTTTGGTTATATCGTTGAGCTTTAGTAGATTTAGCTCTTTAAATAATGCACTAGAGTGATTAAGATAATCAGCATCAGATAACCTTATTGCTCGGTTTTGCATGACAAAGACAATTTAATGCGTTGCTCGCGGAGTTTCCCCAAACAAGGGTGCAGTATGTTATATAAGGAAGAACAAGAGTATGATAGAGTCAATAAAACTTGTTTAGGGACTACATTTCTAAGTTTAAACATTATAGCAATGCTCCTTGAAATCTTTTTCACGATATAATTTACATGATCACTCCATTACAAATTCTTATCTAGCATTACACCAAGAAATTTTGTTACAGTACACTCCTTTTCAGCGATGTCATCAACATTAAGTTCATCAAGATATACATTTCTTTTATTAGTAAAAATCATGAAATTTGTTTTACTGGTATTTAGGAAGAGTTTATTAGTGGTCAACCATTTCATTACACTGATGAATTCTGAATGAAATATATTCTTAGCTGTATTAACATCTTTGCAAGAGAGAGAGACAGTTGTATCATCTGCAAACATTATGAAGTTCAGTATATCAGATGAACGTGGAAGGTCATTTATATATAATAAAAATAACAGTGGACCCAGAACTGAGCCCTGTGGCACACCATGTTTGACAAGCTTTTTAGTTGAGCAAATCTTATTTACTGATACAAAATGATATCTAGTGGACAAATAACTTTTAAACCAATCAATAACTTTTAAACCAATCACTGATTGCTCCTCTAAAGCTGTAACAATATAATTTAAGTAGAATATTATGGTCTATTTCATCAAACGCCTTACTCAAATCGATAAATATTGATATCATTATGTCTTTGTTCTCGTTAGCTATATTTACATTTTCCATAAGATTTAAAATAGCCATTTCCGTTGTTTTATTATTACAGAAGCCATATTGATTTGGATATTAAATTGTAGGACTCTAAATATAGCTGCATTCTACTTTTTACAATTTTTCAAAAACTTTGCTGAACACAGAGAATAGCAACTAATTACAGGCCGGTGTGTTCAGTGTAGAATCACCCGCTTTAAAAAGAAGTGTTAGACAACCATTTTTAGATGGGAATATTCCTTTGGAAATACTTTGATTGATAATTATAATTTAAATGAAAGTTACAGATAGCTTATCTTTAACAAGTTTCAATATAGGTACAGGAATGTTATGAATGTAGGGCAGGTAGGGCAAAGCGGGGCTGGCGATTTCGCCATAAGGTGTCCGTGGGTGATGCGGGTGTGGCTTAGGTGGAGACGGGCTAGGATTACTTCTTTATGGCGGGACTGGTGGAATGAGGCCCAGTATCCTATTTGTGGCTTGATCGTGTGGTTTATTTTGTGTGGCCTGGTCCCATTACCGCTGCCATATGGAGCGGAAGTGGGAGTGGAAAGTCGGGAAGTCGGAGAAGGGGAGGGGTCGAGAGGCCAGCAGTGAGCAGGCCGTCTTTGCTGTGCGGTCCGCAGCCTCGTTACCCTGGATGCCGACATGAGCCGGGACCCAGCAGAATGCGACTGTCTTGTGTTGGAAGGTCGTTAAAAAGTGGAAGGTTTGCTGGATGGTACAGACGAGCGGGTGAGGGGAGTTAAATCTTTCTAGGAAGAGAAGTGCACTTTGGGAATCCGAATGAATGATGAAAGAGCTGGCAGAGTGGGTGCGCACAATATCGAGGGCCTCCGTAATGGCGAAAAGTTCCGCCGAAAAAACGGAGGCCTCGCGGGGCAGGCCGACGACCCGGGAAAGCGGCTGGGACAGAATCACCGCTGAGGAGGCCACACCACCTTCCGAGCGGGAACCATCTGTGTAAATGGCGACTGCGTCCGGGTGTTGGGTTGCGTGTTCGCGGAAGAGTGACCTGTATATCATGGCGCTCGTGGTAGTCTTCGGTAGGGAAACAGATCTTTGCAAAACTTGATAGGGGTGAGGATCCAGGGGGGTAGATGCTGAATGAAATGGGGATAACTGAGGGGGCGGGCATGTTGAAAAGATCAAGGAAAGAGCGGACCGCTTCAGTGAAGTGCCAGCTCCGTCCCTGAGGTGGTAGTTCTGAAACCGCCGTGCCCAGAAGCGAAGAAGGTAGCCTCTGTGCACGGAGGTATGTCCTCATGAGGAGTAGACCCCGTCGGAGGGCGAGAGGGAGATGATCGCATTCCACATGGAGGCTGGAGGCTGGGGAGGAGCGGAAAGCACCGGTGGCGAGGCGGAGGCCTCTATTAAGTACCGGGTCCAGGATACGGAGGCGGGCGTTGGAGGCTGAACCGTAAACTGCACTACCATAGTCCAGCTTCGACTGTACTATGGAAGTGTAAAGGCGAAGAAGAGAGCGTCGATCTGCACCCCATGTGGTGTGAGAGAGGTGATCCAGGAGAGCGAGGGGGCGTCGAAGGGATTGCTTTAGGTGCTTGAGATGGGGAACCCAATTGAGCCGTCGGTCTAGGGTCATGCCCAGAAAACGCGTGGAGGGTACCACCTCAAGAGGACTGCCGTATAATGTAACAGAGGGTAGAGGAAGGGTTGTGGGTCTTCTTCTACTGAAGACCATACACTTGGACTTAGGGATGGAGAGGCGGAAACCCACCGACGTCGCCCACCTTTCCACCCGGTAGATGGCGAGCTGCATTTGCCGTTGAACGACAGACGGTTCTCGCCCTGCGAAGTAGATTGCAAGGTCATCCGCGTAAATGGAAGAGCGGATGGTGGGTGGAAGGCATTGTGAGACCGTGTTCATCACGACGGAGAAGCAGAGAACACTGAGGATGCTTCCATGTGGGACCCCGTCCAGGGCCCGTCCTACTGCACAAAGGTGTCAGAGAGGACTGAGCCCACCCGGACTTTAAAGGTCCGGGAAGGAAGCCCCTGATGAAGGTCGGCATGGCTCCGACGAGGCCCAGATGTTGGAGCTGACCGAGGATCATTGCTCGACGGGTGGTGTCATAGGCCTTCTGGATGTCAAAAAAAATTGACAGTACGAACTGTCCATTGTCGAAGGCATCCTGTATGTCTCGGCTGAGAAGCAGGAGGGGATCAGTGGTGGAGCGGAATTGTCTGAAGCCGGACTGGGTAGACGGGAAGGAATTGCTATGTTCAAGGACGAACGATAATCGCGTAGCGACCATTTTTTCGAGGATCTTGCAGGCACAACACGTCAGGGCGATTGGTCTGTAGTTTGTGGGGTCCAGGGAATCTTTGCCGGGTTTGGGGATAGGGATGACGTGGGCCTCCTTCCACCTAGAGGGGAAGGCGCCCTCTATCCATATGCGATTGTATAGTCTAGCAGGAAAATTTGTAAGGTAGAGTGGATGTGCTGGATCATGCCGTACGGAATACCGTCCGGACCGGGACAAGGGGATCGTCGAGAGGCCAGTGCCGCCTGTAGTTCACGCATGGTAAACAATCGGTTGTAGGTGCTGTCTATGGACGGTGGAGAGGGGCTATCGTCAGGGGGGGTACGGAATTGGCTGCAGAGGAAGAAACGGCGGCGAAGGTAGAAGCAAGGTGGTCTGCCACCGACTTGGGCTCACATAGGAGTCCGTCGTTAGTCCGGAGGGGGGAGGGGACATGTCGCCTCTCGACACCCCACCTTCTTCCAGATGGTAGCCGAAGGTGTGTTGGCGGTGATGCCGGACACAAAGGCACGCCAAGAGGCTCGGCGCGCTGTCTTCATTGTGCGGCGGGCGATGGCCCTGACCCGCTGCATCTCCGTGCGATGGATGGGGAGTCGCGTCCGGTAGAAGCGCCGAGTTGCCTTCTTGGCGCGCACGGCCTCCGCGCACTCCGGGGTCCACCAAGGCACCCGTCGGGCGCGGGGGTAGGCGGAGGATTGTGGTACGCTAGTGCTTGCGGCCGCTAGAACGACGGACTCGAAGTATGCGACGCACTCGTCGATGGATGGGAAGTGGGCAGTTGTAAGGGTGGTATACGTGTTGTCGCGGAAGCGGGCCCAATTCGCGTTGGTAGTAACCCACCTTACCGGTACCCGAACAGTCTGGTCGGGTCGATTGAGGGTGAGTTGAATGGGGAGATGGTCACTTCCATGGTCCTCTCGGAGGACTTGCCACGTGAAATCGAGGAGGGCATCAGCTGAAACGAGGGACAGGTCTGTGCAGGTGGTGGCATGGTAGAATGTAGGAGAGCCATCGTTGAGGCACTCGAAGGAGAGCTCGGTCATGACAGATATCAGGGTTGGGGCCATATAGGTGGTGTGTGTCGCCCCACAAGGGGTGGCGACTATTGAAATCGCCCAGTAGTAGGAAGGGCCTGGGAGTTGTTCCACGACTTCCACCAGGTCGTCGCGGGAGACTTGAGCGTGGGGGGGAGGTAGATTGAGCAGACGGTGTACTGTCTATCCAGGGAGAGCCGGACGGCAGTCACCTGTAGCGGGGACCGGATGGAGAGATTGTAGAAGGGGACTGCGTGGTGTACGAGGATGGCAGCTCCCCTTCGAGTGCAGGTAGGAGGCGGGGTGGCGATGCAAAAATAACCAGTGGGCAGGGCATGGGCCTGGTCCCCAGGATTAGCTCCTGGAGACAGACACACACCGGACGGGAAGTGGCAATCAAGGAGTTAAGGCCTTCATAGTTTGAATATTCCTCGACAGTTCCAGTGGACTATTGTGGTTTTCGGGGGATCCATTAGTTGATGAAGGGGGATGGGTAAAGGTGTAGGTGCTAGGAGGTTGGAGTGTGAAGGGAGATCTGGAGTTCGCGAAATTGAAGGCTGGGTCGGGAGCATGGCTGGCTATCTACCGTTCACCAGGGAAGGAATCGGTCGGCCTGTCGAACCCCGGAGGTTGCGGTCGAGTCGGCCGAGCGAGACCGGAGGCGTGGATCACGGCAGGCAGAGGAACATCGTGGGCTGAGAGGGTCGAAGTGCTTGACGGGCTTCTATGGTCGGGCCAGGAGGGGGCACGTTAACCCCAAAAGTGGCGCTACCCCGCCTGTCCGGGGTCTCACGGCGGACTAGGTGGTGACAGGGGTACCAAAAGGACCGGGCGGTGGGAGGGAGGGCGTACTCAGGGTAGCTGACAAGGAGGGGGCCGGGGATGTTGGGGGGTAGGTACGATGGGGGTGGAAGGAGGTGAACCAGAGTGGTCTCGTGGAGGGGTGGAGAAAATGGCACCAGGAGGCAAGGGCAGATCCATAGACTCGTGGGCGTGGGCGCGGCCGAGCTTCCCTCGGTCACACCGTGCAGCTGCGCCAGGGCCGCATCCACTGGATCCTCGGGGAGAGGATATTGTTCGGACTGGGTCTCGTCGTACGGGGCGGGTCGTGGATTTCAGCCACTATTGTCAGAGTCTGTGGGGGTAGAGTGGTGGGACTTCTGCGATGGGGAGAGATGGACATAGTAGACGTGGTGGGCGGTGTGAGGGTCCGAGCCGTCTTCTTGGTCTAGGGGAAGAGGGAGAGAGACGTTGGAAGGCCGGAGGGTCTGGCACGCTCCGGCGTCTCCGCCTCGACGGCTTGCTCCGGGCGGCAGGTTCGGGCGTGTGCAGGGAGTACTGGGAAGGCAGGGTTTGAGGTGGATGGGACCTGGGTGTCCTGGTCCCAGACTCCTGGGGGATTCGTGGCAGGTGAGGTGCGGGAAGAGGAGGAATGGTGGGGGGACAGGAACCGTCGGGTCCTGCGAGGATTTTCTTTGGGGGAACAGGGAGCAGTGGCTGGGGGGGTTTCGGCGGCAGGCCAGGGCGGCGTGCCGAGATGATAGAGCCGAGAGCAGCGGCATAGGACACCCCCGGCCTCACCTCCCGACTCCGCACCCTGTCGCGTGCCTCACGGGGGCTAAGGAAGTCCGTCACCTGTAGGCCTCGGACCTCCTTCTCGAACCTGAAGAAAAGGCATTCTCGGGATGAGGGGTGTGCGCCTTCACAGTTGGAGCATTTGGGTGTGTTGGGGCACCTGTCAGGGTGAGCGAGTCGTCCACAGTGAACACATAATTGATGCGGCTGTCGACAAGCGGAGCTAACGTGTCCGAATTTATTGCATTTGAAGCAACGGGTCGGGTCTGGGACGTATGGGCGGATAGAAAACTCGCATGAGGCGCGGTCTCCCATACCCCATACAATGCGGCCGGGGGGGATTAGTGTATTGAAAGTAAGGAGCAGACGTGGGGTGGGGGAGGGGGTGCCTCCCTGTCGGGATGTGAAACGATAGATCTTAGTGACTCCTTGGGGTGCGAGGTCCTCCAGGAGCTCGTTCACTGCGACCGACAATAGGCGGGTGGCGTAAATAGTGCCCTGACTCTGGTTCAGGCGAGGGTGTGGGGAAACGGACACCGAGCATCCAAGGACCTCAGTGACGGAGAGTAGGGCTTTCGTCTCTGCGGCTGAGCGTGATTTTACGAGGAGGGAGCCATCCCTCTGTGGGCGTACGTCATAGCGGCTGGAGTTGCTGTGGGTTCGGATCGCCTGGAACGTCCGTTCAGAGTTGTTCGGGAGGGACCCAGATGTAGGCCGAATCACCAGGAATTTGTGGATACTTGGAAGGGAGAGGGAGGCTGTAGAGTCGAAATGGACTGGGATATTCAACGGTCGATAGGACGGCCGTGAATGCCGGCTCCCCCGTCCGCCGCGAGGCTCTCTCCGTGGGGAGGTGGGCTGACGGCGGGTGAGGGGGGCATATGGGGAGAGCAAGAAGCCGGGTTGTGGGGGCAAGTCCTCGGTGGAACTTGACTTGCCCGAAGGTGGCTGAAGTGGGCTGGGGCGAGACCCCTGCTCCAGAGAGTGTAGGTCCAAGGGCATAGTCGAGGGACGGACTGGGGTCGGCAACGGAAAAGGAGAGTGCAAGCGTTCCGCTTCCACAGGGGGGTCAACCCCATTAGGTTGCGGTCTTCCAGTGGTAAAGGACTCGAGGGCCTGGTTGCCCACCACCCGAGTGTTGAGAGAAGTAGTAGTCCGGGAATGAGCAGTAGTCGTAAGCCGAGGGGGAGAAGTATCCATAGCGAAACAAAAGAGAACTTCATCCCCCGCGCGCATCCAGCCACCACCGACTCCAACAAGGGAAAGGCGAATCGTGGGCACACTTGGTCCCACCGCCTATAGATGTCACGCAGGGGAGATACACCCGTACCCAGTCCCTGTGCCTGAAAGCAGGGTTGTGGAGTCGGAGTCGGAGTCGTGGAGTCGCACGTTTCAGGGCGGAGTCGGAGTCGGTAAAAAACTTCCGACTCCGACTCCAATTTCTGTGTCCTGTGTCACCCTTAATTTCTAAATCCTAAATACTAACATTTAGGTTATTTAGTTTTTTTGGTCAATAAACCTTATTCATTGATAGCCCCTAGATTAAGTTTTTTTAATATTTTTTTTTTACATTTTCAGAATATACAATTAATATTTATTTAAATATAAAATATAAAATATAAAATTTCACACTTAGTGTGGTGGTGATGAAATGTCTTATTATTATGATAATTATAGAGTGAAACACTAGAGGAGTCGGAGTCGTATATTTAAAATGTGAGGAGTCGGAGTCGGATTTTTAGATTTTTTACAATGTGTGGAGTCGGAGTCGGAGTCGAATTTTTACAATGTGTGGAGTCGGAGTCGGAAAATTTTGGACCGACTCCACAACCCTGCCTGAAAGGCGGCCACTCTCATCCAACGCGCGGTGAAAAGTGGCAGGGACAGGGTTTGGGTTTGGTTGGAAAGCGACAAAGGTGCAGGGCAACCACCTCCCACACCCAAGGGCCAAGGAAGGTCAAAATCAAGGTCGAAAGAACGACGCCAAAAAACAGAGAAGCCAGAAAGAATGGGTTAAAGGAGAAAGAAAGAAAAAGAAGCAGATCAGCCGGGTCCCCAAACGGGTCCAATGGTCCACGAGGGCAGAGAAAGCCCTTACACCGAAGAAAGGTGTATTCCCACATTAGCCACAGAGGGACGCGCCCTATCGCTCCGGACAAAGCAAAGGGATTTGCATATATATATATATATATATATATATAGATATATATATATATATATATTATATATACAGGGTGTCCCAGAATTAACTATCTATTCAATGAAATCGGACAAATTTTTTAAAAAACACACTTTTTTTGTTTATCATGTTTAATATGTGTTAAAAATGTATAAATTTCTAAATTTTTTTCATAATTTTATTTTCATAATTTTTTCATAGTTTTTCATAGTTTTATTTTCATTCTCTTTCAGAACCCTATTAATTGAATACACAAGAACGCATCTTTGTTGTAACATCCCGTATCAAAGCCTTTTCATCAGTATCGAACGCAAGATTCTATGAACTGTTGTCTTGGATATGTTGTCTTCGACCGGCCTCCCTAACCGAAGTTGTTGGTTCATCCTCAACAATTGTCGTACCTGTCGGTACTGTTACGGTACTGTCTGTCCTTGGGCGTCCTCTTCCCACCTCGTCGTGTACGGATCCAGTTCTTTTAAATTTGTTCACAAGTTCACGAATCGCTTTGTCTGTAGGACCGGTTCTGTGGAATCTTCTTGTAAATTTTTCTCTGATTTCATTACATTGCATTCCTTTGATACGGGATGT